>JAGJTL010000104.1:5001497-5122529 GCA_022063505.1 Calosoma granatense | reverse complement strand
TAACATGAAATATCTGTGGAATTCAACAGTCAATCAAACGGATGTAATTCAAATACGGAGACAAGAATTCAAATAATCTGACGAAATTAAATTATTATATTATTTGTAGGAATTTTAGAGATTAAATTGTTGAACATAATACATGTCAAAATAAAATAGGAATAGTTTGCAAATTTGATTTGATATTACTTTGTATTTTAAGCAGATGAAGTCTAGAAAAAATGTATAGAATTTTTATTTCATCAGAAGTTAAATTTATTTAACAGAAGTAATAAAATTTAACGTTAGTTTGAAAGTAATAACTGTGTTTGTATATTTGTACATAGATATATATGTGTGTGTGTATGTGTTATTTACGTCAACCATTCAGAAATCATTATACGAATCGCATTTCGTATTCAATGGTCGTAGCCAATCAAAACGGCCAATTATACTAAATCGACATTCGAAATCTAAATGTATGCACATAATTTGTGACGAAACATGGCCGCGCGGATATCTTGAAATTTTATATGTAGAGTTTGATGTAGTTTTGAAGTTTTTATGACAGCTATATCAACGGTATATACAACAACAGGTTCTTACAGAAAAATATAAAAAAATAAAATTAGTATTCTTCATTATCAAAATCTCTTCTATTAAACGTCTCGGTTATCAACTAACGGAGTTTTTTTGTTTGAAGTTTTTACTCAATTTGGTTTTGAACTTTTCAAAAGTGTTGATGAAAATATGATTGGCTTTATTGTTAATGTTCTTGAGTTTTACCGTTAGTATTTGAATTAGTTATTATCTATATATGGTGAGCTATTTTAAATATGTACAACGATGTGTATATAAAACAATGTGCTCCCAATTGCAAATGCTAAATACACAGCACTGACAAGTATCTAATTGTCTGTTAAAAATCTGCATGTTAGTATTAATTTCGCGTGAAGTTTACTGTTTTGTCGTAAACCTCAAACGTCCTCAGCAATTACCATTAAGTACTAGACGTACAAGAACTTACATGTGTATACACATACACTCATGCCGGCATGTGTTCAATGTTTACTGTATGTATGTATGTATGTGTATAGTGTATGTACACTACATGCAAATGTTTTATTTGAAACAAAGTTCCTTCCGCAGACCGCTATTGTAGACTGTGCAAACTATTCAGACTTAATAGTTTCCTCTCTTTTCCTCTCTCTCTCTCTCTCTCTCTGACTGTATGCTACTCGTGTTCTTTTGTTCCCTGCAGAACTAAACTATGGTCGTTTGAGGCGAGAGACGCTGACGCGTTTCTGTTTCGAAGTTATTTTGTTTCGTGTGTTTCGCCTTCTTTATTGTTTTGTTTCGACACAAACAAGTGAATGAGCAGGATTTGAAACAAGCGGTTTTAGAAACAGACAATAAACAGGAAACGACCATTTCGAGGGGTGAGGGGACGGCGAAACGAAATTATATACTCGTCTTAAAACATCCAGACACGAATTTGTGAAAATCGAGTTTCCGTATTACAGAGAAAATTTAACTAGTAACTGAAAACTGGATACAATAAAACAATAACATTGTTTTATTTATTTCCTTTTTAAACAAATATCTTGTTAACTAAAAATACTTGCGATTTAAACTTTAATCGAAATGAACAATATTATTGAATAAAATTGTAACATTATATGGCAAATAAATAAATATATAACAGTTGTACAGTTACGTTACGAGATGTAGAATTTCTGATGTGTTCCATAAATGTAATTCTCCGTGCACACAATCGGAGTTAAGTATTTTACAGGCTGACAGCAGATAAAAGAAATGCAAAAGCGGAAAAATAAAGAGAGACGAAACAAAAGAATACAGTTGAAAGGTGTTGTCGCGAGAGGCAAGTGATAATGTAAGCTTGTATCGGAAGTAGCGTCCCACAGGATTTGAACTCAAAGTCCTGCGGTCGCTCCAGTACAGATACGAAAATAATGGCACTGCATCATATCTCGTACTTGTGCATCCTTGCTGTCACAAAGTTTTAATGCGATTTTAAAAATTCTTTCCACCTTGAAAGTTTACAACGGAAAATATAAAAATGTACTCACCCCTGTCTGAGATTAATAAATAAGAGCTTTCAACCAAATATACTTTTGATTGTTTGAAGTTTATTTACTTACATTTTATGTAATGTACAGAAAAGTTGACTTGATAAAAGGTTCTTAAACTTTCTTTTAATATCAGAATTTCACTTAACTTACATTTATATCGTTACGTGTTTTGTATTTTTTAAAATCTTGTTTTTTTTTTCTTTAAGAGCAGAATACCGTGAACTAATGTTCTATGTCTGTGTTCTCTCATTGCTTTATTATTTATCTTCTTCTGCTGTGGGTATTTTTAACATCTTCCTGATTATTACATAACATATTTCTAAATTCATAATGGGACACACACACACACACACACACATATGTTACATGTTATATCTCTGTCTATATGTCCATGTTGATGTTGTTTTAAATGCACGACACATCGCTCTAAGTTGTTAAAAAACAAAAGCCGACTGGTTTTAAAACAGTCGTCAACGAAATTTGTGACAGTTGAATTATGAAAAAACAAACGAGGTGCGTCGGCACCATGGGACATAAGGGGCCCATGCTGTGCCTAAGCTGTCCGCCTACGTATCCCCCGTCAGTTCAACAGTCAGACGTCTGTCGGATTACTCTTCATTTGTAGGTTTTTATTTATTTTTATCTACTCCCGACATGTGATAATCAGTTAAAAACGATCATTATTATCCATATTTAGATTTTCTGTATGACATAGATTAATATGATGGAAAATGACACGAAGTGATATAATAATAATAATAATAATGAGAAAACTTCTGTAGTTTCTATGATATTATTCTGTATGTTTCTCACAACGTCTGTTCTTTGCACTGCATTTAAAAAAAACGTACACGGCCTATTGCAAAATTGCGTTATCCATACCAATCATACATGATACATTTTTAAACGAATCCCAGTGAACAGGGTTCATGTTTTTTGAAATTCTCCTTATATCACCAATATGATAAATCATATCGTACGACAATCACATATTAATGACCACATATGAATCATTACTGATGTTTTTTTCTTGGGTAGACATTTTTCAAATATATATAACGCACAACTAGTTCATATATGGTAAGGTAATTTTTTACTACTTATGTATATACGTATTTCTATTAATCATGACCATGCACTCAAAGCATTGGAATTAACATTCAAAGTTTCAAATTAACAAAGATTATACAACAAATAATATACGTAATTATAAATAATTTTCTAAATTTACAATATCTGTCAATATAACAAATTTACATTATTACCAGAGGGAACAATGTGAAAATTGTTTTATCCTCATGAATAGAATTAATTTTGAAAATGATAAATATGCGAGCTATTTCAACAAATTGACAATACAAATTACTATCCGTATTTTTGATGTGCTGCTCTGATGATTTTACTAACTACCGACCACAGAACGCAGAATTGTTGAATAAACAAATTTAATTCGTAAAACAATAAACGTGGAATTCGCGGTATTTTATTCCTATGTGCATAGCTGAATTTAATTGCGTTCTGCGTTAGAGTACTATACTGATCGGTGTGGGTAGGGGCAGGGACAGGACTTTCGTTTATAAAAAGGGATTATCCCTTTGACCCTATTTATCGCACGGAATTTAAATACAGCGATTCAAGGTCCTTGTATCGTTAGACCTACCTTAACATAATAGGCTACTGAAGTTTGCTGAACATTTCAGGATAACAAACTGAAATTTGATCGATAAAACTTTCAAACGAACACTCGTAAAATTGTGTTAGGTTTTTATCGATATTTAATTCAAATAAAGCTATACAACATTTAATTTTCCATTACAATTAGCGTAGTGAACATTTTGGCAACCGCTGATACAATAGAGCGGCATCACAAGTCGGTTAAATTACCATAAACTAATTAATAACGGCTAATTTGCTTGCAACGCATGGTTACACATCGCACATTGCATATACAATCCACCAACACACACATACAGTTATCAGCCATCCTTATGAACATACACACATGTACAGTGTACACAAACATCCCTATTGTACACATACATGTACTCACAGTTACAGTGCCACCTGTACAATCAACTATTAACTATTCTCCCAAACATACACACACATGCATTGAGATAAACAAACACCCTCGCTGTATATACATGCATCTAACTAATACAATGATTCCTCTAGCTTTAGCTAAGTTCAACAAGCCACCGTCCGAGCGTCCGTGACTTGGCCACTGGTCTCCCGTTGTTGACTAGCATCAAATATTTACCTGTCTCGTTAACCGTACACCTGTACAAGCGTGTGTGTGCGAGTGTTGTGTACACAATGTTAAACAGACATTGGTTGTGTACATTTGTACAACGTGTTACTTACTACAATATTAACACTGTGCTTATTCAAATTAAATGGTTCATTATACAGAGTTAGTGTCGCTAAACACGCACGCACGCCACTGTGTACCCACAGACCTACAAACTATCTTTAATCGTACCACTAATAGTATGCAATACATACATGTATGTATACCTGTATGCAACAGGGGGAATTGTGAATTGATATTTAAATGTGTCGCGCGACAAGTTCTAGCGAGGTGGTTTCATATTATTATTTGCATTACAATGTGGTAATAGTTAGTATGTCAGTATGTTTAACTCCAGTGCAGTGTAATATTTTTATATAAGCACATAAGTTGTCAGTATGTAATTTTATTATGAAATATGCACTATACATTATTAATATTGATGTGGTGTTCATTATAATCCCATTACCGATTATATAAATTCAGAAATATATAATTAATCATACATATATAGTTCTATAAAAAACTTTATATCATTTAACACACATCTAAGGTAAAACGTGGAAGTATGTTATTATGTTTTAAATTCAAACATGCTTGCTTATATTCAAACAGAATTCCTTCTAAGATAAAAATGGTAATATACCTGGCTGTATATTTCTAGAAAATGAAACTATATGCGAGCTTAATGAACTGTTTTATTTCACTGAGGAAATTTAATAAAATGCAAGGTAAAAGTTGATAAGTGTCCGACACGCACATAGAGTAACTCTTTCGTATAATTTCTTAATTTATTTTCTCACTCTCTCAAATCTGTAGTGTGCGTGTGCATATACGTGTACTCGTTTTTGTTAGTATAGGTCGATGCATGTATGTATGGGTGATGTTATGTTTGTGTGCATTTTCTCTGTGTACATGTATACGTTTTGTTGTGAATATAAAGGTGTCGTTGAACCGCCCACCCTGTTACCGTTGTTATCAGTAGTTCTGAATCTTGCTCACAGGGTCCGTTGTTACTGTTACTCCTGTAGTAGTAGTAGTACGTTGTCAAGCTGTAATAGACCTCTCGAGTTACGCAGTACACTATATAGTATCTGCATATATAACACTGGTTCACCGTGTCGTGCTGCTACCGCCAACAAAGATAAATTCACAAATTGTTTAAAACGTGAGATAAGCTAAATGTATTATTGGTGTCGCGTGACCGGCAACCTACCTTAGCCACACTGTCTCTCAGCTAGAGGGAAAACCCGAGCACAATGACGTGCAATAACACGCACACACACATTGCAAAAAAGAAATCTTATGTATAGTGTGTTTCAAAATAATTGCACACTGACTTGGCTTCGTAATAAGTAGGCAAATATCATATATTAGCTGCAGTTTTATGGATATTAATAATAAAAATTGAATACTCTACGCTACTGCATTTACCCTGCAAGTAAACTCACATACATATATAAGTACGTACGCACACACTTAGAGAGGGACCTCACGTACGTCAAGCACTCTGAAACGTACACAAACAAGATCCTTATATGAGGGAGCGAGTACGTAAAAAGCATCGGCAACACGAAAATGAGTTCCGGGGCGCCACCACCAGTCATTCATACACCCTCGCACTCTTCCAATATAACCCTACTCAACCGCCTCACACTTACATACATATAAACGTATACAGATACTCTTCTCTGTATGTTCTACACACAAACATACTTGTACACGTACGTCATGTAAACATACTTGTAAGAACTTATCCATCTATCACGAAGTTACGAAGTATATTATTACGTACATATATCTTCTCTTCGTTCTATTACTATTTTCCATTTTCATTGTATGTATATTTATTTTCATTTGTTCTTGTGTATGTGTCTTCTAACGAACGTGTCAATAATGGTAAACTAATTAAGTAAAAATATAGTTTTGTGAAGTGTAGATGGTGAAATTTTGTATAACTAAATCTTGACATCTCTTTTCCCATTTGGATACATTCATTTCTACGTTTTCCTGCATCTTTATATACTTGTATACATGTTTGTCTACATTTCTTTCTTACTTCTGTCTCATTTCTATCATCCATCTTTGTCCTCTCTTCATGTGTAAAAGTCTCTCAATCTGTCTCTGTTTCGAATGTATCTTATTCCGTTGCCTCCCACTTCTTTTACTCCATGACTACTATGTCCACCTCCTTCCACCCACCGCGTTCCAGTCAACTGCGAGTCGCTTTTAAAAAGTTTAAGAGTCTTTGATCGTTTAATGTTGGGTTTTTATATTTTTATTGCCCGCCGATAAGATTTAGTGGGGCTTAGTTTCCTGTCCGACGTTGCAGACTCTTACAAATAAGAACGTCTCCCGCGATTTCCACCATTTTTTTAATCTTTTTATTTTTTATAGACACGCACACAACGAACAAGAGAGTTATTTGAATTTCCGAAATGGCTCTATTATTTTTTCTTGTTATTGCGAATATTTATTGGGAAAATTTGTTGGCTTATGGTTATTATCCATCAATTTTTATCAGTTTTATTTCTAGAAGTTTTAATATTTTTCTTGCTCAATACACAGTTACACAAACTACACTTTTTTTACAATCAATATAGATGATAGAGAGAATTCGTTGTAACTGCTTTGAAAGATTGGAACATCAAAATGAAATATTCAGCTAATTACAGAATTCTTTCAAGACTAAAATTATACTCTACGCCAATTATAAATAATATATTTAATGAAAATAAAACAACAAAATAATATATTTTATTTTGAACTTCAAAGAAGAAGAATAAAATTAATCGCATGAAAAAATGGTTACGCTACCAAACTATTAAATTATTATCGACGAATAATTATTTTCAGGCAATTATCGTTAATTTTTGTAATAATTTATGGCTTGAAAACAGTTAGGAAAAATATAATATGGCCAGCGGGTATAAGAGATTATTATTTTTTATTGCAAGACAAATAGACGTAAGTTGTGTGTAATATTTTGTCCGGCTTCGCTCCAAGCGCTATGTGCCCATTTAAATAGACAAATATAAATAATGATTGGCATGAATATGTAATAAAAATCTATACATCATTCACCTATGTATATATGTGCAACGTACAGCAAGCAAACACACACAGTGGTACACAAAAGGTTTCTATATGAAGACGGTAGAAAATCTTAATTCTTTGAAACGTAACATGTTTCATATTTCTGAGTCAACAGTATACAAGTTATACGATATCTGGTGCTAGAGTATAAAATACAAATAATTATTAATCTTCATATATAACGATACACGTCACCCATACATCTAATTACATTGTCACATATTTTTCTAAAAACAAATTGAACGAACAGAGATTTGCATATTATGTCGCCTGCAGCCTGGTCTAACACAGATTGTACGTTACACTATATTTATACATGGTGCTAGAGTACGGTGTACATGTTATTAATTAGAACCGAAGCGAAGGAGTAGATAGTTACTAACTAAGAAGCGAGTAAATCAATGAAGTAATTATTATAAATTACTTAGATGCTAAATTAGAAAAGCTCTCGACTTATCAGATATTCGATCTGTACTATATAAGATACTTCCTAGATTCCAATAAGATTCCATTGGATCATCGTAAGCATTCTGATACAAATTATTTTAATTCACCTCCTCTTAATTATTTTATACTTACATAAATATTTACATCGCCATAGGATTTTAAGAAAAATCTCGTAACATTCTAGAACGAATCTGTAAAAGTCGACTATTTATTAAGGTAGATAATAATTAGTATACATTCTGAATGTCATCATAATGATTTCAAAAGTTCTGAATATACAGTCACTGGAATGACGTCATCTGTTTATGATGATTAAATAATACTTGTATACAGTTAATAAATTGGTAAAAGTGTAAAAGAGAAAAAAATCAATTAGCCTAATTGCAAGTCACATTACACATTGCTAAATAAATTACAACTACAGGTAAAACGTTCACGCATACGTATATACATACACATATACATACATATGCTGCCGTGTTAAGAGTAAATTAAATTTACAAAAAAATTACTTTCAAATTAAAGCCAACGTTGGGTTGAACACATAAAGAGATTTTTGCTCAATCACCGCGTAAACTGAGTAAAAAACGCGCAAACGATAATCGTGCCACGGTAATCGATATAATTACACACAAATTATAGAGTAATCGCACCGCTGAAAAGTCATTCGGAGTTTTTTTTTATGGGACCAGTGTCTTTCTCTCGTTCATTCGTTCACCAATAACACCAACTGGTACCAACAACAATTGCCAATTGCATTCTATGTCACCAATGTTGGTTAATTATTGTAACGTCAAGTTATTCCACTGACACATACCTGCATATGGAGCCTTGATCGTAAAACATTGAGAACATATTACGAAACAGTTTGGTTTTAAAATCGATAAAAGGAAAAAATGTAATTGTTATTTTATTGCTAAACTATGTAAACTAATACGATTAATCTGTTGAATTAAGAAACAGGTTAGTGTTGTCATGCAATTAGGTTGTTTGGAAACAGATATGCTCGTTGAAAAATCGTATAAAATATTCATTTTTTATTAGCTCGTATCAGTGTGAGAGCTAGAAAAATAGCTATTAGCTTGAAATAGTTATGAAACATTGTTTCTAAAGTAAAAATCATGTTCTTCTATTAAACAAACTATTGATAAGCTAAACACACACACACGGGACACAGCGGGTAATTATTATTTTTATTCATACATAAGAATAGTTAATACATTTACTCATACATAAGTATTATAAGTTAGCAGCACTCTGTATGGATTAGTGCTCGCCTACACTACAATTTGCGGTAACATCCAAGGCGTATCTCCTGCAAGATGGCACCCTCGAGATGAAAGAGCAGCCTCTTGAACATGTCTAATCGTATGCGGCCTCTCAGCAGGGAGTCAGCAGCGCGAAGAGCCACGAGTCACGCAGTGTATGGTTGTGACAGGCGGCAGGATTATCTGTACAGCCTGGCCCGCCTAACTCATTGCTGATCTCTGATCTTACCGCAGTAATCTTTCCTATCTAACTAATTTCATTGCACACATGCTCTTAGCATATTCAGTGTTAATTAAACTATAACATACGAAGAAGAAAAAATAACCGTTTTTACGCAAGCAAATATTTTCTAGTTCTTGTCGGTATTTAGTTATAGAAATTTTGATTATCAATTTAGAATTGGAAAAACCCGTAGTCATCTATAACGATGATGCCGACGTTAATATGTAATTTGAAAATATCTGAAAAGTTGATTTTATTAATAACTGAACGCACCGCTGAGATATAAATAATGAGATAAAATCACTAAGCATTTCCTGCTACTTATTGCTTCGCTATAAATAGATGGCACCATCGTCTCTACAAGTCTATGGATCAGCGGTATTCAAACTTTACGTCAATAACAAACAATTTCGCAGTTGCATACGTACATAAATACATAGCAATTCCTGAATACAAAACAGTTTTAGAATCTACTACCTCTACCTAGATGCGGTACTGTACACAGCGGATGCATCATCGACCACGGCTATAAAATGGCTGCATTCATTCAAATTCACAATTTACATATATCTTGTTCCGCAATATTCTCTAAACTTGATATTTATTAAGACAAACTGCAAAGTAGTTTTCTGGAGAATTTGCAAGTTATGATGTATAGACATACTTGTCGGTACAGTATCGTGGTGCCGTCCCGGCGTTCCGGTAAAGTGTATAAAAGAAAACAAGCTTTGTTTTTCACTGCAAGCACAAACGCTACTATACACATATTGGAAAGAATATATAACATACGTTATACAACATGAATATATATCAAAATATAGCATCAAACTGATGAAAAACATATTAAGTAAATATTGTAATGAATTAATGGTTTGACTTGGCATGAATTCAAAGATTCGCACATAATCATACAAGTAATATCATTTATAATATTAACTAGTATTGACGTACGAAAATATTTTTCCTGAGATAAGATCTCCATTATATCTAAAAGCTACTCAGCCCCTGTCAGCCCTACCCACACACGCCGCTACTGATACGGTGGCCACATATTGGACGCCGATGTTAGTACTGTGTGTAATGTAATTTCTCAACTCTACTAGGCTCTCAGAGACTTGGGTTCGATGCTCGATCGTCCTGTGCAGTATCGGGAAGCTATTAATCATAAAATCTTTGCTCGCATGTCCGGACGCGTCGGCCCTGCGTATAAATCTCACGATAGGCGAGCGTCCGTTACCCAGGGGGCACAGACATTGTCTACGGAGAACACTAGTGTCGTTCATCAAACTTGTATTTGTCGATTTTGTTCAAAAATTCATTGAATTGAATATGGACAAGATATAAACATATGTTAGTTTGCTATAGCAATTAAATTCACTTTCTTATACTATATACATATATTTAATAAAATAATATTAATATTGACATTATAATTTAGTGTGATAAATTAGGACACTGTACGGTAATTATACGGTGAAATTAATAATGAAACAGTTCCAGGAACGTAATATAGTACACAGTACAATGAATGTAAGGTCAGTGTTCTGTATAATAATGGTAGGTGTGAGTTATTACGTGTAATTTACATATCAAACGACACTAAAGCACCCCGAATTCCGCCTTCTTGTACACCAAGTATAATCGAGCAAATTCCTATTACTACACATAAGATATTACATTAGCATTTCACCCTCTTTTACATACTCATTACCAGCTAATTTACTAATGAACACTCAACTCCATCTTACTGACAACAACAACAACAATAGTAGTAGCAAGAGATTCACCCTAACTACTAACAACAAAATATTATGTTATTCTAATTCTATATTAAATATGTAATATGTTCCAATATGAAGTTCAATTTACACAAATCTAGCCAGCTGTTTATTTTTTTAAATTTAATAAATACTTTGTATTAAAGTTGATGTATCTGACTGTAAATCTCCATCAGTGTTGATGCCGTGACGCAGACAATTTATCAGAATTGTAATTCATGCAAAACAAGTTGTATTCAGACTGAGATGTGCGTACGCGCCTCGCTTCTCTTTGCGAATTGTGCAGAACATTGTAAATTTAAACGAGCTTCTTTCGGTGCGGAGTTTCAGAATTTTAAAACGAGCTGCATTTTCTGCTCTATTAAAAAGTAATTTAAATACACCCCGGTAAATAAACGGGAAACGTGGCTGGATTATAATTTCGGGAAATATACAGCATGAATTATTTTAACGTTGCATCGGTATAAACAAAATTAGAAATTCAACTTGATTAAAAAGTGAGTTACATCAGAAATAATATTAAATATAAGAAAAATTATTAATTACTAAATCTTCATTAGTTAAAAAAACTTGACATTTTTGTAACTATCACACGAGAATAAATAACAAAATTTGAGAGTGGATGACAGCGCTGTAAGCGGTAAGTTAGGACACTAAGTTGTTCTATCGTTTGTCTTTTACGTAAAGAAATTTTTGTTCAAGTGGTCGTATCTTCCCCAGCCTCGCCCCCTGCGTCATTGTATCTCGTGCTGTTCATCTTTAAAACTGAGAGCCCTTATCTCTATTACCTATCCATTCATTCAAGTACACTTTGCTACACTTTTATTTCCCGGAAATGTCGCCATAGGCGCCGATACAGCCTGGTACAAATAAGCGTACACAGCGACAGACGGACGCCCGCACAGAGGAGGGTAATTTAGAATTGAGTAACTGTCGACAGAGGGTTCCAGTATTGTTGATAAAACTAAATAAAATAGCAGCCTCCAACATTTGTTTAAAGCATTGAATTGACCAGGAAATTTTGTGCTTGTGTATAGTATCTTTATTTTCTCTCACTTCAAACATTAAATACCCATCAATACTGTATAATATTCTGAATACTCGTATATTTTAACTGCAGTTTAAATATCTTTAATGTCACTGGACATTTGGAGAGTATATAAAACTTTATTGATTTGTTGGTATTACAAGTTTGAATGTCTGTCAAATATTGAGCCCGTTCACGAAATAAATTGACTTGTCAATGTTAATAAATGTATCGATTTGGGGAACCGTTCTTTTTCGTAACTGATCGCATCGATCACATTCCGATACTTGACAGATCACTAATGACAAACTGTCAAATGGTAGTTCCGATTCGTAGTGGAGAACTGTCAAATACATATTGTAATATGTTACTCATACTTAACCTGAGAGTCTGTATCTCATGCCTTGTATTTACGTTAAATATTATGTCGGTACAAATTAAATAAATTGCATTAAAAAAAAACAATCTCTACCAATTTCTACAGTAAATGAGTAGAAGTTTATATTTTTTTCTCTTTGGTAACAAACTTAATTAGAAACCCTCCGAATTTTCTCGCCAATATTTCGCGGTTGGAGCATGAAAAATACCTCATCAGATGTACGAGAAACTGGTTCAGACAGTTAAAATTCCAGTGTGAAACTGAGGCAACATTAGGTGAATTTTATATTAAAAATTGGCGCGCTGTGTTGTGTTCTTCATTTCATCAGCTAATGTGTGTGTGCTACGGTAATTGTGTGTCCGTATAATGTCTACACAGACCTGCTAGGCCATTACCAACCTTAATAACGTGTACAATGCACTACCCCTTGCTGTTAAACTTGGTGGGGGGGACAAAAAATTTACACATAGGACACGAGATAGACAAAGAGGGGGGTGGATGAGAAACAGAGAGAGAGAGAAAGAAATTAACAGTATACATTTTGTTACAGGGACCTCACCAGTAACAACATTACCGAGATAATTGAGAGTTCGTTTTCACGATACGTACATTTGGAAGAACTGTAAGTACTTATAAAATGTTTTATAATACCTTATTTTTATTCAAAGCGATTTACAGAGTTTAAAAATACTCACATGCTAATCATAGTTGAGTAACAGAATTTCAGAATGTATTTTGAAATATCTTTAAACGTATAACATACGTTTTTTCACATGTGATGCGAAATTGAATTAGGAGCAAAATTGAGAATCTGTTGTACATAATGTTAAAATATGTTTAAAGTTTTAAACTTGTTATTAAATCACAAATACATTATTTCGTATTAAATGATTTAATAATGTTACCCATTTATCCTTATTGCAAGAGATTACTATCCGTACATCATCTCTTCCGAATTTTACAGAACTGAAAGCTACGACTTCAGTTTACGCGCGGTAATATTCAGTTTGCTCCGAGTTTCAATTTCAGCCAAAGGTCTAAGAAATATACGACTATTTATGTTCATCATTTGTCAAGGAAAAAATTGAGAAAAAAATCGTTAAACTGAATCGTGCCTCCAAAATGAAATTATTAGGAAAACTTTTTATTACAGCACTGAATTACGGAATGGACTGAGCGTTTTGTTTTCGAGGCAAAGTTATTTTTTTAGTGGAAAATATCTTCTTTATAACTGCACGATTTCACTGATAAAATGAATATTGATACAAACAAGATGGAACAGTTTATATAAAAATTGCAAATTATTTAAGTAAATTTCAAAACTTTTAGACACCCTCTACCTTTATATAAACGTACGTGCAGTTAGGATTATATACATACAGTATTATATATAGCTATAGATCAGTTTTGTTGATCAATGGCATACTAATACATTGATTATTAGTTGTCAATGAACTTGTTAGATCTATCGATGAACTGGATATGCACACACACATACACACGCACTGTCAGCTGCTCTGTCGTCCATGTATGTATGTATGCTATTAGTAACTGTCAATCATACACGATGTAATATATTATATTTTGACAGCATACATTCGTTACTCTCTCTGCAGGGTCTAAGTGATGCGATACACAGATGTTCTTTACTAGAATATATTCTACACAATTTCACGCATGACAGGCCGAATCCTACGATTCAACGAAGTATAATGAATCACGCGATAATCACCCGGTAACAATGCAATTATATAATTGCTATCAAGCCGTTACTTAGAATTTTCGCTTTGAACATTCAATTATAAACAGGGCCGGCTTGAGGTTTTGCGGGGTCTCGGCAAAAAGTTATTAGATGGGCCCCAAAACATTCACAAAAAATTTTTTTATTAAAAAATTATATACTTTTTTAAAGCATAACTTACAATCATAAAATACATATAAAAACGGATGTGTGAACCGGCCGTGAAATGATAAACCTTTCAATAGAACTACATATAATTTTTAAATATCGGTGAAAATATCTAGAAGAGTTATTACGTACAGTAATAATATTATATTAAGCAATGCGGTAAGATAGTAATACATATGTATATGCAATTATGTCTATATTACAGAGCGACATATGAAATTCCCTAATTAGCCTTATTATATATGCTATTTGAAGTACGAACAAGACTTTAATTATTATATAATTATTATCCAATTACCTTTATTTTTATTTCTAAATATGTAATACATATATCCAGTGTTCCACTGATTTCGTCATTCCATATCCACGTTCTGATCATGGATAATATAAAAGATTCGAAATTTGTAAGTAAAATGTAGTGAAATATATACATATGTACATTGAGAATAGGAATTATTTTTTCCAATATGAAATAAGTATCTGTGAAATTGAATATTCCAGTTAACTCCAAAAGAGTTGCTTCAAAACTTATTCAAAGTGTTGGATCTGACGGGCTGCAATCCACAAAATCAGACACCGTATCGCAAATTTCTGTGGTGTTTCTGGCTCAGCACACAGTTATTTTGGTTAATCTCCCTGCCAATGTATAGTGTTTGTTGCTACAGTGATCTGCCTGCATTGATTGAAAAGATTTTGTATACATCCATCGTTACACAGGTAAATATTGAAATAGACATAAATATCTATATAAATTTTCGCCAATCTCTCTCATTTCTCACATACTGAGGTTTTTCCCAAAACATTCATCCAGTACATATCTATATTTGCAGCATATAATAACTGCATTTGTAAAGTACGTTTAAAATATTTGCAGGTTGTAATTAAATTCTTCATATGCAGAAAATATGGTAAAGATCTGTCGAAACTTATAGACACTATGGTCAATGAGTTTTGGACTCATGAAAATGTAATAGAAAAGGCCAAGAAAAAATATATATTCGTTTATAAGTTTCTAGCAATTTTGCTAAGATTGTATCGGGATTTGTTCATATTATCAATGTTTATAATAATGGGAGAAACACTATATCGAGATCCTACCAAACCTGTAACTAATATATACACACCGAAACATGTTGATATTAATAATGAACTACCATATTCTTTAATAATACTAGTATCGCAACTAGTTACTGTGCCTGGTTGTGTTATAATGGTGTTAGTTCCATACGATTCCATATTTATATTATTAATTGGAAGTTCATATGCACAATTTGTATGTATTGAAGAAACTTTACGAAATATGGTGGTAGATAAAAATGAACATGAATCAGATGGAAACGAATATAAACTGATGAAAAAATGTGTCAAACAACATAATTTGATATTAAAGTAAGTCAATATAGTGTGAGCTAATAAATAAATATATAAATTTTAAACATCTATAAATTAAATCTGAATTTTTAGATTTTTGAAAGATGTCGAATGTGTATATTCATTGTCTCTTATGAGTCAACTTTGTACTCTTTTATTAATAATTTGCCTATCTATCTATTTATTAAATACGGATGAGTAAGTCATATCAAATAATACTATTCACTTTTCAAGAAATATTTCAATATAAATTGTTTATAGCCAAATAAAAGTTCGCTCTACCATGTATGTTACTTTATCTATATCACAGTTGTTCGTATATTGTTTTGGCGGGCAGATTGTGACAGATCAGGTGACAATAATTATATTATTTTATATTATGTAGAATACCATGTCTAATAAGTGTTATTTATTATTAGAGTCTAATCATATCCGATGCCGCATATGAAAGTAACTGGTGGAAAGTAGAAAATAAATCTTTCCGTGGAGCTCTCATCATGATAATACAGAGATCACAAAGAGAAGTAAAGATTTCAGCTGGCAGTCTATTCATCCTTTCCATGGACTTATTCATGGCGGTATATTCAATTACTACTATTACATATAACTTGTATATACTTGTACTAGTATTACACAATTTGTAGGTACTACGAGCCAGTGGATCTTTTTTCACACTATTGCAATCAATACAAGATTAAAAGGAAATATAGTATTTAATAATAAATGTACAAGCCCATGTAGTTATGTATTTATAGAATTTTACTGGATAATATACGCTTTTAGAATCTAAAATTAACGTCTGTTTTAATCAAAATTACTTGTTACACTTTTTATACTATACGACAATCTAATACCAGCACTGAAACACAAAACCCACAGGAAGAAAAAGCCAAAAAGTAAGAGAAAAACGGACACAAGCTGGGGTAAAAATGTTTACAAAAACCGTGGACCTACTAACAGAAAATAAAGATGCGAATAGATAGAACTCGACAGCAATAAACACAGGCGACACACACACACACTGTGCAGGGGTGGGTCGAGGGGTTAGAGAACGGTTGGGCCGGAACCAGTCAGTGCTGGGCGCTCCGCACTTTTCATGGTTAAAGTGGGTGATTTGTGGGCACACATTTGCAAAAGGATGTTTTGGGTGCGCGTGGAGCGAAGATTTCTATCGTTCGAATCTCGGCGAGAGCAATAACCTTGTCCACATTCTATCCCTATACTCCTTATACATAAACGCATACACACACACATATATATACATTTAGTCCTTCCCTGTCTATTCCCTTTAGGTAAATCATTTGCATCGATTCAATTACACTTAACGATCTCTTGGACTGTGGAGAAATTAATTGTTTATACAAGTTTATACTAGTATCAAAAGTTAACTTTTATTTCGAAAATTCGATACATCCTGTTTCAGAGTAACGGCCATATTATTTCGGATACCTATACATATTTTACGGGTAATAAAGTACACAAAAAATATATCGCAGCTTGTCAGACATGGCCGAACGTCTTCCTATAAAACCTGAACGGAAGATCTAACAAAAGAAAAACTAAAAACAGTTATGGTTGACGCTTGTTCGGATTTAAGGACGTGGCATCCAGTTGTGCATAAAGTAATAAAATTTGAGTGAGCGAAGACAACGTGAATTTCACGTTCAATTCAACGGTGAGGACGTTCAACTGTTGCTGTGACCTTTAAAAAAATTTGGACGTAAAGTAAAAAAATCATAAAATTTCAGACTTCTACATAAAAATCTATATTCAACTTATGTTCAGTCTCGAAAAACAACAAAAGTGATACAATGTCACCGAATATGAAGTAAACAAGAATATTTGGTGGAGGTGCCATTTATGTAAACTATATACTCTAACAGCACTGAGCCAATAGGAGAATTGACCAACAATAATTCAAAATCACTGATCCAGCGTTCAGAATGTCAACATGAATATAATTACTAAACCCACACACTAATTAAAACGTTAATTATATATATAGAAAATATCAAATATCAAACACATTTCAACGCGGCTATTAAAACAGAATCTATTTAAAAAATTATTTCTAATAACAAATTACTACCAAGTCTTTTAACTATCTGTCAACGGCTGACAGGTTAACATTTGACTTTTCATAAATCAACTTTTCATTTTGTACTCACAATTTATTTTAGAAACACACACTAGTAATCAAGAGTTTGAAGTTATAAATATACCCGGCAGATGGACAGATCTACACAAGATGGACCAGTCTTAATTTGAAACAGTGGCGGATTTGTTATAAATTAGTTAAGGATATAGAACGATACAGAGTATAATATTCTGTTTATAACTCCAAAGTCATTAAAACGTACGTGAAATACTATTTGAAATAATACATATTTAAAGTAACGCATTGTATAATTTAGAAATATCACTTAAAGTTATTCTGTAATAAATTATTGGTAAATAATAAATTATCAATCCGCTACTGGTGTAAAATATTCAAGAAATGTACAAGATCACGTATCACGCCCACACGCACGCTTGAGTGTGATTGAAAGCCGCTGACAGACAAGTGTTGGTTACGTTAGCACACGTGCCGGAAGTTGGCGGTACTAGAATTACCTCAACTTGTGCGATCTTGCATACTACTACATACTACAGATAAGTATGTATACATATGTTGCTACGAAACTATATATTTATAAAATGAAAAGTAAAAAATAAGGAAGTTATTTATTTCTATGATCACAGAACGGAACCTGATTTTAAAAAATTTATTCTTAGCCATCAAAGTAAGTTTACTGGACTAAATTTTTCGCTAGTTCATTAATGATTGTCGAGAAAATATAAACAGTTATCCTAATTTTAATACGTCATTTTTGAAAGCATCTGTAATGGAAGGAAGTAATTTGTTATAATAACCTACAAATAAAATTACTAGCATATAAATTAATAATATATGTACATCAATGACAAAAATATATAAAAATTAGGTTATGAGTACGAACCACTTTTCACAGAAATTTACAGGACAAAAATAATGTTAAAAATGACGCAAGCGTCAGGAAAATTAATATAATAACCGTAATTTGCTTACGCGTCGTAAAAAAATGTTTAACCCTCCGAAAAATGAAATGTAACTCGTTACGCCTTCTGTTAAAACGCTCCGCTTGCCAATTTTCGTTGCCGCAAGTATTTACGCCGTGCCGGAGTTGGTGAGTGGCTGCTCTGGAGTGGCTGAGTGTTAGATTGTGGAAATACGCGCGCGGGGGTGGTTAATTCAACGTATAACTCTGACACCCTTCCGCCTGGTGTCAAATGCACGAACTATACCCTGCTTAGTATCAACTGTAAAACGAGGTTTACTGCCCTTAGTAAAGATTTCATGCGGCCGCTGTTTTGTAAACTATACGAGGGGGTATAATTTATTCATTAACCCGAGATAGCATGGTTTAATTGTCACGAATATAAACCGCTTGAGGTTTTAGCACTTTACGTAGTATAATAATTTTTATTTTGTGAAATTAAATTACCAAAAGTTCACCTTCTTGTTTATGAGAAAAATCATATTTTCACTGTTGTAAAACTTAAGTGTTAATGTGAGTAGCGATTATTCGATATTTAACACAAAGTTTATTAAACATTTGGCGTTATTGTCGATAATAAATATAATCTGTCAACACATGTAGATCACTAAATAACTAACAATATACTGAATTTTCAGTCAGACACAAGTACATATATTAGCTATAAGACATTTAACGACAATTACAGGAATAAACCTGATTGTATAGCATTAAAAATCACAGTATAACATTGCATAATTCAATTCTAATAATCACATTTATAACTGAGACATATATAAATGTCATAATTTCAACATTCCCATTAACGTGTATACATAATATCTACTAAACAAACACGTTATAACTGTACTCGCAGTACAGTGTAGCGCTAATCATTTATAATAAATACAAGTTACGTTAGGTAATTATTGTGTATACAACGATATTATCTTGTTAAATTACCTTATAAACATTCATTACAGACACATGTAATATTACCGCCTACATTCATTATTAATAATACGTGTTAATCACCTTATTGATTGCGCAGATACAATAAATTATTTACTATGTATTAATTTAATAGATTGTTTTATTTACATGAGAATATAAATGTATTATTATTATATTATGGAATATTACATTATTGTCAAATGTCTACAAATTCGAAAGTAGAAAAATATCGTTTTACTTGTACATTTGTATGTGTGTCATTGGTTGAATTCAGCTATTAAATAAACAGGTGTTTACCTAAAGCACTCGAAGCTGTTAAACTAATTGATTAACTTCACAATTTCTTTACTTAATAACTTTTTGCACGCAAACGTTTTCTGACTTGTTGGTCTGTGTAGCGTGACATCTGTAAACTCCATGCTTTTGTTGTTCCTTTCTTACGACTTTCGATCAATTACATTAACTTCCAAGTACTATAATGAAGAGCGTCTTCATTAATGAAGGATGATTTAACAAGTAAGTACTTACTATTACTTTATGATGAAATATTAACCGCATATTTTGTATATTACATATGTCTAGTATGCAGTAGAAAAGTTTGTATCGGGTATATTACAAATGGAATATATATTATGCTACATATCTACTTTAAATTAATATCCTCTGATGTATTAAATGTTTGTTGACCATTGTACAAAGTTTGTTGAGTGCCGCTGGTATGAGAGATCGACTTGAGTTGTCAGGAGCAAGGTCGATAGTAATTATTAACTCTCATAAAAGTAAGCCGAAACCGGAGACCATATAATAATACCTCGATCATTGCAATACATATATGTATGCACATACACATATACAAATATACATACGCATTAAAACGTAAACATACATACATGCATGAAATATATACAGACATAAGTAGCGATTAATGTCACTTTCTACAAAAAAAAATATACGAAACACAGAACCCATTTCGATTTCGGACTTCCCACAAACCAGAGGTGAATTAGCAAAATGTACATATATATGCATACACAAATAACAGTAATAAAGTAATACATTTAGCTGGTGTTATTTTAAGAACAAGGATAGCATATACATACAGGTATATACTTTATTGGTTTCTCAATGAATAATTCTATCCGCAAGGATAATGTCTTGTGATTTCTTAGTATTACATTACATTAAAATGAAGGATTGTGCTATGCATGTACCGTATACACACTTTAATATTCCAGATGCATATGGCATGAATTCCACGTCATATGAAAACTGACACTTGAATAACATTTTATTTGTTCTACAATGACTTTGTTTACAAAGTACATATTTATAAATGATAAAATATTGTAGAATGCAAATTTATTCAAAAAAATATCCTTGAAGATAATAATTACAAACCCTTTTTATGTAAAGTACAACTTACTATATCACGTATTATAGTATTGATATGGGACTTGATTTTTAAAATATTCCATACAGAACTGTCCCCGAACTGTGTGTTTAAAATTTACCAATAAACAATGATTATGTTATGTGTCAATTCTACCGATTTCAATCCTGTATTGTGTCCGTATTTTAGAAATACACTTTCTTCAATTTTGTTCACCTAGTGTCAAGTGTGACAAAAGTTGATGTCACTGCCGTTATGTCACTATGCATGTGTATGTGTATATATTTACATATATGGTCATACCCAGATGAATTCAGTTATAATTCTGTTTTAAGGACCGATAATTATCTCCGATTGAACAACAGGACCGGTTTCAGGTCGATTGTGTGACACGAAGGACATAATATTTCATACTGTCACAAAGAATTGATCGTAACTCGTCGGTAATAATCCTTGTTTACAACATAAAGGCTGGCGCAACATTTGATATGGTACCTGTAATACGTCAATTAAACTGCACTACATACATGTACATATCATACCTATAAACATACATACACTTATTACATACATATATGGATATCCATATATGGATATATTCGTTCAGATATATTTACAGTTAAATGTACATCTAGTATATACAAGTATATACAATTTAGTATGTAAAAATCGACTTATCATTTGCATAAAATAATTGGGACAATTTTTCTGGTCATTACATGTCAGCTTATACGAATTATTAATGAAGATCTGACACGTTTTAATATCTTTTTATATTTTTTCTACTCTCTGTACTGAGTTGATTGTAATTTAGATAAATTTTATGCATTACATATTTTCACCAATGAAATTTTAGCGTTTCGTATTTATTTCTGCAGCTGAAAAGGAATCATTGCGATTTTGCTTTGTAGCATATTCCAAGCATAAGGATTTAAGATACAGAATACTCATCCATTGTGAAAGCGTTTTTATATTTCTGCCCACAATACCTGCTGTTAAAATACGATAAAATAGATACAAAATTACAAATTCCAGTGGACCATAAATTTTGGGACAATACCTGTAACATATATGTAGAATTCTCGCAGAAATAATGGTTGCAATTAAAAAAGTTGAACAAAACCTTTGTCACGAAAATTTGATAAACGGTCCTCGAAATTTGGCCACACATTAAATCGGGGGGCTGGTAAAATTGTGGTTGGTCGATAATAATATTTCACTTACACACACACACATATTTCTTCTCTTCGCCTACTCTTGCATCCTCTCTGTGTGTGTGTGTACTTCTCTTTCTACTAGAAGAGATAGCACAAATACTCAGAGATAATAAATATATAGGTTCCACTGGCAAACCGGTGTTCAAAACGGAAGATTTAGGTACTAATATATCATCCTCTTACACACAAAATTCTATTTACGATAAAAAGCTACAATGTATTCGTATGAAATATTCGTTCCTATATTGCAACAACTGTTCTCAGTTTCACTGAAAGTACATCAAATATAATAACATGAACTAGCGTAGAACACCATTTAAAGAATTTCACAGTACAATTGCACTTCTGTTGATTTACTTACAGTATATTTTCTTTTCCAGGATACTTGCAGACAACAAGTTAGAACTTATACATCCGAGAGCTTTTGCCAGGAATAGTCATTTAAAAAGACTGTAAGTATGTTTTGCATTACATTGAACATATTGAATTTGTATTATAATTTCATTACGCACATATTGTCACATGACATGTTCCAATGTGTCTGTGTTCCGTATATGTATGTATATTATTGACAAATGCATATAAACCATTGGCAATGATGGTGATAAATTATCACCATATGCTGGTAATTCGCTGACGATGAAAACACAGACGTGAAAATTTCTGCGTAAATCAATCCAAATACGCTGACTACTGCGATCCGGACACAGAGCGAAAAAAACCCACAGGACGAACTGAAAATCGTTTTGCGGCCGGATCTCATAAATATTAATTTAACACTGGCAATTCCCGGAGACTAGCTTACCAGCAATATCGCCTGAGTTATTCGCATTTAGACGCCTAGTGTATTCTTCCACTACTAGATACCTAACCTAACCTATCCAACCAAACGCGCGCACACTGTCAGCTATTTATGAATCAAGTTCCGACTTCCGTTTCAAGTGCTGGACCATACATACGTATATATAAATCCCAGACAGAACATATCATATTTCTTTATACACTTGTATAACTTTTTGTTTCTTTATTATATTGTCTTGTTTCTGAAAGAATTGTTCTGCGAAATACGATTAGATTTTGTTTCGTAAATTGATGATTTTGTTTTTTCTTCTGGAATATATTTGTAGTTACTCGTTGAATTATATTGCTGAATTGTTTCTCTCATCTCTGAGTGAATACATGTTCAGAAATTCGTATTCTTATAGAATTATATAATAATTTTCCTGAAATAAAAAAAAACAAATATGTATATTGACATTATAAAAAGTTATCTGAATTCCACGATCAGTTGTGATTGAGACACAGTGATTTGGGTCAGTTAGGAGTGGTTCTCATTAAAATTCTTCCCAAATGAGTTAAAGGTGAGACAATGGGAGGATTGCCAAGGAATAATGAATCGATTCTTGCCACATTACCATCGAGAATTCCTAGCATACTAATAACTATATAAAGAGATGTTTCAAGATATCTTGCACATACAATGCCTAAACGAAAGATTATCATCAGTACTTACTTAACTTCAAGATTTTCCATTTGTGGAGAAATAGAAACGCTTAACTTCTTTACACTTTTGTAATACACTCTAAAAATTCTTGAAATGTATGAAGATGTTGAATATTCAGTCGCGTTCTATTAATTTTTTATCATGCAGTACAATAATACTGAATATTAGAGATTTTTTCACAGAAAAAATTGAGAAAGAAGATACAGGGAATATTGTGAATATAAATTCTTGTTAATGACTGTTTAAAGTTAAAGGTCTTGGATGTGCATGAGTGTGTTGGTCAAGGTTTGTTAGCATTTCTTTTAATAAAATAACTTTGAGAGTTTCGGGTCGAGTAACAGATGTTGAAATGTCGCCGCCACCAGCGCTGTGGCCGCCGCCTCCTTCTAGAAGCAAGCAAGCAACTTGGTTTATATCCGTTTTAAATTTTTATAGCGTCCGTAATAACATGAAATCCGTTGAAGAGATTCGATAGTGGAGATTACTTTACAGGCCAATGGTCGGTAATGGCTACACTGATACAACTCTAAAAACTCGTTCGGAACCCGGACATAAATATATCATTATCGCTCATAAAAACCTACACACCGAGTCGATACTTTTTTATATTTATAGAAAAATAAGAATGCACGTTCGTTAAAAACAAGTCGTCAGCCTTTTCACTGCAATGAAATGGACAGTTAACACAACAATTTAAATAACACACATTTTATTTTAATTGGAATCATTATTCCTTGTGATTGCATTCACATGTGATGACTTGAGAAGAAAATTTAATAGGATTTCTATTCAAGTAACTGATTCCTATTTATATGTTTCAGTTCCTTACACTGTTTTCACTGTTATGTATTATCAAATAACTGGAAAAACTCAAGTAGGTAAAATCTCAGTACAAAATATCTGTTCGGAAATGAAAAAAAATTTCACCTCTCAATACAGTACAAGGAAGACATCAATAATTCTCATTTCATATCAGTTCGCTGCACAATATTCCTACTGTATATCCCTCCATTTATAGAACTATCCTTTTCTCGAGGGTACAAAAATAACTTGTGTGAAATACGAGTGTAATTATCTGTTGGATGAAATAGAAATATAACTGCCAGTGTTACTAGCATAACGGGTCTGAAGTGAAATGCGTTTTTAATGTCAGTATGCTCGGGATTTTCAGAAATTTATAACAGAAATTTGTGTGTTACAGTTTCCTGCAAGGATGTGGCTTGCAGAAGATACCGACAGAGGCGCTCCGACCGCTCACACGGTTAACAGCATTGTAAGTAGTTAGAGTTACAGAGAGACACCATTACACAATACACGCACGTACAAACAAGGATAACAAATATATTAACGGTTATGTAAGAGTAAGCGGAGTGATTCTCAAATTAAGACTACGTATATATTTCATATGATTATCAAAATAACAAATTAACTAATTTTAAAGATGCGAAGTTTTAAAATATCTATATATGAAAAATATTAAGTCCAATTTTGGGAATCGCCTTGAGTGTATTGTTGGTTAATGATATATATAAAATTGAAATCATTCACTGCAATATAAGTTGATACAGATCTGACAGCAGAAATATTAATTGCTACGATCAATATTTAATTACGTAATATAAAAAACAAATTCATATGAAAATGATTCGACAGTATCAAGTGAAATTGGTAACTGTTTCACTTCGATCAAATTAGCATTTTAATTATTTTTATGAGGTTTTTTTTCTGGTCGCGCGCCGCACTGACGCATATAGGATATTTCGAAAATTTATCATTCGCATGTACACTCGCCTGTGTAAGTGAGACACATTTATATAGACAGAAAGAGATGCGAATATTAAATACATGCATACATAAAAGTTCAACGGGCCGTCACCATTTTTGTCATATTGCAACACTTGTTGTTTATCCTTATGTTTACGTTATTGTTATACTTGGAATACAACCATTGTTCTAATTGTGAGCTAAAAGAATATTAAATTCAAACGAGTTTATTTATTTACTCGACATTATATTTCTTTGCAATACATATATAGAAAATGTATACAGAACAATTACTTTAAGTCCATTCGTCATGTTGTTTACGCTTTCTATGAATGCATGAATAGAAATTTATGTTAAAAATATCCAATACATCTTTTTACAATACTCCGCAATTTAGTAAATTATCTTGAATAAGTTATTTCATTCTACGAACAAAACATATATGAATTTTTCATATAGACAATCAGACCACAACCAAAAATACCTACACGAATATAATTCCGAAAACTTCGGCAATTGATATTTTAGTATGAATATAAATATAAGCGAATCGACTTTAGTGATTTCGATAATAAAATTTCAATATTTATAAAGCGTATTAAAAATAAAGTACGCTACGTGAATAAAATTTATTGAGCTTATATAAACGTTGAGATGTTAATAAAAATTTATTGATACATTTTTATGATCTTGTATACTGAATAACTTACATGCATACTTGATTACTCTATTTAAGTATTTGGCTAAAACCAAGAAGCATTTTGATTTAAAATTCTTGTCATGTAGTAACCATTGGTAACTGTTACAGTAACGATGTGGTTTACCATCGAAATTGTTCGCGCATTTACGTTATCTAGTTTGTTGGAATGATACAGGGTTGGCTTTGATAAATCTCGCAGTTTGAACAATATACCAATATGAAACAATATTAGCACTAATTTATAGATATTTCAAAGACGTTAATAATAGTAAAACTATATTACAATGGCTTTTAATTTTGTTTAGAAAGTTCAAAAGTACAATATGCAATATTAAACTCTTTTAAATATCATTTACTGGAAATAATTTACAAATATGTGCATATTAGAAAATAGAAAACACCGTGAAGTGTTGTAATAAATTTACCGTTTCTCCTGGATACGTCCCTGAATGCAATGCATTTTTGTAACAACGTGGTGCGATGCTCTTAACTCTGACTATAAGTCCAAGTTAACCAATGTGCGAATTGTAGCATTGGTATCCCAAACACGTATCACGTATACTCGTATGAGAGTCGGGGGGTTCGATGTCATGTTGAGGCCACGTACGTACGTGTAGGTACCGTTCATTCGATTGGGTATCAAGCAAATAAGACGATTCACAGTAACAGGCGTCCGGGATAAAGCGATATTGCAAATAAAGTCAACCGTTTACGAAATCCAGACGTGCCATACACTCTTATAGTAACACACTACTAGACTCAATAAACACATTCCCCCACACACCCCCCGGACGTGTCTATGTACAGGGTTCTATATGGCTATACCCGTAGCCAGAATGCACGAGTATGTAATGTAATGTAATAAGCAAAACACCGTTTTGTATATACTTGTTGGATATTTGTACCTACTTCATATATGTAAATATTCTTGTATAAGATTTACGTAATGCAAATATTACATTATACTTGTCAGTACTGAAACTAGAAACAGATATAAGAGTTGTGTACTATATGGTAACAGAATTTGTATTAAAATTGATATCCATACAAATATTTCAAACATTAACATTGACATTTGGTAAACAGGTAAGCAAAATTTATACAAATTGAAAAGAAACTGTATCTAAAAAAATTTAACAAATAAAACTGATGAGGGCTTGTCTACGTACATCACTGCTTTGACCAGTGGCATGACATGAGAGTAGGGACACACATACACCTACAACAACTATCAACAACAACCACAATCTCCAGAATAATGGATATGAACAACGTAGTGTTGTTTTTATCCAGGCATCTTGGTCTGAACGAGTTGACGTACATGGACCGTACCAGTTTGGATTCATTTCAACAATTGCGCAGTCTCCGTTTAGAGGGCAACAGATTGCGCACCGTACCAACAGAGGCGCTGGCATCATTGAGGGCCCTCGAGGTCTTGTGAGTAATGTTCCCTCCTCCCTCCACAAAAAAATACAATATCACAGCCCTCTAGATGTATATGGCTTCTGCTGCTGCTCCTGCTGATGCTGCTGCTGCGAGAATACGAACTAATAGCAACAATTGGCACAAACAAAAACTAATCAAAACTTCAGAACCAATCAGAGAAATGAAACAAAACAAAAAATATCGAGAATATTTGCCGTACGAATTGGCTCATCAACAAAAATAACAATAATCATTTACTACTAAAATAAATAAGTGAAAACATATACACAAAACAAAACAAAAAAATTAAAATAGAAAATACATACAGTATACGGAAAAACAAAATTGAAATGAAAATGTGAAATTATGGATGATGATGAAATTATGCGGGTGGTGGTCGAAAGCTATAGCTAATAAAATATATTTCTATTCTATCTCTCTCTCTCACACACACACACACATTGTCATTTCCCATCCACATCTATCGAACTAACTGTGGGTTGAATTAGTTTGATGTTGTCTGGTTCGTTGATCTGTCTGATTTATTTCATTGGCACTCTTTTGTTTGCAGGAATCTGGGAAGCAATGGAATGCGTACTATACCAGTCGATTCGTTCCCACCAATGGACAGTCTCCTAGTCTTGTGAGTTACAAATATTTATTTTATTATAATACAGTGTAATGTGTATATGTACACAGATAATTCATTATTTCGTCTGTGTGGCAAGTTCGTTTACTGGTAGACGATACATTCTGTCTACTGGAATATATTCCTCTGACAGTCTCACAGCATGTATATATGCACACACACACACACCGTACATCGAAGCACCGGACTATAATATATGAGTTGCATTTCTCATCTGCATCTGTGTATGCTACTGTGTAGTGCAGTGTGTGTTTGTGTGTGGCAGAAACGGTAGCCAAAAGAGCAATAACATCCCACAGTTATATAATGGACGTATATATTCATATACACACACACATACACTACATAAATGACAGTGCAGAATATTACACAGTATAAATATAATAACCATCTGATTTACGTATTGATAAATTCACAAGTTAAAATTAATTTCATAGGACATTCGCGTCTCCGTAGTCTAAACTAACATGATGTAGTATATAATAAATAAATGTTACACTTGGAACTTACTACCGGCACACAAAACATCATTTAATCTCTAAGTAAAACGAACAATAAAATCACACGCATGAATGTCAATAAAATGAACATGGCGTTTTGTAAAAACAGAAAGAATTGAAATTGTCGTATCGTTTGATGAAATTCAGAATCTAGAGTTACGTATATAACTATTGTCGTTACGCGCAATATGGGACAAAATCAATATACAGAATGTACAAACACATTTATCACGATTGTTCATATTTGATACATGCATAAAATAGGTTATAAAACCTTATCTTCCATAAGCAGAAGACATTCATTGCGATTTTATCTTCATAATGTAGGTACTCAACACCTTAACGACTGAAGATATAGAATTCTCGTTTAGGTGTGAAGTAGTTCAAAATTTGCCTACACAGAGACGTTTATGTTGGTGCTACGGATGTTGGTGTTACTGAAAGCATGTAATGGCGGCTACTGTAATACCGGCCTCCTCTAGACACATGTTTCTGATTACGGTTGTCGATTTTGTATTCAGGACAGCTGTATGTACACCATTTCCTATCTTACACCACAGCACGCTATGGACTTTATCGCAAAGTGCATTCGCTATAAATATATGTACTGGCGCCGATGTTGTCGGCTTCGATGACCTACCAATCTTAGGTTAGGTTACGTCCACCTAACTTAACCTATATCCAACGATTATTAACAGCCCGCTAGGGAATTAATTTTACCGTCTTGTATGCAGATATAATGAGACCGGGTAGCTTTTAAATGAAATATTGACATAGTGAAAATTACCAGACAATTTACAGAACTCAAGCGGATTCATCGTTCTACTCAATAAGTGCAGGATTGCTTGGACAACGATTGAGTTTAACCTAAGACCATAGTAGTTATTAGTCAGGAAATTTTTATTAGTTTTTAATTGTTTTTCATTTGTCATATAAACTTCCCTCGCCTCATTAACGTTCATACTTACTTTCTTATTATTATCACCCAATTTCGTAATCATTAACGACCTAGACATGACCAAATTCGAGATGCGCCCAATTTTCAGTCCAAAAATGGCCATACTTTGCTGACTTTTAAAATGATTCACACACTCGGTAATGTTGTAATCTTAGACATAATCATAAAAAATATTACAGCTAATTAAAGTATCTATTAAGAAACACATCTTTCCTGACAAAAATACTTTTGATGACAATATTTTACATAGTTTACGCCCACAAAAAACAGAAGGTGGTAAAAAAGTGACAATAAAAAAAAACAACGAGAGAACATCGTAAAGAGCAAACAAACGGCAGTCGACGATCACTAAACACGTGAATAGAGCTGGTAAGCAGGCAGTAGGTTGTGGCTGGAAGACAAATGTGCAGACGTATCGAAATACACACACAAGAATACAAAGTGACATGTGTATTCGAGCGACGCCCGAAATATTGTCAGCAATTAAATGCTTCGTTTTCAACATGTGGACAAAATATACGACCTAGCAAGTGCACTGCCACCACCACCACTACTACTACTGCTGCTATAAGATTTAAAATTAAATGTGCCAACACACACGCATCACATTCTCAATTATTAAATTCCCAATAATCAAAAAAGCTATCAGCAGATGTATTAAAATTGTGTACATTTTACATGTTTTATATCTTGAATAAACTTATAATTAAATATTATATTATCCATTCCGAAGTTCATCGTCAATATTCTTAATAAACATACAATTACTTAATAATGATACTTGGACGTATTGAGAAGTTCCGTTTTAAAATTACTCTGTTTGAAATTTGTGTGTCGATGTGTGCGTGGGTGTTCACGTGTAACATCAGTAGTCAGTATCATCCGGCTAGTAGATTCAAATTAGACCAAAGCAGACAGACTGACAGCGGATACTAGCGCCACTACGACGACATTATGCGTGGGCCGGTACAGAATTATGAATGGTTTCCAGGATGAAAATAATTTTACTTAAATTCATTCATTTCATGCATTACTTGTGTCAGCAGCACGACTCGAATTATGTTAAAATAGAACTTATGATTTTAGAAACGCTACGTAAATTTCAGCCCGAGCTGACGTAGAAATGAAACTGATTAACAATTATATTGTTTTTGATAATCTTGGCATGGTTCTGTAACATTTAAAATAATATCTTACAGACTTTTGTTCCTACAAAACTATAAACCCTTCTCTCTCGCTTTTGTTTCTATCTCCTCATAAAACTAAATTGTTATGCTTATTATTTTTATTGCGTATTTTGAAACTAAAGTTCCTGAATCCATTAAGAAAAATACGAACTCCTAAGAAAAATAATTTCGTTCCGAAATATTATATAAATTCTCATATTTTTTCCACATATTCTTTTATATTCAAATTGTATTCATTTTAACGTTAAATGGAAGGTTTTGGATATTATACCTCGAAAAAAATAACTGTCTAAATAGTGTATTAATACTTATTAATTATTGCAATATGATTTTGTTTCAGATTGCTCAAACGTAACCAAATAACGCACATAGATGAAGACGCTTTCGTAAATCTCACAGCACTACGAGTTTTGTAAGTATTCTATTCCTATTACGATTCTGTTTCATAATATTTGTAAATTAGATTGGCTCAAATTTAAACTTTTATTCAGTATCAAACAAATTCCGTATATACGAACGGAAGAACTTCCTAGTACAACTCTGTATAAAACCTTCAAATACCCATCACATTACCGAAAAGAAAAACCAAATCTAATAACAGCTAGAGCTTTTAAGTTGAAACAATAGCCCGTGTTCTAATGGAACGTTGTTATTCTAACTGGTAACTGACATCCAGCGCACAGCCAGTTGCTTCTGTTCTGTATCCGTACTTATACGAGAACTTAATTTAAAATTATATGTTTATTCCACTTTTACCCTTCTTCACACAAAACGAACACGGTTATGTGCAAAGATTAAACTGAAAATACCCGTACATTTCATGTAATTCTGTTTTCTAAAATAGTTGTTTTTCTTTTTTAGGGAATTGGATGACAACTCGTTGACCGATATACCTATTGCTATTACCAAACTGTCAACTCTTCAAGAATTGTAAGTTAATTGTTTTTTAATACAAATATTCAAATTAAAATCATTCCTTAATAATGTTAACTAATTAAGTATTATTGTTTTGTATCAAAATTATATGATATGTATGCAGTAATTACATACAGTAGACGTCCCCCACCGCAAACTCCGTATAAAATAAAATATCGTATGTGTCAGGGTAGTTAAACATTGAAAAAAACTCTGTGTGTATTTACATCTCAGTACTTGATATTCAGATTTTAAGATAACAGGAATTGAAAACACTTTCTTTTTTCGTAAATCTCACAGAATTATACCTAATCTCGTATCTAATTAACTACATGTCATTAGTATTAAACGGTGTTCTAAAAATAGCATTAATTATATTTTCAAAAACATGTGGCAGCGGTGGGATTCGAACCCACGCCTCCGAAGAGACTGGTGCCTTAAACCAGCGCCTTAGACCGCTCGGCCACGCTACCTATTTACTGTTTTAATTAGACAGCTAATAATTCTTAAATTATTATAGACTATGAATGTAATTCATTCAATTTTATTACTTACGAGTATATTCGCTATCATTATAACAGAAACATTTCGTTGCCCCTGGAGTGTATGCAACCAAACTGGCAACAAAGATATGCACGTATAGTCTATTCTAGTACAATTTTCAGTTAAAACTCTCAACACTGTAATATCAATAGTTAATAAGTTCAACGAACATGAAGGATCTGGTTCTTATTTTAATTCAACAAATACTTTAACACGATATTTTAAGAGATTTTACAAAAAGACATATTTGTTTCTGACAGGTCTATCTCAGGTAACCGTATCCGACATATCCCTGGCGGTATCCTGCAGAAAACACCAGGACTCGCCTTGCTCGAGTTCAAGGGGAATCCGTTAGTTGGAGTGGATCCGCTCGCGTTCTCATTCCTGCCTCGACTACGCAAGCTGCAAGTATTTTGTCTTTGTTGTTTCATGTATAATATCTATCTATCAATCTCCTCTGAACTCTTCACACAAACACATAAATACACAATCAAACGAAACTATACCACGAGCAGGTACTATTTGCCTGTTGTCTGTTTACTATATAGTTCACGTTCGAAATTTATTGACTATTGCCTTCTATCTTTCTGCAGCACTAGTTTCTTTTTATGTTTAAATTTTTAAAATACTAGCGAGGATAACGTCACAAATCTATATATTTTCACTAGAATAGAAAAGCGACTTCAAAACTGTGTTAATATACATTGAAGATTTACATAAAATCCTACATAATGTCACTAATAATATAATTATCTGTAAATATTATTGATTGCTGGTGAATATTGAGTTTCAAAAATAAGTTTTCCTTCCTTTAGTATATTCCTTAGACTAACTGTAAAAAAGACAGAACTAAGTCCCATTCCTATATTCATGAAAACATTTGCAAACTAAGACCCGAAGACCGCGAGCACAAAAAAAAACATTTTAATCCAGGGCCGCGTCGATCTAAAGTTAATTAAACGAATAAGATCAATTGACAAGGTAGAGTTAGATCCAACATGCATATACAATGAATGTTAAATTTTTCCGCTACCTGGCGTGAAGCGTAAGAAAGAAAAAAGAAATTGAGTGAATTTAGGTAATTGAATTAGCGCAGTACAATGTGGCTATTGATTCCGTTGTCAGGATACTCTCCGACGCACGTGAATTGTCCGTATTCCCGAGTCTAAATGGTACCGGAGCGCTGGAAATCCTCAGGCTGGACAGGGCAAGCCTTACCGGAGTTTCCGCCAATTTGTGTACTACATGTCCGAAGCTAAAGAGCCTGTAAGTATGTGTTACTTTGTTTTTATATGCTTTTATTTTCAATTCTGTTGTATTATTCATTGTATAATGCTAGTAATCGTATTCTATTTAGGATTAAATATTAATTTAGTATGTTCATTATTTAGAGATATCAAATTAAACAAACTGACACGAGTTCCTGAATTGGGAAAATGTTGGGATATGCGAGTATTGTAAGTATTATATTATTTTGTTGTACGCTATTTCTATTCCACATTCAAAAATCATAAAATAACACAACGGTAACCAGCATTTCACAAGTGTATTGCGGGTTTGCTACGGATAGAATATCAGCAGTTTTACTCAAATTTACATTGTATGGATTGTATGTTCTATTTGTTCTTATTTATTTTATATCAAAAGTGTTCTTTTTGAATTTGGAATGTAGTTTTCAAAAGATATTGAAATATCTTTATATAAACAAAGAGTTCAATATGTGTATATTCTGTTTAGAGATTTAGCAAGTAACCATATAACATCATTGGAGGGCAAACCTTTCAGGGGTATGTCACAGATGCACGATCTTCTGCTCGCTCACAATGCGATACAATATATCCCGCACGACGCATTCTTCGGTCTTACCAAACTACAGGTTCTGTAAGTTTCATACATCACACACTCACACAATATACTTTAACGTGCATTTATGAACAAGACGTTCAGTTCAAAGTTGCTAGAGTACGGTTCTGCGGTGACCCGGTTCACGAACCGTGCTAGTGTTGCAGTGCATTTCGTTTGAAACAAACCCGTAACTTAATTATCTCGTCCCGATGAAGTTTCAAAGGAACGTTTTGCTCTAAGTTGTTCACCCTTGTATTCGTCGGAATAACAACTGTATTGTTATATTCTCACTGTACACTGTACACTTTAGTTCAAAGTTTCAACACTTAACAACAATTAATAAACATCTCAAGCAGCAACAATAACCAACAGGTAACCTTTGTCATTGCAGATATACATAATAAATGTATGACGATCACTCATCTTCAATTATTAATGTCAGTGTCAAATGGAATACACGATATCTAACGTTAACTCGTAGCGAAAATTAGCACCGAACTGCAAAATCACACAAAAATTTATCGAAATCACATCCGATTCTACTAATTCTTGTCCAAAACTCTCAAACTGTCACAAGTAAACTTTTTCACTTTCCAGAGACTTGGAAAACAACGAAATATCGTTTATTCATCCAGACGCTTTCTTGCCGATATCTTCCATAGAAGATCTGTAAGTGTCAGCTGTCAAATGACGAACACTGATTCAACATTTGAACATGAAAAGTTAACCAAACATTTTTGGCAGAAATTTAGGCAACAACATTTACCCAACACTGCCGCCTGCTGGTCTGGAACGGTTGTTACATTTGAAGACGTTTAACAACCCAAATCTACGTGATTTCCCTGAACCAGAGAACTTCCCACGTATCCAGACGTTGGTGTTGTCGTACGCGTACCATTGTTGTGCCTTTCTACCGTTGATTCCATCCGATCCACCACCAAAAGCGCCAGTCCATGAGGCAGTTTTATTTCCTACCGACACTGAATTCGACATCAGTCTTTGGAATTCCAGTCATGATATTTTTCCACAACTTCGTAAGTACACATACCAAGTTGTTATTTAATGATTTATAATTTTTCTGATATTTCAACAACCATCAAACATTTTAACAAGGAGCATGAATAATTCCTTTAAATATGTTATAAATAACTTTTGAATTCTAGCTTAATAAATCAGAAATGAAATTAATAGTTTTAAACTTCATACGCCTGGAAAAGTTTTATCCCTCATCTTGTCATATTAAATAAGTCTCTTCTTCAGTTACGAAATTTAATAAAACTGCCATTTTAACGTAAAATTAAGCATCATCTTGTTAAAGTTGTCAACTTGCGTAAGACAGTATCTAAACAAATTCATTTATAAAGTTCCGTCTACGCAGCTTTAATTAAATGTCACACTGTAATTCTGTAATTTCAGAAAATCTCAGCAAGAAATTCGGGGAGAAATTCAAGGATATTTGGGACAGTTTTGGATCGGATTTTAACTATCCTGCGAATTTTCCAGCTTATGTCGAGGAATATGCGGAAGAGGATCCGAAAATACGGGGCAGCGATATACCTCCTGGTAAAATCCAATGTCTACCATTACCAGGTATGTATTTGTATTGTAATCAAATATTTTTCCGTGAAATTTAATGAACACATGTTACCTGTTTTTATTTGATTCCAGGGCCATTTCTACCTTGCCAGGACTTATTTGACTGGTGGACACTTAGATGTGGTGTATGGATTGTATTTTTACTGGCCATGTTGGGGAACGGCACCGTGGTTTTCGTTTTGATATTCTCCAGAAGCAAAATGGACGTACCAAGGTTCCTCGTATGCAATCTTGCTGCAGCCGATTTCTTCATGGGAATATATTTAGGTTTGTACTTATTTAAATACTCTCGGTTATATAAGAACTATTACTAAAAAGAACAATACTTTTGTTGTTTCTGTTCGCAATAAACAATATCTATTACATTTCTTCTTTAAAAATTCAATACCTCCAGTCAATAAATGATTCATCACTGTCCAGCTCGTTTATTTTCCTTCCATTTTCAGGTTTCCTGGCCGTTGTGGATGCTTCTACGTTGGGCGAGTTCCGTATGTACGCCATCCCGTGGCAGATGTCCGCAGGATGTCAACTCGCTGGATTTCTCGGCGTCCTCAGCTCAGAACTGTCCGTGTACACACTGGCCGTTATAACATTAGAACGTAACTACGCCATTACTCATGCCATGCATCTCAACAAACGGTTATCGCTCAAACATGCCGGCTACATAATGGCGTGCGGCTGGACATTCGCTCTAATCATGGCCGTTCTACCTCTGTTCGGCGTCTCCGATTACAGGAAGTTCGCCATATGCTTGCCATTCGAAACGACAACTGGACCAGCTAGCTTAACATACGTTGTGTTCCTCATGTTTATCAATGGTGTAGCCTTCTTGATCCTCATGGGATGCTATTTGAAGATGTACTGTGCGATACGAGGTTCTCAAGCTTGGAACTCGAACGATTCACGTATTGCCAAACGTATGGCTTTATTGGTGTTCACAGACTTTTTGTGTTGGTCGCCGATTGCATTTTTCTCGCTGACAGCCGCTTTCGGATTGCAGTTGATCTCGTTAGAACAAGCTAAAGTTTTTACTGTTTTTGTGTTGCCTTTAAATTCCTGTTGCAACCCATTTCTGTACGCTATTTTAACGAAACAATTCAAGAAAGATTGTGTTTTAATCTGTAAAGCAATTGAAGAATCCCGAGTCACTCGTGGAATTGGAAGATGCAGGCATAGTTCCAATTTTAGCAACAGGCAGACACCAGCAAATACCAATAGTTTAGTGGACAGATCATCGCGAGAAAATCAACATGCTCATGGGCACAATGTACAGACATGTACGTGTAATACAAAATTACTTGCAGATAGTAGTTCTGGTTCTGCAGCTCACGCGAGCAGAACTGCACGATCAACCGGCGCTAGAGTTTGGCTTTTGAATAAAGCACAGTGGCTTCTTTGTGTGAACCATGATACTGATCAACGTCATCGCACTCGTAGCGATCAATATGCTTACCAAATTGCCGAGATCCAACAAAAACAACACAAGCGCGCTTCATCTGTTTCTAGTAGTGAAAATTTCAGTTCATCAAGATCTGATTCTTGGAGGCAAAATCACCATCATTGTGGGATCCCGTTACGATTGCTTGATCCCAAAAGACGAGCCTCTTCGTGGCTTGTAACAAGAAAAACGTCGCAGGACTCAAACCTCTCTAGTTCAAGAAACGATTCGTCCGGTAGTGCGACTACAGCAAGCACTTCTACGTGGCGAATGTCCAGATCTAGCGCGTCCAGTGACGTCCGCGGTATGCAGCACGCACAGGAGGCCAGTAGACCGCGCACTAAACCACGACTGACACGACAGTGCGCCATACAAGACGAAAGCGAACCACCAGGATCGCCTGGTCGATTGACAGTTCGTTTTCTAACCACAATTCCATCCGCGGCGGAAAACAGCATGCAACTGGACGATGAAGCCGCGTCTGGAGCGACTTCAGCAGTCATTGCAGCTAGTCCCGCCCATGCAGTGTTGCACGTAAGTCCCACACATTCCCCCGGACCACCGTACTATGCAATATTGCATACAACAAGCTTGCCAAGCACGGCAACTACATGCAACCTCGTACGACCTCAGTCCGTACTAACGTTACATCCAATATCGCCAGTTTCACAAGTTGACGAAGACTTGGAAAGTGGTGATCAGGAAACAGTGAGTCCAACGCAAGAAAAAGAAACTAGTCAACAAGAAAATGGAGTCGATACACCTCCTATCCCTCCAGATACACGGCAATTAACGTGAATTTTGTATGTTCAACGATAGCTATTAAGCGATTTGCCGCTATGATAATAAATATAAGTACCTAAACCAACCAAAACACACAGCTATTTTAATGTAAATTTACCTATATTATATGTTTTGTATATTTATTGTATTTGTATAATATTGTAATGAAGCCGAGATGAGATACTACATTATTTAAGTAAATAAGTAATTAATTAATAATAGAATGTGAGTGATATAATAATTATATAAACGAATGATAAGTTGATGATATGATAAACTGATGTCGTTAATGGAGTGTGATAATTTTTAACGCAGAAACATAATGTTGTAATTATTATTATAAAATATAATAATGTTATTATTGATACAGACGTTCCATGTTCGCATTTTGTGGAAGTATTAAATCGAATCCATAATTATACAGTGACATATGAGTTGTTGATTTGAAAAACATTTAAACACAAACACATAGATGATAATACATAATAAACCTTAAATAATCTAACAACTAAGCACTAGTACCTAAATATTTACTATAACATTTAAAATATATATATTATATATACCTTGCAATTCAGAGTGTTCCCTAATAATATGTACACTGTATTCATATTTGCCAGGTGTATTTGTTATTCGCATAAAATGCCTGAGGTCCATACATTAATAGGCCTAAATATGTAGGTTGAACGTATTTTTGAAAATTTCTTTAAACCAATGTCTAAGAACTATCAAAAATTATATTTTCCAAATGCATTAAGACACTCACTATATATCTAACAGAAATTACATCACAAGTACCCGGATAATCCTTTGCCATGAAGTTGCAACATTTCAAGATGTCTGCCGTCAGCTGTCATTCGAGTGCATAACCTATACGAGTATGTATGTGTAATATTAATTAGGAACACACTGTATTTACGTAATAATAGTAAATCTATATTTAAATAACACCAGTTCCACGTAAGACGATCGTCAAAATCAACTGGTCAGAATTAAAATGCAGATATCATCGTATCGTTCGCTGTCTATATGGTAAATAGAGAGATAGATAGATATATAAATAGTATGTAAGAGTTAGATAGAGAGTGTGTTATATGGATGGTCGCGATGTGAATCGGTTGTTTGGTGAAGGCGGTGACGGACATGGACAGGTGGCGCCTTTAGTCAGCGGCGACGTAGCATTCAAATTCTCATCCACCGCTGCGGAAGACTTTTCAATTTGACCGAGGATTTTTTCTCTACTTTTAATAAATTCTTCAAAACGTCTATTAATGTCTTGTTCAGATCTAGTGGATACTGCGGCTGTAGGTTCATCTTCCAGATTTTCTTCATCAACTTCCTACACAGGTATAGATATATGTAAATATATTATACGTGTGTTCTCAGCAATATGTTAACATACAACTTATCAATATAATACATCAATAGCACAGACATTTTAAACTACGATATTAAGTGAAAAATATACAAAGCTGTGTAATTATTTACCTGAATTTCGGAAAAGGTAACAGGTTGTGTGCGATATCTGCTTGTTTTGCCTCGTCGCTTCTTGGGAACAACACGTCGATGGAGGAGAGACATTGGTTCTGGGTACATTGTATCCATTGTTGTATTCCCTACATACACATTATAAATTACATATATGATTAATATCTCCAGGAATCCCAAGTCAAAAAGTGCTAAATATAATATCTTCAAAACAGATTATAATCATACTGGATTTAACCGGTACATTTTAAAAACAGACAACTATACACAGGTGTTCAAACAAATAATCTAATTAGTCGATAAATATCCAATAATAATTTAATTAAAAGCGAGCCAACATAATTAGATAATTATACTTATAGAAATAATCCAATGAAAAGAGTATATTGGCAACACAACCAAAAATGGACACCGAAACATTGTTTGAATCAGTTGGTTAAATTGTTTAGACAAATAAAAATTTAAAATGAAACATAAAAAGTTCAAACACAAAATTCATATATTTTGATTGCGGTCATGTGAGTGAGACTTCACGGATGGCGTATTACAATTTGGCTATGGGTCGTCAACCTTCGAACCGCAAATAATTTTCAATACCAAAAAACTCGAGGAGTCTCGTGAGCGATTATACATTTATACAAATCTAAAAATAAAGTCGAATTTCGCCAAAACAGGTAAGGTAGCAACGCAAAATTGAGTCGTTGGTGGTCATTTTATATGTAGGACAACATGACTCATATATTTTTCTTTATTGTTTGAACAAAATGAGTGGAAAAACTACGCAACTATAACTGAAAACACGCAGACTGTCTGCTGAAAGAGAAACGTCACCTTGATATTGGCACAGATAGAGGCCTTTTGTTGTTTTGACAGATAAAAATGTAAAAAAAACGTTGGATATGTCTTACCTGATGCTGCCGTGTTACAGCAGCTGAGTGAAGACCGTATATGCATGGTTGCAAGGGTAATTAAACACTGGCGATTATGTATGTTGCACTTACACTGAATGATTTTCAACTCATTTATGGCTGAGATTTAACGCACTCCACTGCACAATTCTACTGTGGTAACACAACGTTGGACGCTGTAGAGCTGGCGCATCGAGATAAAACCTTTTTCAAAGTATTACATCTAAATTTAAACACACAGAATGTAAGTCGTGACGTGACGACATCGGAAAACAGACCGAATACGAACGGTTTAGCCGGCAGGACGCTGATATCGGACGTCGGGACGACGACGACGCGCGTAAAACGATTTACTTAATTTCAATAAATAACACTGATTTATTGTTAATTAAATATTAATGTAGCACTTCTGAAAAGCGATGTTAATCAACATAAAATCACAATGTCAAACTTTACACAATATAAACTCATATGAAATATAAGTTTTGAATATTCGATGGTACAATAACGCCTACGACTTCGGAATAATATATAGGAAACGGCGTATAGTTATGAAGAATCAACGTAGAGTGAGGAAACGCTGAGGATATAGAGAAAAGATTGTTATTTTTCAATGATGCAGTCACATTTATTCATCATAAAATGAAACAAATGTAATCACAAATAACAAACAATAATAATAATAATAATAATAATGAAAACGAACGAATGATGATTAATAAATGTTAATGTCGAACACAAAATTCGTCGATTCCGCCCAGTTAAAAATGGCAGAACTGGTCACTCTTTGAAACAAAAAAATAATATAAAAATAAAGAGAATTCTTCTCTATACGTTGGTAATCATCATCGCAAATGTATATAGAACATTAATCAGTACTTTTATCGCTTTTCTCATTTGGTACGTCAATTATAATAGTAAATGACAGAATCACGAATCATAGACTTTCTACGAAGGAAGAAGAATTGAACAGAGAAAGAGATTAAAAATTGTCGCAGATTTATTGGTTGCCGTTGTGTGGATTGTATGTCCAAGAGTCGGGAGTGTGCGGTGTCCAAATGCTGTTCAATGAATTAAAGGGATCAAATCCTTGACGCCTTTGCTGTAAGGAGAGAATACGAATGTGACTAACCTTATTCCTATCAGATACGGAGGGCTTATTAACATAACATCGTTATATTGTTCCCTATTTAACGTCGCTCTACATATATAATAATAATAATGTTTACCGTATCGTTCTCGTCACGATTGAAGCCGGGCGGTGAACGAATAGGCGGCGTGTCGCACAGCGTGTCCACTGGATTAACCAGTGTCGTCCACGGTGACATTGGCCACACACTGGACACGGGCGGAGCACTCCAGAAGTAATCACTGGCAAGGCTCTGCTGCGGCCTGTTCTCACCTACCGGCGCACACAGGGGCTCCCAGGAACTCGCATAGTTCCAGTTTTCTAATAACAGAAAAACACGAACAAATGTTAGATGATTCTCATAGCTAATATTCATTTAATAATGAATAACTTACCTTGAAATGGACTTAATGATGGCACCTCCTGACTAGGTTGGAACAAATTCACAGAGTTCTCCTGATTGCTCCATATCTCCGGCATGTCAAAGTACGGCGACCCCTGGCTCTCAACCGGCGGTAACGGATGTTGAGGCTCTGTGAAGAAACTGTTTGACAACTGTAGCGGTTTCACAGCATTTGTCTGTGGGCTATAACTTGGCTTGCTCGTTTCAGGCCAGATCATGTCGGACTTTTTCGACCCAATCGGCCCTAATTCGGTATTGGTCTGTTTCTGTTCTTTCAGTTTCTGGGTCGGTTCGACATACAACGTTGGTTTAGTCGTTTGTGTTATTGCCCTGGGTGACGTTTGCGAATACAGGGAACTGTCACTACGCGCCACAACATCGCTGAATGTAGCTCTGTTTTCGCCCCATGCACCTATAGGTGGAATAGGTGGCGACACTCTTACATTACTCACACTACTATGCGAACTATTCGACTCACTATTGGTCGAATTCTTGTTGGAATTTTTCTCTTGTCTTCGCTTCTGGGAGTTTTTCTCTTTACGTTCCCTTTGACTACCTTTGACATTCTTTCTACCACTGTTTTCTTGAGGTAAATTTGTCCTTGATGTTTCTGAATGTTTAGCATTATCATGTGTGTCCCGCGATGTTTTATTTTCCGACCGAGGCTTCCATCTGTTGGAAGCAGGCACAACCACACTGGACTCTTTCTCGAAATCCTCCTCCTCTCCATCACCCTCGTAATTATCACGAAAATCACAACTGGTTTCCGATGTTGGGGATTTGTTTTTCTTTTGCTGTGTCTTCTTGGTTTTATCCTGTTTCAATTGTGTCTCGGAGAATTTCTCTAACTCCTCATTATTTGAACTTTCCGTCGTAGTTGACGAAGTCTCTTCTTCTGAACAAGGCAAATCCAACACTTTGGACTTTTTGGACTGATTCTGTTTTTTACCCTGTTCTTTTTGTACTGAAACGGGTTTTTTCACACATTCCTGTTTTGGAACTGTCACTACTGGTGACTTTTTACCTTCTGTCGGCTCTACTATTTGTGGTTTATTTTTATTCTGAGGCATTCGCGAGAAAACGCCCGTCCACGATTTCTTTTGTACTGAAGTGTCTTGTGCTTGTTCCGAGTTATTCGTCTCTGTACTATTCTTCTTACTAACCTTTTTCTTTCCTTTTATAGAAGAATTTTGTACTGGCGTACTATATTTCTCATCGTACTTGCTATTTCCACTGCCAGAGTCTTTTGAATTCGCATCTGCTGGCCAATTTGGTTTGCCTCCTTCTTGATTCCGAACAGAGTCCTTATTTTTTCCGCCAGATGATGCATTTGTTGCTCCAGACACAGTACCATTTGCAACTTGCGAAGACCATTCACCGTCCGGCTCTGACTTGTGTGTACGAATTTCGCTTCGAGTTTGAGTTCCGATTAATCGTAAGTCAAGCGGTTGTGTATCTGCATCATCTCGAATGTTAAGCGACATTCGCAGAATGCGATCCGATTCGATAAAGCATACTGAGATGACAATAAAAAGCAAAAATGTCATCAGCCCAACGCATGCGTAGTAGAGGAACGGTTCCCAGCTTGGTCGTGCTAGTACGCTTGCGCAAGGAGCTAGAAAATATGGCGGTAGTGTCGTTACAAGTGTATAGTTAACAGGCATATTTAAACTCGTTTCCAAGATCAATGTTCGTTGAATTTTGGACAATGTAAAGTCAGGAGTGAACGCAATATCAATTTTTCGAGTTGCATTCGGTGATAACTCAAATGGCACACAATTTAAAACTTTAAAACCGTAACCTTCGCATGGAAAACCGTTGATATAAAACGCGTTGATAGTTATAGTTATGTCACCAGTGTTACGAGCGGTAAATGATCGTTTAACCGTTAAGTTTGGTGATGGGTTTTTTCGGTTTTTTTCTTTTTCGCAGTCTTTCAAGTGTTTTTCCGTTAACTCAAATAAAAGTGGCATGGTTGAACCAGGTTTTCGGTTACCGAATTTGAAACTAGGATGAGCACCTTGCCCGGTTAGACGGACAACTTCTATGATTGTCAAGTTATTGCGAATGTACATGAACGCAGATTTCAATGTAGATACGGTTGCCTTGAAACCGACGGTTACGTGAACAGTTTCGCGTGCGGGAATGGTTATCGGTACGGTTTTCTGGTGCACGTAAATATTGTGAAAATCTTTGAATTCGGTTCGATTAATGGCGTGCAAATCATGAAAGAAAAACGCGTGCGAGTCGAAAGTTTCATCTTGGCCAGGGATGAATCTGTAAATAAATATACTGTTTTCTGTTTGATCTTTGTACGAACGTTACACTGTTGTTTAATGTCTACTTACGAACTGGGTATATTTTTGAACAGGTTTTTCGCTTGCGGATACGCCCAGTCCATGACAAGTTGTAGTGTTAATATAGCATTGGATGGATTACGTATTGTTATATTTTTGTACGATGTATTGCCGATCTGTGTCAGCGGAAAGGTAAACACACTCTTGTTAACGGCGGATGATGACGAGCCAACAACAAGCTTTGGCCAACTCATTTTGACTCTGGTATGAAAGAAATGACCTTTGACCTCGGTAGTATCGAGCCGTAAAGTTAAATTTTGCCATTTCTTTCCGCTAGAAGTCAGATTTAAGTACCGTCCGTAGAAAATGTTTAGTAAATTAATATCTAGATCACAAGTGGTCGATGGTAACGCAAACGTTTTCAACCACTGGGCTCCAACTTTAAAAAACAAATATTTTTGTTAAGAAGACTTCTACATGGTCCAGAAATGAAAACGGATCCTTATAAGATAACAAACAGTTTTACTTACTTGAAGAATTTAACGACAATCCTGTATAACAATGATTCCGGCATCCCAAAACGGGATCCAGGAATAAATGTCCAATAATTTTAGTAGATCGCGCTGTAATGTGACCTGAATGTGAACTGCTCAATCGCGGGTCAGGTGGAATACTTGATATACTCTGGATCACCATTGGATCAGTAAACGTCGAATGTATCCTTAACGGATGAGTGCAAATTTTGCCCTAAAAATTCACAACTACATATTAGCAAATATATCATTTAATGGAAAATATATTTCAATCTAAAAATTTGTTAGTATGTACTTACTGGAAAGCATTCGTCAAACACTAGTCTATCTGGCCCTATTTCCAATTTTCCCTGGGCCACTTTAAACCGAATAGGGATGACAATTTTTTCAAATTGAGTCTGCACGAATGTTTGAACAAACACTTGTCCCTCGGATTTTGAAGTTTGCAAAGATACTTTGAAAACAGCGTATTCGCCAGGCTTCAAAAATGTCTGCCGAAAAAAATTCATATAATTATTTAAAAACAAAAACGTTTATTTTTGTTTTACTGAAATATAAAAATATTCTACAGTAAAAAATACTTATTGTACTCACACATTTGGACATGTTGAATGGTGGAAAATGTATATCATTCGAATAATTGTCACTTGCACAGCCGACCAAGTTGACGGAACCAGACTGTATATGAGTACCGATGTTTAACAGTTTTACATCTACTGGATTACTATTTAGCAATGTAAAGTGTGCTTCTTTGATATTCTCACTTCCGACAAGTCCCAGATCGTATGTGTTATCAGCACTGGAGCCTGGTAATACCTGTACAATTATTAATGAATAAATCAACCCACAGCGTTATATAAACAAATCTACAATAATTATATTTCAATAACACATACCATTGTAAGTTTTCCATTATAACTCAATAACGGCACCTCGACGCTAGAAATATTTGTGTGTATCACAAAAAAAGATTTTAATTTCAAATCCGATGAGACAGCTTCAGATTTCAAAGTTAACTCAAACAGTACGGCTGATTCACTAGGCTGGAGTATGTGTGGTTTGAATTTTTTTATCTGCAACATAAAAACAAAACAGAAGTGAAAAACGTCTTAAGAGAAGTAATACAAATGAAACATACAGAAAAATATAATTGTGCTTCAGTCGGCAATGAGATATTGGTGACAGCTAAAGGGTATTCGTACATATTCACTACGGTGAAGTTTCTCGAACTATAATCCACGGAGCCTTTATCCGTCAGGTACTTGGTAACAGAGGCGTTATAATAAAGGCCCCCCTCAAATACAGTGGCCCAATACGGAATTTCTATTTCACTTTTGCCTTGTTTGTATTTAATTATAATTTTACCGAAAAAGTCTTTCGTTTCGAAAGCGCTTTTCCCTGGAATAAAATTAATCAAGATTTTAAAAATCATTCAAATATATATTGTCGTGTAGTACATACAATCTAGGTACAATGAGGCTATTTCTACCGGTTCCTTGGACTCTGGTAACACTTTTACCGGTTGGAATTCTACCCGGACTGCTTTGGTTGATGCGCTAACAGTTAGTATTCTGATCGGTTTCTTCAGTGTGTTGTACACGAGCAGTTTGACTTGTTTCGGCTTGTCCAAAGTACCACCAACACCGAAATCCACCGTACCTTGTGGGGTGTGCAGACCACACTGTGCCGATACCTCTACTTCTAATGGTACCACTAGAACATCCTTGATACCATTCACCTTGATCCTTTAAATAAGAGTGAAAAGATATTATAATATATTAAACTGATTTCTAACAGTAATATATAAAAAGTATAAATATTTCTCTATTTATTCTATAAGCATTGCTATAGAGAACGCACCTTACATACGCTGTATAATTACTCTCGCTACGCGCATTGAATCTCACCCTTATAATGGGTTTCGTCTGAAAGGGCGGTATCTCCCACATACCCTTGGGACCCTCTAACTCGCCCGTCGGCAGTTCTAAATGAAATTCACCACCACTACTATATACCTCTACAATCTGTAAATGTATCAATCAATAGTTTGTTTCGTACACAACGAATAATATTGAGTGATTTACCTGTATTGGCTGTGTGTGAGGGTTGTGCATATATATCAGAGGAGAGAATGATGCATTCAGAGGTACTCTGATGTCAACAATGGGGCGCAACCGATACGGACTCGCCACACTGGCACCTCTCACCTAAAATACGGTAAAAATCTATTTACAAAGAAAACTTTTCATATTTGTAGCGTAATTATTTAAGAGGCGAATGACTCCAATGAACAGAAGCTTAAAAGTTAAAGCAATATTTTTTACCAAAATATCTAGTTATATTAGTCTATTCAAATGTACCGTGACCTTAACATTGGCTTAACTATGTAATTACTGAATTACACACAACCTACTCGATACTACAATTCTAATTGAGAAGGCCGTGATTTAACACATTATTCGAAGTACTATTTTTAATGGTAATCCTTTGACAATAAATAATATATCACACTAATTTCTTATTACATATTATAATATTATGATATAATAGTGAATAAATGCTTACTTGATATTTATAACTTCCCTCTGTCGTGTGAATAAATAAACTACTCTCAATTTCCCCCTCCTCTCTGCCAAGAAATACCACATTGAATGTTGTGTTACCCAACGGAGGTATTTTCTGCAATAATATAAACAAACAAACATGTATATATATATTGCTACGCACAATATAGTAAACAACAGATATATTTATACATATAATTTACCTTATCTTCGAAAAATGAACTGTGGAAATGCACTGTATTGCCAGATATAGATGTCATATCAAGACTCTTATTACTATTAATATTAAATAACGTAACTTTCTCAAGGTGCGGTACACCCAGTGGTCTAAAAATAATTAGAATTACCCAACAGTGATCCAAAATATATTTAATAATTCTAGAAATTCAACGTTAATCACAGTTAAGCATTAACGTGAAATCACCAACAATATAACGAATACAAGTTTCTTACAAAACAATATAGTCTCACAGTATTCCACGTTGTGATACTGTTTAAACTTTCACACTAATGCTCTAACGTGAATTAACGGCAAATTTTAGAATCGCATAATATATTTACCTTTCTTTAAAATCTAAAAATTCTGGCTCAAATCGCAAAAACGAATTCACCCTGGCGTCATGAAGTTTTGAATTTCTGAAATTGTTATTTTTAATATTTTGCGGATTGTATTTTTCAGAGAATTGTATTTAAAGCATAAAGAGATTATCATATTGTGATTACACATTATCTACTGCGGTTGTTATCTCATAGTTACACAAGGAAAAAAGGTGTTAATAAGCAAAATATAAGCGTACTGACACAATCTGCCTATACACAAATGCAAATATTATTATTTACGTACATGCATGCAAATTCACATCTACTCACTAATTAATTTCATACGTATCCAAAACGTTGAATGTTGATTTTAATCATAGTTAATGACGAAAAAAACAAATATGTATTAAATTTACGTAATAATAATATTTAAATATTTATTAAAACAAAGCTATTGTTTCCCTAGTTAATTTTAGATGGCTGAATCATGTGATATTTTTTACTTAAATCAAAACAATATATATTTGTATGCAAATTCAGAAGGGGGCAATAATGTATAAATATATAAAAAAAAGTCCACAAAATGTTAAAGGTATTTTGGATAACCTTTAAAAAACAAGTATTATAATTTAGGAACTGGTATATACCTGATGCCTGGTGAAAATTCCTGCAGAACAAGAATAAACAATTTCAATTTTGAAAGAATTTGTGCTATTGATTAAACATACCTTGTGAATTGTTGAAATATCATCCACAAGATATCTGACCTCATTATTACTCTGTATGAAACCTAAAAATCAAGTAAGCGTTTATTAAAATCAACATTTGATAATCATCCTGACGATGACAACAAATGACTGGTTAAAAATATCGTCAGTCGAAAGGACGTTATTGTCAAAAGTCAAATATGTAAAACACTTTTACCATGAGTGGTGTCACGCACTGAAATTTGTGTACGAACAAATACTTCCAATAACGTAAACAACACTGCTAAACACCATATTGTACATTTAACCATTTTGTCATTTATATTTTCACTGTTAACCATTTGCACTCTGCAATATCGCAGCCATAACATAAAAAACTGTGTTATCTCACACGATATTGTCACTGGCGATTACACAGACAGTAGAGCCAAATCTCCCTAACCGCACACACAAACACATGCACAGAGTGGGAACTAAAAGAAACTCACTGCAATACCATCCGAGTTGGTCGTCCGCGGCAATCACACATACACATGCTCGCATATGTAAATCATAAAATTACGTCAGCCAGCCACATGTATATACATGTTGGCGGGTAAACGATCGGAAGAAAAAAAACTACATATCTTAACCAAATAAGAACATGCATGTATGTACGAATATGTAACGGCAATATCAAGGATAAATTAAACAAAATAGACAAAGCAAAATTAATTTGGAACTATAAACACTAGTAAAGTGTATGTTAAAATGAAGTTAATAAACGCGGGAGAAAAAGTACTTACACTCACAATTACTAATAAAAAATACTTCGACCAGAATAAAATTTTTACGAAAAGGTAAGCAAATAAAGTAAATTCAATTTTATTAATTTTATGCGTCATTTGTGAAAATATGATCGTGTCCACAGACATTTTGTTACGTTAAATATTGTTTATTGAAAGATCAGCTGTTGTGTTGTTTATTTACTGATACGTATTTATCTTCTATTTTTTGCCCTGCATAATTTCCTTATCAATAATTTTTTGTAGAATTCTAAAGAAAAAAATATTGTTCTTTAAAATTTAATTAAAGTCTTAATCAAGTTGAGATAATTTATTAAAAAAATAAAATTAAGCGAGCGGGTCAAATAAGCACATAGTTTAATGATAAAATATCACTATCCAGTTTTAATGAAAAATATATGTTTTAGAACATGCCACTTAGATCCAATATAATTCAGAACAAGAGGAAGAGAGAATACAATAAATATAATAATAAATTAATAAATCTTAGACAAATAGCAGATACAAAAATTATTTAGTACATTATTTTGGGTCCCGAATGAACTGTTTTTATTTTTAAAAAAACAATCCTGCTCTCGATAAAACACACTGTGTGCAATGCCCAGTTATACTAACGGCACTTAAACCGCAGTTGTATCTTGAATTTTACTATCTGTAACATTCACTTTGTTGATATGCAAGTGTCGTTGGTGCAACTACGCATCATACAAATATCAGCATGCTCCGATTTTAACAACAGTACAGTACAAAACAAAAATCTGAAAAAAATTATTTATTGGCACAAAGCTATACAAATTTTTAACAAACTGGCAATAATAAAAAGTTAATTTCCGTAATAAAAGATGAGACCTAACAAACTTAATATGGAAGCTACTGTTGTTTGCAATTCTTTTGTTTCGCTTCCGGTGAATCGGAATCCTCTTCCTCATCTTCCTCGTCGTCCTCCTCTTCTTCTTCCTCCTCGTAGTCCTCATCTTCTAAACCCTCACCGGTAAAGTACAACACGGCACGAGGTACAATTCGCTCCCTGAGATAATGACCGATCTCAAAATCACTGGTCAACAGAGCCTTAGTATCTTCATCTACTTCGGCGGAATCTTCTGGAACTGAACACAGGAGAAAATCCAATTCAATTATTAACATTCTATCCACATCATTTAGTTGTTAAACATGTTTCATATATGCTTCGTGTTACTCAACAATTTCATCCATAATTAACATTACTCCAGTTATCTAATGCGTTTTAATTAATAATTACCTGCAGGTGGTGAGAAGAAATTGAAGAACGAATCGTTCTGCACGGTTTTCGTGATGGTTCTAACAAGGCCTCGTGACTTGTGTTTCTGCTTCTTCTTCACTGTCTTTAGGGTGACGTTCTTGCCCTTCTTCCAATCAATCGTGCACCCCTTACACTTGTATATCTCTGGCCCCTCGAAACTGAACGGATCATCGGATTCAGGAACACATTTCATTTCATATTCTTTGGTTAACACTGAATTCGAGAAGTATTCATTTGGCGAAAAATGGAACTCCAAAACGAAACCCTAAATTAAATATAAAACATTTAGTTAATTTCCATTTATAATCATAACAAACTCTTGAGATATAATTTATTATATCTCATAATAAACTAAGTTTCAGAATCACTACAGAATATTATTTATCCACATTTCTTACCATTGGATTTGCTTCAAGGAACAAAACTTTAATGTCTATTAAATGTTTCAATATCGGTTCGTCGTGTTCTTGTACCATTTCCGATAAAATTCCAACATTCTTAAAAATAGTTAGCCAGAACTCAGGAATGCCACGTAAGTCTTCGTCTTTTTTCTCCTCTCTATAATATAAACAAACATACAGACACACGGCATAGTGTTAAAAATAGATAGATTACAGACATATTTCATCTAGTTTATACATTGGATAAATAAATACTTACTCTTCCTCCTTCTTGTTGTCAACTTCTTCGATCTTCACTTTGTTTTTAATTTCCCCACTCAGATCTTCATCATCTGAAGCCCATTCACATTCTTCATCATTTGGTTCGTAAATTCCAGAAACAATTTCACCGCGCTGTTAACAAAATTATATATTACACACAACTGAACAGGATAAATTACATTTACTGAATTTAATACAAAACGTTTAACTGAAAGTAGAATTGTCTAATTTAACACACTAATATACTAGTACTAAATATAGATATGGTTTAAAGTTACCTTTTCATAAATAGGGGAATATAGTTTGTGATATTTGCATTCAAGCATGTGTACTTCTTCAAAGAATTTAGCTTCAATGTTTGTAGCCTCAAGCTGTAATTTTTTTAAAGCTTTAATTCTGCGTTTGACGGGCGCCGGCAGTGCAGCCATCATCTCGGCATGTAATCGGCCCTGTAAAGCTGCCAGGACATCGGGACAATTCAGGATTTGTGAGGTGATTTCATCCCCCAATTCCTCCTCACCGACGGATTCAACTTCGTCGGTCCCATCGCCGGTACGCTCTGTTTCAGCCGACATATCTTCTGTAACAGAAAAAATCAAGAAACGTATGGTGAGTCATTCGATAAGTTTTTTCATTATTCCACCATAAAGCCAGTGAACTCCCGGCAAAAAATGGTAACACTATATTGTCAATTAAAACAATGAAAACCAAGGCCAATAACGCTTAAAACATGTCCGCATTTGTAACAAACCATGAACCAAAAACCGTTAACCGGCACAAAGCAAAAAAACGTAATAAAAAACGTCGCAAATGAAACAATGAACTTGAATATTGAACGGAACAAAACGATCAGTGATAACAATGATATAAACAAATTAATTACCTATAGCTGGCATTCTGAACTTATTAAATTTAAAATAACCAGAATTTTATATGCGCACCACTGTCAACCAATTTGCAAACGCCATAAACACATGCAGGAACAAGAAAAGAACACGAAAAACTGTTGAATACACGATTTATTTACATTAATAAACAATTTCCAGACAATAGACGAACATTTAGTGTTACTAAGTAACGTATTATGATAAAAAAATTACGTTTCAATTAGTAACTAAGCGTTAAAATGTAAATTATTAAACCACGTTGTTGTACGCACCTATTTGCCGCTCAAGACGATGTCGAAAAGATGGAGAATCGAGCTGCTCTGACGCAGAACAAGAGAATTTCAGATAACAGGGAAGTTTTATTTTCTGAATTTCTTCTGTAGCAATGTCACCAAGCATGTAATACAAAATATTTGGTCCCTGTTTAACATATTTCCCATATTCACAAATAAATTCGTAACATATTTAAAATAAATTGGGATATTTATTAATTAATTATAAAATTTTATATTTTATAAATGACTATTACATAGTTTCTGTCATGGAAATATTATGTTTTTCCTTGGTTGGCAACAATGATTGTAATCATTTTTCAAAATTCAACTTCCTGTAAAATATGATAGACATTAGAATTGCGCAAAACTAAAGATGATAATGTATTTAATTTTTTGATGGGCGCTATGTTAGAAGTTTTAACTGATATGTGATATTTATGTGCCTTATTTTTTATAGTTCTATGAAATATCTTATAAATATGATAGGTTATCTTTTAAAAATTAAGTTAAAAACTTATTTATATGCGCTGTTATTAGCATGTACTTCGTTTTTAATAATATACCAGGTAAGAATGAATATTGTACTTTATAAACTTATTTACAGTAATCATTTTTAGTTAAATCTACATCATAAAGTAATACGTACTTACCGAGATAACAAGAATGTACCAATTATTATGTGGTGGACACAATTTATGCCAAATGATGATAACAAAGAATTAATGTGTGCCAATGATGTGAAATGCATTTTTACTCAAAACAGGAAATATTTTCATGATCCAAATACTGCCGTAAGTTTTTTTTTCGATTTATTATTTTTTAAATGCATCGGATATACACTTCAATTTAAAATGCAATTTACAAAAAAACTCTTACATTAAAATACTTTTATCAACATTGGGATTTTTTCGTACTTATAGGCATTTATTTTTTATGGAAGCAACTTTAGCCCATATGATTTACCATTGCCGCGGAAAAAATCTGATTGGTGGGCCATGTTACATGAAGAATCACCGAAAAACTTAGGTTTATTTTTACACCAAGAAGCACAAGAACTGTTTAATATAACATCAACCTTTAGCCGTTATAGTCATTTCCCGCTAACTCTACAATATTTATCAAGTTTAGAGGCATTAACAGGTGAATAATACATAGTCGGTTGCACTAAGGGTGCATAAGTTTGGTTGCACCAACGACACAATAGTTTTTACTATATTAAAATGAAATAGGAACTTGAATATTTGTCATAACATTAATATTACCATACACAAGTGTCATTGAAACAACCTAATTAAGTTTTGCGGAGCAGCTAGGCATAAATGTGAAAAACATTGTCAATTTATTTTCGTGTATCTTTCAAGATAAGAAAAATTTCATCTCTACCGAGAAGAAAAACGCATTATTGAATCATCTATCGCCTGTTATGTATATACAGTCTGATTGTGTGACGCCATTAGAACGTGATTCTTACGTATCGGAGCTTATGCAATACTTGTCAGTTGATTCCTACGGTCAATGCATGAACAACAAAGTGTTGCCAGAAGAGTAAGTGCTGTGCTTGTGTGTACATTTATGTATTTAGTGCCAAATATGAGTGAGTTATTTTTAGATTTACTAAAGACCCATTACAACATATGTACTCGGATGGGTTCATGAGTTTTGTGGCACAATACAAGTTTACACTTGCATTCGAGAATGCTGTTTGTGATGATTATATTACGGAGAAATTATGGCGTCCATTGATAGCTGGATCTGTACCAATTTATATAGGATCTCCATCTATACAGGTAGGCCGGTAATATAAACACGAAAACGATTCAGAAATGTGAAGTTAATATCAGATAAAATAAGTAACTAGTAGTATTGTTTGATTTCGAATTACTGTATCTGAATTAAAGTAATTTCTGTCCATTTCAAAATGAACGATAGCATTGAAATTGGACCAGTAAAAATATATTAATTATAGCTTCCCGTAAATAAGTCCTATTCTGGTATGATAGCAAACAACAGCATCATCTGAAGATTTTACAAACATTTTTCTTTATAGGACTGGTTACCAAATAATAAATCTGTGATAATAGCAAATCAGTTTGATAGTCCCAGAGAATTAGCTGATTATATTTTAAAACTTAATTCAGATGATGCTTTATATGAATCGTATCTTCAGCACAAATTATCTAATAGAGTAGATAACCAAAGATTAGTGAAATCTTTACGAGAAAGACAATGGGGTATTGATGGAACAAGCAGTACACATTTCATAGAAGCATTCGAATGTTTTGTTTGTGAAAGTGTTCATCAAAATGTTAAATTCGAAATACCTAATCAGAAACATTACAACTGCCCTGAACCAATATCACCAATAACAAGAGAAAAGAATGAAAGTAATTGGTGGAACAGTCATTGGCATAATGGCAAGTGTCAAGCAAGAGTACTGAGAAACTATGTGAATAATCCTACAATCAGTAATTTTACCAAAAACTCATTTGACAATGAAGTGAAAAGGTTATTCATTGAAGATGCATGTTATAAATAAAATATTAATTTCTATCCTACAATAATAGCAATTATTTCTTCATCGTACTCCAGAGTCAGTGATCAAAATAATGAATAAAACAATGTTATAAAATTCATCTAGTTAACAGTTTATTGCGCTTTCGTTTTTTAGAACCGTTATAAAACTCCATTAATTAATAGTTTTATTGCTTATTATATACAGTACTATGTAAGTAGTATAGTATATTTATTATTGTATTCCACGATATTATTGCCTAACGAATAAAATTTGTATAAATAAATGTTTAAAAGACAATAACACAAGTTATTTGAATTTTTTGTTTTACATAAAATTGAGAGTGTTGTTTGTTGTCATTGTGTTTATCACATATCACAAAATTTACACAAATTATTAATTGACACTCATTATTTAAGTCATCAGTCGTCATTATAGAGCGTGCACGTACACGCGCACATACGGTTAATCATTAATCTATCAATTAATAATCATCCCAATTTTGTAACCTACATTGCTGACACATATTTGCAATAAAAAATCTATGTAATATTGTTGGAAAACTGCAGGTAATTTCATTTATAGACAAAATAATGACACTCAGACAAACAATGAATATATGAATTAGGATGAATATCAATGATTATTTTTCCTTAAGTACTGTTTAATGTTTAACAGAAAATAATAGACAATAATTTCATTTAATCTACACTTATGTATAAATGTTTCAGATTCTGTATATCAAATCAAATAGGTTTCTAACAATACAATTTTAAATACCTATATACTTATCGATTGAAATTTTTATCAGATATAACAATCCCCAAAATTATATTCTATTATCTTCAGATATATCCGCATGAATTATGTATACAATAAATTAATTTTACACAGTTATTTTTTAAAATTATTTCAAACGAAAAATATATTCGTTACAAATTCGAGAAACGTATATTTCAAGCGCGCGGTTATATTAAAAAAATTCAAATTATTTTCACCCAAAATGCGATATTTGATTTTATATACATGAGCCAATAACATTTTCAATAATATAATGTCTTTAAAAGTGCGTCGCACCCTTTTTTGAGATAATTTTTTCATTAGTTGCGTAAAATATCTTTCTTATTAACTAGACTCTAGCTAAAATATTCTATTCTCGCTCAACAAGAACTTGAATTTGAGATAAAATCATTTGTATATATTTTCACGGCACATTCTTATTGGAATTTACCGCTCATTTAAAATAAAATAAAATTTTGCTAGAATTTACTTTAAGTAGCAGGTTAACATTACAAATATCAACTGGAAAAATTAGTGGAAACAGAATATTAAAAGTAAAAAAACCCACAAAAATAATGGATAGGTTCGACCGAATGAAATTATCCTTTTTCTTTAAATGACCATAAGTAATTTTCATACAGAGCAAGGATAATTCAATACAATGTGCAATTCATTTTATAGTGGAATTTGTTAAATTAAGTTACAATTCTCCTGTTTTAAGTACACTTCATTTAAAAACTTATACTGGAATCTACTAAAATAGTATCTTGCTTGTCAAAATCTAAGAATAAATTGTTAGAACATTCCAGTTGTGTGAGATTTTTTTTTCAAAGTGTACACAATACATAAAATAATACAAGATACTACGGAGGCGAAAAATATTAATATTAAAACAGGCACCAAAGACCAAAGTGTTTTATTTCTGACAGTTGTGTATTTTTCTAGCTAATTTATTATCTATGTTTATCCGTCATCATAATAGGTAGCAACAATTACAATAACTGTTGGTTGTTCATTATGTTAAGGCATACTTGCATGATATGGAAGACCATCTATCGGAACTGTGGCCCAACTAATCAATAAAATGATCATTTCTGATTCATTTCTCATCGTCAGTCGGCTACTTTCGATTTAGTTTTCTTACTAAATCCAGAGAATATTTTTCGTCTTCTTCTTTTGACGTCTTCATCGAAGTTGGAAGAGTCTGTGGAATACACATCTTCTTCTGATGCAAGGTTCGGTTGTTCTTTAATAGGTTTCTGTCTAAGAGACCGCTGTTGCTGCTGCTGGTGGTGGTGTGCGGCTGTATCTAAACTTGTCTCTGAATGTGATGTTTTGGGTAATACCCCACTGTTATTGTTGTTGGAAGTGTTATCGGTTGTTGTTGTTGTTGTTGTTGTTGTAGGTAGTGTGCCAGCTAAACCGATATTAGTGTCATGTGACTGTGAGCGAATCATATTGCTGTTGGCCGATATATTGTTGTTAATACTGTTGTTACTGCTGCTTCGTAATTGTAGCGGTTGCTGTGATTGTGCACGGTTGTGTTTAGTCACATCTTCCGAATACCAATTAGATCTAAGACAAATTAATAACGTACTTATAAAACTTGTAAACTATAAAAACACATACGTTACGCAAACGAGGCAATTAAATACGACGAGGAATTATTCAATGTAGAAAATATAGTTTGTAACTATTAGCAAATAAAAAGAAAACAACATTAATTGACGCGTTACAAAGTACAGATGTTTTTGAATAATGATGTTATTAGTTACATAATCTGTCAAGGTACGTAAACATACTTAATATTATGTATACACAATTAATACTAAAGTAGAAAACAATATAGATTATTTTATGAATGAAACTTACGTTTCGCCGCCCACGATGAAATGTACATTGTTCAGATTCTTAGGGTCTTGATTGGTTGTATCGTCATCATGTTTACTGGCCTCACTGCCCGACGAATCGGCGGATTCCTTCCACATGCATGTTGTACCGGAGTCCAGGTATCCTAGAAAACGGAACACAAGTCGCAGAACCTAACACCACGGCTTCACTAGCAAACTACGTCACATCTCCAGAGTAAAACACACAACAAAATATACTACGACAATCATATTTTTCTAGCGTAGCGTACTCAACAACTTACAGATTGAAGATGTGTACAGAATTGTTATTCTGACGCTGTGTTTTATTTATTAAGGCAATGAAACATCTTACGGAACAATTTTAAGCTAATTCTCGAAAAACAATTTTTATTCAACAAATACTTCCAATTCCATATTAACGCTCATTAGAATTTAAACACGGGTTATAGAATTACACAGCAGATGCGCGCATGTACGCCCTAATTAGATTCAATTGTTTTATTACGGACCATTTATAGAACAACAAACAGTGGAAAACAAACCAATAAAAATAACGATTAGCCGTCACCAACGCCGAATTTATTAAAGCAATTTAATCAACACAAACAAAAAACGCTAATTACTATTGACAAAACAAAAACATGTCAAAACTTGTTCAAACATGGATAACAAAGGAAATCAGTGTTGTTAATAAAAAAAAATACCACGTATAAAACTCAAACATTAACTTATATTTATAGAGCGAATTTCAAAAAAAAGAGCAAAAAAATATCAATCTTAATTATTCATATAATGATATAAATAAAAAGCGTACGTAATGGTAACATGTATAGTGTATATAATTCGTTTTAATATTATGTAGCCACTACAGTTGTTTGAGAACAAAATGTGTCTTGTTTCATAACATTCCTAAGTAACATAGTTTAAAATTAAGTGGAAATAACAGCCCATAATTGGTAAAATATTCAACTGCAATTATTATTATTTTTAGGGAGGGTTTTTGTTCGATATGGGAAGACAGTTGAGTGTATGCATAAAGTACAGATTGTCCAGTGCTGCCTTGGATAAGAGAGAGTATTTGGAAGCCTGGATCCAGGATCGTACTTAAATATTTCAGTACGTTAGGGGCCACAAAAAATCTATAGATGTAACAATATATAAATTAAGTAATCGAAATAATTTCTAGAAGAACTTGTAAACTCAGATGCCAAATATTTTATGAAATCTAATAACTAAAAAAAAACAATGATTCGAAAATTTCTAATAAAAATTCTCTAATGCATTATCTACTACATAATTATCACATTTCCGTCTTAATTAACCATAATTTTAAACATGTAATTAAAATTAGTGCTAATATATCTTGCGGTCTACCGCACATTTACTTTGTAGTTGTTAGGAGTAGGTTAGGATAATGATAGGAGTAGCATATACAATAAAATATCGGTACACCGCAAGCCATAGTGACACCTGCAAATGATTATTCCAAAACTTGTACGAGATTCTAATGCATTTCATTCACTTAAGCACAATTAAAAAGAATAAACGAGAAATAAATATTGAGATTCCAGAATATCAAGTGAAAAACAAAAAGATAGTATTAAGTATTAAGGACCTTTAGTTTATCATATGGAATCTTATATTAAGAAATTAATTAATAATATACTAACATCCCAAGGATAAATTCAATCATTAAAAATTAAGTAGATGTGCTTGAACTGAATCAGAAAACTTATCAATGTACGATATATTGTTATAATGAACTGCACGTTGTACTGAGCTGGTATAAAACTAATTGAATAAATATATTTTAACACCCCAGAAATCAAATATCCGTAATCATATTGAAATAATTACATATACTAAATTTGACAAACATTTTTCATAACAACATTGTCAAATTTAGTAGAAATTTTTAATGCTACCTATTCATTTTTCTAGATTAACTGGCTGAAGATTAAGAATAAGGCACTTCTGTATGTGTGATTGTGTGTGCAGTGTAGTATTAATCAGAATATTCATATGAATCTTCGTCGATAGACGGTGGTGGCTTACCTGCTGCACTGGCCGCATATAATGAACTAGTTTCATCATCCAGATCATCTTGACTGCTGCTCATACGACCTACAAGACACACACACACAAAACACAGTTACATCAATACATGTTACCAATAATAATGTTTAGTTTCATTACCACAGCTGTTTTACTGTGCATATATACACACAAGTAGTGATTTTATGAGAGTTGAAGTTAAAATTTAACGAATTGATCCGATTAAGTCAGTAATTAATTGTTTTCTATACCTTTTAAGCTTCCAGGTCGTCCATTAATGTTCCTATACAGCACGCTCTCCAGATATGCCAGTCCATTATTATTGATAATATTGAAACCACATAATAATTCAATCTGTTTCCACCTGTACACTCGCTCCTGTAATTCTTGTGTTACTTCATTCAGTGATGTGCGCGCTTCGACAATGCTGCGGTCAACATCGTCAATAGACTTGCCATGCGTCGATACGAACGCTCCAACCAAACTAGATCGTTTCTTCTTTAACTTGTCACACTGAAAGGAATACATTTAAACACAAATACTAATAACATAATTATTAAACAATTATATAACAATTACTTACAGCTTCCCTGGCTTGCTGCAATTGTTTGTCAGCTGCGATCTTCTTCTTTATATAAGCTTTGTTTTCTATCTCATGGGTGAGTTGCAGCCACTGTTGCAGTCCAAGTGGGGGCGACCAGCATCTGTCTTTTAGTTCACCTTCGGCTATTTGTAACTCGGTGCGCAGCATCTAAAAATACCGATTATAATGATAGTCAATATTTAAATAATTTCAATACAAGAAAATTATGTTAACTAATATTCCACATACCTCTATTTCTGCTTTAAGTTGTGACACCTCCAAGTCGGAATACGAAGTTCTCAGTGAATTACTATCGCCGCCCGCCTCCTGTAACTGTCTTTCCAGATTCTGTTTCTCTGTTGCAACGTTCTCCTGTGCTAGCTTGGCTCGCTCCAGTTCCTTCTGTAGATCCTCCAATGCAAGTTCAGCCCTGTGCAGACTCTCCATGTCTTTCAACATCCGGTGCAGATGTGTACGGGACTTCTTACGTTGCAAGTAAGTGTACCAGCAACCAATCACAGAGCCGAATAGCAATGTAACCAGTGTCATATCCTTCCAATGAGCATTGCCGTCTGCATTATAAACATATACTTCATACAGTCTCAAGCAATCGATAAAAAAACGTTGAATATGATTTCAAAGTCTAATTACCTTTTGGTGGTCCAAACAGAACTACATCCATGGCTTTTAATGCGATTTTTTGCTTATGAATTGGATCTTTGATGCCAAGAACATTATTCAAGTAGTGCATATTGTTAACAGCTAACCTAAAATTCAATTTGATTTGTTAGATTTGTTCACGAGTTGACTGTGTTCAGACAGTAAATGTATACCTGGGAAGTGTAGCACCATTGACCCGATGTAACTTGAAGGTGGTAGCGTATTGTGGCAAGTCCACATTGCTTGTCAGCCATTCAGTAGTCTGTTCGACAGTCCAGTTGTGAACTTCGGACTTCAGCCACGCTTCCCACAGTTCACGTACGGATATATGCATATCGTCGTTACGATGGAACGCACGTTGTCGCTTCTCATATCCAGAATCGTACTTTAGTTCTTCTCTGAGAAACTACCCAACCATTTAATAATTTATATGAAGTAGAACAGCTACTTCGAATACAGTATTCATATGAATCAAATACATAATATGTACATATGTATTTGGCAATGATAATGTAAATACATATATGAATGATGTAATTTTATTCATGCTACATTCTGGTCTAACCTAACATCATTTTTAGAATTACATTTCGCAAGAACCTTGAATTCGATTCAATATTGTTTAGGATTTCACGGAAACATTTACAGTAATTAGCTCCAAATGACAGATTCAAATAAATAATACCGGGTTTGAAATTTTGAAGATAATTGTAGTTCACAGATAATTAATTTAAACAAAAGTACAATAGAAAAATAACAGATGTGTGTATATTATCAATATTCTTGACATTATAGGTACGTGAAATCTAAACCAATATTATTTTAGTAATATAATTCCCGTATTGTAATTGCGAATAATTAATTAGGGAGTTTACAAAGTAACTTCTCGGCTATAGTATTGTGAGTACATAAAACAATTAATGCTTAAGTACATATTAATTGCAGCATCAGTGGTTCTCAAACATTGGTTTTTACTAGTGTATTATGTGAATTCCAAGCAATTAATTATACATAAATAGGTATAAACAAATTACACAACAATTACAAATAATTACATTACAAAATTTCCATTGTTTTTAAATAAAAGCCGATTATACTATAATAACTGTTATAACATTTTATGTCAATTTGAAATTATTTAAAAATAAGAAAATATTGGCATTTACTGGAGCTTTAAATTCAGGCTGAGAACTTTTTGTAACGATAATTACAGAACAAATTATGCTATTGAAATATTTTAATAGCAATGTCACATTATGAGTAATATCGCTTAAATATAGATAATGATCCATACAACCAAATAAAAGAACTATATTTGGTAATACAATATATACAAATGATTTTCTGACGCATAAAATAATTTCGTTATTAATGATAAAATAGCATTTGACAGCCGGCGAGATTTTGATTAGCGCACGCTGTGAGTTTAGTAGAGGGCCAGATGTTAGAAGGAGCACTAGTCCGATGTTTGTTAGTTTGTTTGTTCAAGTAGCATATGTTTTATGAGACACTTACGTCGTCTGATTCTGACAAGTCGACATTTCCATTCGCATCATCGTCCAGTTGTTGATGGAGTGCCTTGATGGCTTCCAAACCTAAGCGATCGGTAGAGGCCATTAGAAGGCAACCAATGTCATCATTGCAATTATCACCTAGATAATCACAATTACAGAAATAATAATTACAACTACTAACAACCAGACTCCCAAGCAACGGCCAACACTCTAGCCAGAGTATACAATACTCAATAATATTATCAAATAGTAAATTGGTTATTACTATTTCTACTTACTTTCTTGGCTAACGTGCGAAATTGAATCACTCAATAAACCGTACGAACTCTTTGACATTGCATCGTTACGACCAGACGCGTATTTCTCTTGCCGACTGTCCCGAATTTGTTCAACAATATCAGCATTTTGACCGTCACACCAAAATATTATTACGATGAGCCACAAGACTATTTTCTGATAATGCATAATATAGACGAAATTATTGGCGACGCAGCACTGGACCACTATCAGATATCACTAATGAGCAGTGTATAATTATAATTCATAATACTTTACGATTTAATTTTACATTGACAAGCACACACGGAACGGTTCGCTAGATAGAACCCAAGGTTGTTTTTTCCACCGTCCGACTGCTCCGCAGAGATGCACCCGTCAATATGGTTAGCAAGTTGGCCACATGATGGCATCGTGATCGAAAGCAATGAATGGACGCGCAATAACTTATGGCATCTGTAAACTATTTAAAAACATATATATTATATTTAAGATAACATAACACAAATTATAAACAAACAAATTATCAACAAACAAATATTTTAATAATTTAATAATATTTGCGAAATACTTTGATCAATTTAAAATACGTAATGTTATCGTAACGTCTAGGTATAATTAAGGTAACACTAGATTAGCGTACGGAATCTTGCTTATCAATTTGCTCGCATTTAATTGGTACGCGGTATGCAAAGGTTACATGTTCAAATAGTTTATGTTAGCATTACCGAACGTATAGAAAAATAGCTCGTTGTCAGCATGCGACCTTTTGTTAACAAAATAATTGCTGAACTAATTTTATCACACTATCTCCTTTCATTTAACAAATATAATACATATAGTTGATAATAATTTTGTATGAATATTTAAATTTCACGAATTTAATTACTGCAACATATCTATCTCTCACAATATATTATAATGGATTATAAATTATAATTATATCAACATCATATAATTCTAGTTTAACTTACAATAGTTTTTAAACTATTTTTTCCCGAATGAATTTTGAGATTATTTGCAGATATAACTTGAAATACATATAACAGTTGCATGTACGATATATCGGTCTAGGTAGACCAGTGCACTGACTTAAATTGCACATTTTGCCTTGAATGCAATTTTCCTTGACCTTGACCTGTATAAAAACACCTTCAATTCGCTAACTGATAAATATCAACAATTATATATTCTCTAATATTTTATATGAAAGTAAACTTCCTACTAACATATTCTTTAATAATAACATATGTTTGTTGTTTTCTTGATATAAACTTGTCTAAACTTGCTCAAATCAGGCATCATTCATGTGTACAAATTTGTTTAAAATTATATTAATAATGTATGATTTTATACCTCATACAACTAAGAATGATCAATGATATAATACTTAATAGGACGTTTTTTCTCATAACTAAAAGTATAAATAATAATTTCGCTTTTTTGTTCGGTAATTATCGACAGTAATTACAATTGTTTCGTGGTATTTTGTGAACACATATGTTCACGTGTATGTATCATGTGAAATATATAATAATGATTATGAAGAAAGAAATTTTTAGAATTGTTAACGAAAGATTAATAAAAATCACAAATAAATGAATTTACTCTTTTCATTTCCGAAAAAAATGTAAGTATGGGAAATGAAGAGTTTATGAGAAAATTTTCCAAAAATTTGTAGTTCATAGTCATTGAAATCATTTTTTTTATTTTACTTTCAAATTGAACACAAGTAATTGAAAATTAATTTGCCTAAAAATTGTTAGATAATCAATTATACAACTACTCTTTACGTATTTATGTTATTCATATAACACATCTCACTCGTTAAAATCTTTTTCAGTTTATATAATTTATTTAGAGGATAATTGTGGGAAATGGATCAATCTTTAAATTTGAAAAATAAAACACGTACAAATGATGTTCTACAACACAATTTAATTATAAGTATATTATAACAAATTCATTAATATATTTACACATTGTGGTTTTCACTGAAACCAGTTAAAAATAATTTATAGTGTATAACAAATGTTTTGTTACAAGTGATTATGGAATGAATGCTGTACACATATCAAATATAATATTTCATTATATACTCCAAGTAAAAGTACGTTATTAATTACTTTACTCATCAATACTAATCCTGCTGTGATGTTTGACATTTGTCGCAGACATTCAATATCAATTTTATAAATAAAATTCTCAAATTACCTTCCTGTACTATCATTATTATTACCATCATCGTGAGTCGAATTATAATTCATTCATTAGAAACTCTACTGCCCAATAATCAGTAGTAATCCTACTGTGATGTTCAGACATTTGACAAAGAAAGAACATTCAAGTACCTTGTTTATTTTACAAATAAAATTATCAAATTACCTCACTGTACTATTATCATTGTAAACGTAATGAATTATTTATTTAGAGAAGCTTAAAAAGGCAACACATAGTTAATAAATACACCAGACAGCACCAGTAATAACAAAACCATGCAAACATGTACAGTGTAGTTTCATTCATTTATAAAGGAACCATATCATATTGTGTTCAATTATGTATTTTGAGTTATTTGTCATTATTTCCATTCAATCATTATGGCAATTTTCTTTCAATATCTAGTCAGTGTTCAGAATATTTTACTTAGATTTGGTATTATATCCGGGGCAGGTTTCTTTGGAAGTTCTAAACGTGGCAAATCTGCTATTTTCACTTCTTTCCGAAACAATTGTCCTATACTTCTTCCAATCAACTGTAACATGGACATATGTGCAATATCTGTTAGATAAATGTTACACTCAAGACAATCATTGTACTCCGACATATACGTACCGGTCCTATAATTTTCTTAAATAGATCCTTCTTGACTTTTTCAACTTTGTTACCTTTGCTTGTGCCACTGGAAATGCGTTCTTCTAGTTTCTGTAGATCAACCGGATTAACATTCGGGATTTGTTGCATAACATGCTGAACATCAGGGAACAGAGGTCGCAGTGTTTCATACAGTTGTGCACCCAGCGTCAACAATGAACCCTGATTGGCATCATGTTGACCATGTAAAGTTAATGCCTAAACACAATCATAGAGCAATTAAAATAACTGGTATACATTTGAGTAAATCTTTATATTCTTACCTGTAATATTGACATCATAATATGCACAGCCATACCTCCAGTCAGGGAACCATCGGCAACCAATAACCTAACAATTGGTCCAGTAAGTAGAGTTGCCTTTATAGATGCATTACTGTCGATCCAAGACAATGCTCCTATGACTGTCAGAACCAACGGTTGACAAGTGTGTTCACTACGCAACAACAAAGTGCCCAATTCGGAAATAACTTCGGTTGCTAGAGCATTCCGAGATGGTGGTGGCGGTGCATCCATGGTTAGATCTTCACTTTCTGCAGAATCTGGTAGACTGCCACCTATGAGGGCGATTTTCACTACATCCAGATATTCCCTGGTTAATGCTCGTGTCAGTATATCCTCTAGTACTTCCTGAGTATCAGCATTCTCATCCAATGCACCACTGTCCCGTAGTTCGTTTACTTGTTGCCACTTGGCTCCTAATCTGTTGATCACTGCAAATCACAATAATTGAACAATTCATAACCTTACAATCCGTGCCTGTATCTAGATAGAGCAATCCTATTATAAACTTACTAAATGGGGCTAGATGAGACATAACTGGTAGGAGTACAGCTTCATAGAATGCCGGGGGACATGAATGTATGAACGGTTTAAGAAATACCCTAATGACTGGCCGTAAACGGTAATCCGGTATGACCTGTGCAACAAAGTACACAACACATAGTATATAAAATATGAACTGTGAATGTATTCAGTGGCAACGTACATGTAAACTAGACAGTACACTGTTGACTACAGCATTCCCTAGACCTGGCAGCTGATAGAGATCACGACCAAGCGATGGTCCCGCAGAGCCAAGCATGTGGTAGCAAGATTCGTGCAAGTGGAACAGGAACCGTTGCATTCTTTCGTGCGGTGTATGCACACCGGATGCCTCGAGTGGATCCGTATTTACCGATGTACCGACCAGTCCTAGCAAATTGGTTCGTTCTACATCCAGCATGGCTAAAACACCAGCATAACCTTCTGATAATCGCGCCTGCGCTTCTGGACTGTACAATTCATTGAATATTCGCATCTGATCTAGCAGATGTGGCAACAATGGCACAACATGCGGCGTTGCTGGATTACGACACACCGGGTTTCCTGATTCTGTTAAACCCACGACAAAACCACCTCTAGCCGCTCGTTCAGGATCTTCTGGCCAAGCACAGCGTTTCACTATTCCCAGCAATAAATTAACACAAAACACAATATGGCTGCGGTTCTGGCCACAACTGTCTTCACTACCGGGCGGTACAGCCTTGTCTAATCCCATATACGACATGAATTGTACCACATCCTTGAAAGCGCCAGTAGCTGCAATAGCTAACCAATGTGCATTTGCCTCTACGATTACTTCACGTACGAACGTTGTTTGTCGTTCATAGTCACAGAAGTGATTCGATATCAGCAGCAATGCTTCATGTAACGTAACTCGTTCCAACATGCTCAGCTGAGTTGAACCATTCTGACGTTCGAGATTCGTAACAGTTACCCGAATCTGATCGAACACGGGCAACAAAAGTAACGGATACTTATGGCCGATTTTGACCATAAGAGAAGCAGCATGTCGTCGCACGTTTTTCACGGCTTTCGACCTGGTATCCTTTGTTTGACCAGGCGGCGAAAACATTAACACGGAAAATATTTTCTCTAGAACACGGGGTAATAATGCTGCACCGGACATGGCTACAGGGTTGACCGCCGGTGCCATGTGGCCCGATGACATACTGAGAAACACGAACAACGCAGAGATACATGTGAGCAGTGTGGACAACACCATAGGATCGTGGGGCTCGTATGACAAACACAATTCAAGTAATCGGAGACCAGCAGTAGTTGATGGTCGTTCAGTAGCTTGTAACACACGACTCAGTACGCTTTCAGTAACGAATGCGAGCGCTTCCCACTCTAAATACAGTGGATCCTGAGAGTTGAGACTGTACGTCCTATTGGGTATTTGCAAACATTTGCCCATCCATTGCTCAATGTAACCGAAAGTGACCAACGGTGCTACAACAGTTGCCTGTCGGAATGTGTCCAGGAAATCGACCCGACATCTATAGAAGAATAGCGCAAACTCCTCTTCACTGTCGTAATCAAGTCGACAATAGCTGGCAGTGTCGGGCGAAGTGCACGGCATCGAAGTGGTTGGATAATTCACTTTCATGATTTTTGGTGCAGTGCACTGAACCCAGCGTGGAATGTACGACAAAAACACGGGATCCCGCGATATCTGATCGTGTTTCAGCATACTGTTCCATAACGGATTCGCCAAATGCGCCAAAGTTAAACTGGGATGATTTGAAAATGCCAAGATGGCATCTAAATACAATGAGAAATTATTCGGGCGACCCGCTAAACCACCATCTTTACCCCAAAGAGCACACAATTGTGAACCAAGACCTGTCAAAACCTGAAATAAAATTAATTCTTAGTTGTGTGTAAAATAAATAAGTTAGAATTGCATTAACATACATGAATTATTTTCTTTTTAAATAAATACTGTTGTTCATTGAGGGTAGGGCTCTCAAGTTTAGCTGCCGCAAGTAAACAACCTGCAGCTTCGTCACTGAACAATATAAGTAGTGGTTTCCTTTCCTCAGTTCGTCCCTTTCGATTCACTATCTAGAACGAGTAATGAAAGTACAAATACAACAATACAGACGAGAAAATCATGTGAAAATAATTTACCTGAAGCAAACATTCTGCGGCTGGACTTTGAAACGCACTGTCGGTAAGTAACAAACACAATATTTGCAACAGACGTCCGTCACGTGCCATTATATGTGTCATAGATACCCATTCAACGAATCCCGCTAAAGTTAAAAGCACAACCTGCACGACCCGTCCATGTGCAGAAGCTTTCTCAACATCGCCCGCTTCACTACGCACCCGAAATTGTCCAACATGAAGTTCTATTAATTGTAAAAAGAATTCAAAAATGACTGCCATATTAGTCGTTAAAGCTTGATAAATATCTTTCCGCCGTTGATTTGATTCTAAAGTCTGAAAAGGGAAATTAATATAACTGAAGTGTAACTGTCTATTGGTTATGAAATCCAAGTGCCTACTTGTAACAATGCGACATCTTCAACTAGTCGTAAAAATATTAATAAAACTAATTCAGTCTGTACTTCTCCACAACCGCACGCTTCTGACAATTCAGCCAGCAGACCGGGCCACTGTTGTGGCCATTCTCGTTTAACCATCTCTACAACAACTCTACTCAAGGCATCTTTCATGTGAGGTTCATTACTTGCTCCTCCAGCTGCTAATAATTTCATAGCATTTTCCTAAAATACAATGTATGATGCAATGAGACTAGCATGTTAGGAAAGTGTATTACTTATTATTTCACAACAATTTACCTTAATGAATAATTTTTCCGACTGGGATATGTGATTCCAACGATATTTCACCGTGTGCTCCATGAGTTGTAATCCGAAATGTCTGACAACTGTAGAATGTTGTTCACCAGCCGCAAGAAACAGACCGGCTTGGGCACAAAGCGGCGAAGTTTCTTTGAAACGTTCACAGGCATTGTAGGCTTCATGACGTGCAGACTGCGATGCACTTGCACTCATCGTCAGTTCCACGGCACGTGCCAATTCCTCTGCCAAGAGAGCAACTTCCTCCGACATCCTTCAAATAAGGTACAACGCTCCAGACTGTTAACAATTAGAAAAATTACATACCCATCAAAAAAAATTAATAGCATGGTCCATATTGCACATGTGAATAAGAGCAACAATGTAAATGTATGCAAGAGAAAATTTAAAAAACATTAATACAAACCACTTACTTAATTAAAATTAAATAAAAATAAAATGCTCATAATAAGGAATATGTACTGTACAAATACGTTAATACCGGCAACAGTCACGTATTACAAGCATACAGAAATCGTTCAAAACAAGAAGGTTGTGTTTTATACTACGTTTACTGCACAGCACAGCCCAACATGTCCCCATAACATGTATAACGTCAAATTTTCCTAAAGTGGAACTATGTGACGTTTAATACGTATACAAGTTTGAATTAAAATTTGTTTTAATAGTTTTTAAAACAAATGAAAAATATTTAACAATAAAAAAATTTAATTTTTTAATTAATACATTTCACGATCTTCTACTAATTTTAAGATAACATTTATTGTTTATTAAATTCACTAATTTTAATATTTATTTCTTTTTTTCCTAAAGAATAGTAATCGGAATTAAATGTTACACTATAAACGTACTATAATCGACTTAGACCTATATTCAGTGTGATAGCGGTTGATATGATCTCCCAACTTAAAATTTGAGGTTTTTGAATAATTGTGGTTTTTGTTAATAGCTATTTTATGAAGGATGTCGAGACTAATATCTGATATTGGGGTACTAGAAGACAAAATGAAAAGTAATAATTTACCAACTTTTAATAAACAATTTGATAATCAGATTTATAGTGTACATTTTTCACCATTTGAATGGTGTCATGACATTTTATGTATAGCTTTTGCTAAGAAAATTTGTATAGCTCAAGTAAAATTTCAGGTACATGCATGTATGGTATTCTTGAGATTATTTAATTTAATCTGGGATGTATTTTAGGATGATTTAGACTTTCAAATTGTTGGCGAATTCGGTCATGAAGTACAATGTTATTCTCTTGCCATATCACCTCAAACATCTCTCACTGTATTACCGAAGATATTACAGTTTTGTACAGCAGGGGATGACTTTAAACTTCGATTGTACAAAAGTGATCTTCTAAATTCAAACACATGTCAGGTAACAATAAAAATATAACCGTTCTTTGATTTGATAACAGTAACATAGCGTTCATTCATTTCAGATTTTGGAAGGACATAATAATTACATAAATGATCTATGCTTTGAATCTGAAAATAACTATCTGGCATCAGTTAGCGATGATCAAACTGCACAGGTTTGGGACACGAGTGACTGTACATGTATTACAGTGTTTTACCTTACATCACCTGGTATCTCGGTTTGCTGGCATAATGAAGACACTGCAAAGTTAATGGTTTGTGAGAAAAACGGCTTAATACGATTCTATAACATTCATTCGCAGCAGCCAATACTATCGTTAGAAAATAATTCATCGGTTTCTTTTGCGCATTGGAGTCCATCAGATTCTCAGCTTGTAGGTGCCTTGCAAAAAGGCGAATTGATTTTGTGGGATATAACACGTCCTAGGTATGGAACATTATTATTAAAATTCAAGTTCTTGTTGAAATATTGTGTTCTATGTATATATTTTAGTCGACCGGCTCATTCCAAAATGATACATGTTGACGGCGGAGGACACATGCAATTCAGTCCACTTGGAAATCTAGTTGCAACTGTCAATTCACTAGCATCATGTATTAAAGTGACGCAGTTACAGAACGGGCACACAAAACTGAACGCGTCAGTATTATTACCAACAAATGCAACGTGGCATTTCCGTTTACCAATTGTTTGCATTGGCGATGACAGAACTCTGTGTTTTTGGAAGATTGAACCCAATTAACCTTCACGACGCGTCCATAATGATAATTATTTACAAAACATTTGTTTTTAAATTGTCAAAAACTGTCGTTTGAGATTTTTGTATGTATTTTTGATAAATAAAAAACATGTCAGAGGTATACAATATATTTTATTTATCTATTATTTTCCGGTTATAATTCATTTATTTATAGGAAAAATTGAAAACTGTGCCATTTGATCCACGATTCCCGCAGGCAAATCAAACGTTAAATTGTTATATAAATTACATTGACTATCATCGATGTTTAGACCTATTAGAAGGAGATGAAAGATGTGATTATTTTAAGAAAGTATTCACTACGCTTTGTCCGTTTGCGTGGGTTGAAAAATGGGACAAAATGCGAGAAGATGGAATATTTCCGCACAAAATTGTACGTGTATGTAAGCCCGAAGTTGATAAAACGGATACTAAATCAAAACCAAAGAAGTAAAGGTTGTCAAGGATTTATGAACCAATTAAAACACATGTGAATAAATTTGTACATGAGTATTTATTTTTATTATCAAAATACAACAATCTTTAAAAATATATATATTATACTATATAAATTACTGTGCAAACTTGCAAATAAAAATAAGAAGAAAAAAGAAATGAGAATGGTGCTTTATGAACTAGTTTACTTACTACACGTATGTAAGCAACGCACTAATTGGCACTTTGGTTCGTAGTCGGAGGAAATTCTAGCAAGTGAAGAAGTTGAACGAGATCGCTTTAGACGACCTGGAACATAACATGGCTAGTCTGTAATAGCATTTCCACAATGCCGGTACGAACAATCCGGATCACGACACTCCCCCAGCAAATCGTACGGACACAGCACCAGCAGCGGATCTCCCGGCGATTTCTCTCTGAAACACACCAATGTTACAGCACACACACAAGCACACACGTACATCATTCACACTAACGTTCCATCGTACACACACGCACACACACCCACCTATTTAACTGCATATGATCCAGTGGTGATGTGTATGTCAGTATGCCCGTGTACTCTTCACTTGATTTATCTTCTACGCATCCAGATACTGGTACTACTTCTCCTCCTTCTTCCTGAGTATCACCATCATTCTCATCGATATCCATTAGTTGTTCGGCAGTCTCGGTTCCCTGTTCCTTGTCTTTATCACAATTGTTTACTACTGCTGCTTCTGTCTGGTTGACATCAGTGCTCACTTGATTTTTTATTTCGACTGGTTGTACAACTTTCTGGTCTATTCTGCTCAGGTCGCAAGGATTATCCTGGAAGGCTGTTTTGTTCGGAGTTGATGTGCAAATGGCAGGAATTTTATTTGTTTTGTTATTTCTCAGTTCTTGATCATCTAAACTGTAATGTAATAGTTTTGCGCTGCAAAAAGGCTTCTTAACAAAGACATACAAAATTATGCAATTAAATTAGAAATTGCACTGGATATATGTATATCAATTTTGGTACAATGATCTATAGCTGACAAGAGGAACTAACCGTTTATCGATGCTGGCTTTGGCTTTAACCAATTGCTGCATCAGTACCGAGTAGGTCTGATGTGTCGAAGTGAGTGCGGCCCGCGCAATGCGTAGATCGTTGATCAACTGTTTGACTTGGGCCTGTGCCTTGTCTCGTGCATTTTGTGCTTCTGACACACGCGTCATCAGTGGTGTCAGTTCTTCATACTTACCTTTTTCCTGTACCCTGTAACGGACAGTTTTATTACCATTCTAACTTTACTTACAGCTTTACAACGTATCACCTGCCGACATTATTCACTTGCTTTTCACTAATGTCACTAAAATGTTGCAGCACACCAGCACCCTCCGACGTCTTCAGTACAGATCCACCATTTACCGTTGATTTGCTCCGAGCCACGATTCGTTTAGAAATCACATTTGTCAACTTTATTTTTTTATTTTCAACCAATACATCCGTAGTAGTTTGTTTTACGTTGTTTTTGGTTGACATTTGCTGTAGTTTTCGTTTTAATCGTTTGTACTCCAATTGCTGAGATCGAGGTAAATGTTTCGCAATATCACTCTGGTGTTCCGTTTCAGATTTAGCTCTGGCTTGTTGTAAAAACAGCGACAAACTTTTATCGAACAAATCATTAGATTTCACATTGCTATTTGTATCTTTTTTCTCAACTACTGTTTGTTCAGCATCAGAATCTGAATCTGAATTAACGTTTATTATAATGCGATTTATTGGTGCTGATGGTATTATCACATGATTTTTCTCAACTGTCTTTTTTGTTGACGGTACAGCTACATTATTTGGTAATGGAAGAGTCTGTTTTAATTCGGTCTTTTGCTGCTTTGCCAAATTATCTTTTTTGCTGGCTATTTTTTTCGATATACTTGTAAGCAACATTGCTCGTAGTATATCTTCATCTTCATCAATATGTTTGTTATTGTTATCTCGTATATTTACATTGTCTTTATTAACAATTGTATCATTATTTGCTATTGTAACCTGAGTATTCGTTTGTTTAATGTTTTCAGTCTCGGATTTCTTGGTTATTTTGTTTTGTTTACCTTCTGGTACATCTGGTACTATAAATTCCACTTGTTCTTTCTGACCGTTACATACACTACCGTTCCCGCCTGTTTTGTCTTGCTCTCCGTTCACTGGAACTTGTTCTAGAAGTTTATTCTGTTCTTCTTTGCGTTTTCTACGGTTCTGATGCTTTTTCATTACTGCAGATTGTAACGCAATTAATCGTAAGTTAATTAAGTCTTCATCAGTTATTGTGTCTTTTGCAGAGTCTGCAGGACTGTCATTTTTTGTTTTGGATTGTAAAGCTTGATCACGCAGTGCCTCTAATTCAACATCGTCCTCTGAATTACTATTCTTAGAACCGTGTGAATCGGGTTCAATCATACGTTTCAATCTCGTGCGTAAACTACAGTTAGGAAGACTTTTGGACGTATTTATTCTAACAGCATCTCGTAATTGCCTTAAGATTTTTCTGTCTTGGATATAGCTATCAACTTCAGAACTACTACTGGATACACTGCTATATTGCTTTCGACTATTTGTTCTGCTTTGGGTTATCCGCCGTTCAGAAATTCTTCTGGTCCTTTTCGGCGCAATATAATTTCTAGCATCTCTATGATATTTATAATGTCTACGACATATGTTTCGATTGATTTCTCGAGCAGCACGTGTCGATAGTAAGTGATAACTTCTATCTTTATCAAGTATCGATTCATTTTCTTCTGAATCATCGCTGACGCTGGTCAGCGAAAGCTCTCTCAAAGGTTCTCGATTCGTAGATAATAGAGGTGACTTACCCGATATGATTGACATAGAACTGTTGTCCGATACGTCCTCCAAATCCTCGTCAGACAGTTCTCCTTCTTCGCGCTCCATTAGTATGTTAATATAGTAACTGAATTGTAGTTTAATCAATGTTAATAATCACGCAATAAGAGTAACGACTAAAAATATGCTGAAGTACTATATGCTAAAATCTAATCCGCTGGAAATTAACAAATTATATATTTTTATAAAGAATATATCCAACAACACTAATTATCTCTTAACACATAGTATTACTAAACGTACCACTCTGATGCCCACATACACAAAATTTTACTGAAAAAAGCAGTTAAATATTAATTACAAACAACGTATTTATCTGACAAGACTACGTAAAACCAGATAAAACTGTAGTACTAAGTTGGTAAAACTGACATTTAGTGAACTATATTCTGCTAGTTTCTTTTATTTTTTTAAGATACATCAATGCAAAATTTGTTTCAAGCCACTTTGAAGTAGAATTAGTGCAGGATAAAAAATAAACGAAGTAAAAATTGGTATATTATACAGTTTTGGCGGCTTAACAGAAGCATGTAAGGAGAAGTTTCTATGGGTACTTTTTAGACGAGTGTTATAGGTTATGTACAATTATGTGTATGCTAGATTTTTATATAAATACTATAATTTGCTATAATTGTTATCTATCATTTTACTAAATATTCATATTAGTATATATGGTAAAAATGAAAAAACCACATAAATGTACTGAACCTGGATGCAAAGCAACGTTTGCAAGACCATATAGATTAGAAATTCATCTAAGAAAACATAAAGGCGAGGTATCTACATTTATTTAGTATTTATTTGTACATTAAATTATAAATATCTCTATTGTAGCGTCCCTTTACTTGCGACGAAGACAATTGTACCAAAACATACACAAATCAGTGGCACTTGAGAAGACATAAGAAAACTGCCCATTCTAAAGCAGAAGTTAAATTACTAAGGTAAAGTATTGATAATATTTATATCTTGATATATGCTACTGAATTTAATATATGCTTAAAGATGTACTGTAGAAGGATGTTATCAAGAAGTGTCTAATCGAACTAGCCTCCTACGACACATTAAAAGAATTCACGAATCAAAAAAGGATCATGTTTGTGAAGAATGTAATGCCCAATTTGCTAAGAAACATCAGCTCCGTAGCCATATGTATAAACATACCGGTGTTGCACCATTTTCGTACGTATGCTGCTATACATATTTACTCAATCGAGTTATGTAAGTTAACAATACATGTATTGCAGATGTGAATATTGTAGTTCAGTCTTCGTTACAATAACTGATTATAAAAAACATCAGAGAGCTCATAAAAGTTATACTTGTAAATGTGGTGAAGTATTTTATCGGTGGACCATATTTCGGAAACATATGAAAGAAAAATGCGGTAAGAAGGGTAAGTTGATTATTATATAGTGAAGAATATGAACAATATCTTGTATTTTATAATATTTTTATTTGTCAGTGTATACATGCAGTACATGCGAAAAATCATTTTCACATAAACCTCACCTCAAAATACATATGTTAACTCACAATGAAAGTAGAGAAGTCCTTGAATGTCCGTATGAATATTGTGAACGGTGAGTAACTAATGCCAAGATCTGATCATTTCGATTTTTAAACTGAAATGAACAATGTTCAATAATTCTGGTATTAATTTTTTTTATATTATAGAAAGCTATATATAGTTGATTACAATCTTTGATCAAATGCAATCCGTGTTTATATCATAAAACATAATTTTTAAAATAAAAAAATGTAATTTGAATTTTTTAGGTTATATTATTATAAAAGAAATCTCGTCCAGCATATAAAATCATTTCATATGAATATAAAACCGGCAAAACGAAGAATAAGGAAACCGCCACCACCGAAAGAAAAGAAGCGAATAAGAGCATTACGAAAAGATACAGGAACGATAAAAAAGAGCTCTGCTTTACAACTAACTGGATTACACGTGTCCAGCGAAGCAGAGAAACTTATTGTTGCGGGTAATCAAATAGAAGCAGAGAATATAAGCGATTTCATAGAGAGCAGCGATTTCAGTGATATGGAATTACGTATCAGTATAATTTCGGACAATCAACACTCTGAAACAATAAAACAAACAACAGATTTAGAGACAGACAGTGTTTCAACATCATAAATACATATATCTACATATTTATTGTATACATAGAATTTATAAATGATATTTATGTATCGTACATTATTTTGTGAAAAATAAAATTTACACAATTTATCTAGTAAATTATATTAGTAAATAAAAAATATTTTATCCTATTTATCCAGAAAAACCGAAATTTGTTTCAAATCATCACTTATTATGACATATCACAGTAAAAAACTAGAAATTTATTAAACAAATATTGCGAAAATGACAATGAAATGTGACGTAAAATGACTGAGAATTCAGTTTCTTTTGTGTATGGTACACAAGTGGGGCGTACAAAACAACTACGCGCTTAACGTCTGCGAGTGAAAATCATCGTGATATCATTTGTGTAATAATATAGACGTAGATCGCAGTGAGTACAAGCAAATTCACTTTCTCATATGCAGAAACAAACATATGTACGTTCTGTTCATACAATTTATTTAATTGTATTTTAAACAACAATATATTGTAAGTACAATTTATTTATAAATATATTTGTTTTAAAAGTCATTATTCTTCTTTAATTACACACACAAAAAACCAAACCGCATTTTTTGTTACAATTACTTTCTTATCCACGCGTTGAAATTTCGAGAGTGAAAGTTGATAGTTGTGGTGTGTATACTTCGATTACGGTATGGGCGTTGACAAATCATGAAAGATCATTTTATTTTCATACATAATACATATATAATTGTATTAAAATATTGATGCGTCACAAATTTTAATTATCATTCGAATTTGGACATTAACGTAAAAAAATGTACAAAACAAAAAGATAGTTGTTATTATTTTTTCAATAAGATCTTGAACTGTCATATTACTAACAATTAAAGTGTAAAACAAGAATAATTTATTTGGCCTTGAATAAATAAAAATCTTTGTTAACACAGTGACCTACTTACCCGAGTACACCTGTTGAAGACGTAATGTAACGTTCACTTATACTCATTGTCCGTTTCGTTAACCTGCTCGAACTCCATGTATATATAATACATAGCATGTAATGAATGACTAACAACAAATACTTCTTTACACTGATGCACTTTTCACTTACGCCAACCAATAATGCATGTCGAAACCAGAACTTGCGTAAGATGATGTTATACTGGCGCGCAAACATTTTCCTACAGAACCATCAGTGATATTTTTCATCTACAGTGAACAGAAAGTGCCGAAACAATGGGTTACGGACAAGAAATGGACGGATGTGGAAAGTTTATGAAGTTTAGTATGTTCGTTGCGAATTTCGTTATTTTCGTAAGTAAATTATAAAGTGTTTTCATCAGTTTGATTTGTTAATTTATTATTTTATTTGTGAAGCTTGGCGGTTGCATTGTACTGGGTTTGGGCATCTGGACATTGGTGGATAAATCATTTGTCACAGAGCTATTAGGTACAAATTTATTCCTAGGGGCCGCTTATACCCTTGTAGCAACAGGGGCTGCTGTTTGTCTTGTATCATTTTTGGGATGTGTCGGTTCCGTCCGAGAAGTTAGATGTATGCTACTTACGGTAAATATACAAATGTTACCTCTTAATATAAATCAATCGATTGGAATTATGAAATAAATTGAAAAAGTATTTTTAAGTTCAGTAATTACAAATCTGTACTTCGTAACTTACTATTATACATACAGTACTTCATCATCGTGTTTGCTGTGTTTGTGACAATGATGTTGGGAGGAATTCTGGGCTACGTATTTCGTGAGCGTGTTGAGGTAACAATGCGTCAAGAGATGCTAAGTTCTTTACGCCTGTATGGAAACCGACGCGAGGTAACAGACGCATGGGACGCAACACAGGAGCGTCTTCATTGTTGCGGTGTGTACAGTGCTGACGATTGGAAAACACACGTACCAGAATCTTGTTGTCGCGAACCAGTACCCGGAAAGCGACAGGCCTGTCAAGACCTCAATACGAAGGGTACCCGACATGAAGCTGGTTGTCTGAATGTTACAACAATGTACGTTAAAGATCACGCTGCAGTGATTGGAGGCGCTGGAATCGGTGTGGCATGTTTAATGGTAATTTATTTTGTATATAAAAATAAATTTAGTTAATTCATTAACACTTTTCTTCTTGTAGATACTCGGCATGATATGCTCCTGTGCTTTATTTAAAATGATCAAGTAAGTTACATTCATAAGATGTCGATATTTTTGTATTTTTTAAATACTGTAGAATTAGATATAAACTTTTGTATTCTAGTAATAATGTACCTAACTGATCTGTGTATATGTATACGTTTGAATGATGTGAGAATCCAGTGATTTAGTTAATAATCATGTACATGTAGAAAAGCTTAAACATTTATTAATGTTAATATATTTTTATAATACAAAATGTACAATGTTATTAAATATAAGCAGTAAAAAATCGATGCAGATGAAAATAAAAATGGAACCTCTCAGCAATGCTACAACTGCGTAGCAAAAAGCAAAAGCTCTATATTAATAGAGAATAATAAAATAAAACATGCTTCTTTACATTAAAATATTATATAAATATATATATCGATACAAATTCACTTATAACAATATGGGTAAATGCGTAAAATAGACATTGGAAGAGTTTAAAAGTTTGCGCGCAAAATGTCTTATATGAGAGCAGCTCACTGGGAATCAGCTGGACGTAAGTTAAAGCTGCCTGAAGCATTCAAACAGTCGCACACTCATGTAGAGTCTCGTTGGAATGCGAGACAAGCAATACTTATAGAGCACAGACACATGGTTATAATACCAATAGTAACGTACACAGAAGTGATAAGCCAGAAGGCGAACATATACAGCGTTTTGTTACAGTATTTGCCTTGGGTTGGATCATAATTTGGTTCGAATTCTTTGTAGACCCATATCGAACCTATATATAATACAAATATTACATCTATATAACACTACATAATGAACAGAGCTTACCGATAATGAACCAACCCAGCATGAAACAACATAGGAGTGTTTGAGTAGGCGATTGTCTTAAATTTTCCTCATCCCGCTCTTCACCTTGTTTTTTTACACGTACAGATAAATGTAACAACTGTTTCATTATTCCAAAAATACCTAAAAGTAATATATCACTCTCACTAAACACAAATCTATTGATAAAATTTTAATCACAATATAAATATAAATGGACACTTTTACTGCTGCTTATCGCCGGTAACGCAATGAGTACAAATATGTGCACATTTATAGACATTTAATTTACATTCCATTCAATAGTTTTACCGCCACTTATTTTCTGTATTTCGGTACTCAGAATAAACTAGTGTATCCTATTATTTGGCACTCAACGAAAGACACTGGCAGTCAAAGTATACAATCAAGTGTAATATTACCTCCAATTAGTAAATATATAGGAATATATTGGTTCTGTGGACATTCGTGAAGGTACACCGATCCTATGACGATCATACATATTGGAATCACAAAGCTAACTCCTAATATAATTGTACATCCAACTGAAAAAAGTAATTGTAATAAGTGGAACAATGATATAAAAACTTAGTCATAATATTACATACGTGTTCCAAGAAGAAGTATAAGAATATTTTTTAAGAAATCTAAAACCCCCGAGCTCGATTTTTGGACTTCCTTTACACGACCAAAAAGTGAATCGTATGAAGGTGGTGGTGCTGTAAATGGATTTTGGTTAGTATACAACCTATTTGAAACTACTCTATAACTGACCATTTGGATTGCTGACCTCTTCGTACGTAGGAAGAGCCCCAAAATCGTCAACAGACGCCCCTTCCAAATTAGCGTTAATTGGAGGGGGCGGATTACCAACACTTACATGTCCTGTCATTGAGTTGGTTAATATGTTTAAATATTTATTAAATGCACTGTGCGTTAATAATAATTATTCTGCTACATAATCTAAAGTCCATTACGTTTAAAATTATACATACAACCAAAAATAAACTATGTACTCGAAACTAACCACAAATAAATAACCTACTAAAGCCATCTACCGTTTATTTATAGTATTGACCTTTGTTGGTAAATCAGGTTAGCAGTACAACACACTGAAAAAATAAAATCAATGTTTTACGGAACACATCCGCAATGTGGAATAATGAAAACTCATTGTTTACGTATTGTGTTACATAAAGTACTTTAATTCAATTTATAACAATTACAATACAAAAAAACTACGTTGACAATTTAAACAATAATTTACATACAATAGATTCGTATGGAATGAAAGCTGTTTAATACGGATCAACCAAATACGTGGATGAAACTGCACTCAACTGTATAAATTAATTTAAATTACGTACGTGGTAAATCAAAGATTGAAAAGATATTTCCAATTTTTCACTAATGTTTTAAAATTAACATTATATAGGTGTATGTGTGGGTGTATTTCTGTGAGCTTCATAGCTTTGCAATATTTGAAGCAATCATTATTCATTAATAAACGTTCGAAGCATTAATCGTAACTAGAACATTTAAATTATCAATTGATCAATTAATTAATTTAACTAATTAAGAGCAATCCATCTTGTCATCCTCTGGTGGTGCTTGTTGCTGATTGTTCTGTTCCTGTTGGTTCTGGTTTTGCTGCGGCTGCTGCTGCTGCTGCTGTGCATTGTCGGCGTTAGATTTTTCCTCCTTGGGTGGCTGAGGTTTCGGAGCTGGTTTGTTTAAGATGGGACTGACCGTTTGCTCAAAGTTCTGATGTTCCGTGCGAATTTGAGCGCAAGTAACTGGCGGTGGTAGATGACGCACGCTAGCGTTCAACGCTCCACGGGTCTGTTCTAACCATTTATGCGCCTCTTTAGTAGCGTTCACGGCTTTATTGATTTCCTCATCCGTAATGTGAGCAAACTTCGAATCCTTAGATCTAAATAGAAATAATACGATTTATTAATTAATCATTTCTAACAACATCTGATATTACATTTCATCTAATATTGTTTCTACTTACGTTATCTGATCCAAAGCTTTTCCAGCCAGCTGGATAGCTCGGGCAAAATCTTCTATCACACCAGATCGCATATCGAATTCATTGCGTCTGTTCTGGATGGGATCTCCTTGAGTTTTTAACAAGACCAATTTATCGTGATACTCTTGACGATTGCAATCTTCGCCGTCTTCATACAGCCAGTTCTCCATATCGTCCAGTTGGTTGACAAGTGTGGACCTATCGTTATCAATAACGAACGAAGCCAACTCATCTTCCGACGACAGTTTTCCTCGGAGTTCGTATACATATTCTTCCAGGGCGTTGCGAGCATCGGCTCGTTCCTTTTCTTGGCGATCCGCTATAAAATGTGTTAATTTATATATACTCTCATCGAAATATGTCAAAATCAGCTTAAAATATAAATAAATAATATGGAAGTGTAATGAAATTGTATTAGCTTCTAATACAGATACAATATGATTCGTTTAAAACTTGATTACGTATTTGTTTCATAATTCAGCATATATCTCTAACTACTTACCAGCAATCATTTTGCATTCTTGTTCAACGAATGAATTCATCTGAACCTGAGAGTAACCGTGAGTATCTCCATCGATGGCCAGTTCAATTGTCTTCACCGTATGTTTCTTCTTCTTATCTTTTTTATCTGAACCGTCAGCATTATTACCTTCCTATAAATGGAAACAAACACTATGTACAGGTGGACGGATACCTAGCGCATATTATTGAACGATCACACCTGCAGAACTTGGTAATAACACAAAACAAAAAAGCTACAGGCCACCTGTGACATGCATCCAAAAATGGAACACAACAAAACATGGTAAATAATTAGCTACGCTTCACATGGCCTAGCATCTATGTGTACGCATGTATGTATGTATGTATGTATTCTCTCATTTTCAGTTTTGCTTTTTTGTTCTTGTTTTTCTTTTAGCAATGTGAAACTTTTGCAAAGGTAATAGATAGATCATGCTAGTTTGTGATCTGCAGGCGGAACTAGTTCAAAAATATGCGTACCGAGCTAAACCAGTTGGTGAGACGTTTGCTCCAGCTGGGGCTCACCTCTGTGGCTGGTGTAGATGCATCCTGACCATTGTTAGCGGATCCGTTACTCGACTCATTGTTGTCCGGCTCCTCGTCACTGGCATCCTTGCGTTCATATAGGGAGGCACTCGACACATAGAATAGACCGTGCAGATTTACACGTACTTTCACTTTCACCTTCTGCGATTCTCCCTCAGCTGTTGGTTTAATGTCTTTCACCATCCATGTGCCTGTGTACAGAAAGAAAAATCATTGTAACATACAGTACATATTGTTTATAAGATCATGTACAATACTATGTTTTCAATTTTATTACACGTTATACATATTAATGACAATATAATAAGTTTACTTACCAATCTTTTTATCCGGATAAGGAATATTGCCCGGATAGTACGCTGTCAATGTAAATGGTTCCCGACGGTAGAATGTTAGCATCTTGGAGAATGGCACTGGGTGATGCAATGGGAACACTTCCATTTCACCCTGGCCCTCCTCGCCCATGCTCACCTCCCAGGTGAGGTTTATCGGGAACGACTGGACGTCGGTAACACTGAATTCACGTACACGTACGGCAGGTGACAACATGGCACACTGCAAGGCACAACCCCTGCTGACAGCCTCGTCCTGATTCAGAGTAGTGCTCGGTACACGGTTGAACACTTTTTCAATTAATGACTTGATAGACGGAATACGCGAAGAACCACCGACAATCTCTACTGAATGTATTTCATCCGGACGCAGTTCTGAAAGGAAACAAGATATTAAAAATATGTTCAACTGAGTAGAATTAACGCACATATATACGTACTTGATTGCTCTAAACAGGCACGTAACGTGATTTCTACACGTTCAAAGAAGTTAGCACAAAGTGCTTCCATATCCTGACGTTTCATCTCTCCATGTACGTCTTTATCATCCATGAAGCATTCAATGTTTAATGGTAACGTAGTTGAGTTTGCTGACATTTGTTTCTTTAATTTTTCTACTTCAGCTAATAAACGTATAAATGCTCTAAAACATTATAAACACATGTTTCAATATACCAATCAGATGAACAAACCATATATGTATGATGTAAACATACCTAGTGTTAGAATGCGCGTCAATTTTGTATCTAGCTTGGAAATCTTTACAGAAATGATTAGCTAGAGTCAAATCGATATCCCTTCCACCCAAATTAGGATCGGATGCCGTGGCTATCATTCGCAACTTGCCTCTGTGGAACGCACAGGCAAATACTTGCAGAGAACTATGTCCACAGTCGACAAATATTACATTACGCGGTTTCTCCTCGGGAGCAGGCAGGTCCTGCTTGTAAATGCCGTAAGCTAATGCTGTAGCGGTGGTCTCATTCATAAGTCGTAGAACGTTCAGGCCAGAAATCGCAGCAGCATCGAGAAGTGCTTTCCGCTCTTTGTTTGTATAATAGGAAGGAACGGAAATAACACAATCGTTCACTTGTGTTTGGAGTGCAACGGCTGATGTGTCCTTTAACTTGGTCAAAAGCATCGCTGTACACTGTTCTGGTGTAAAAATATGCTCCTCGCCTAAATAATGAACTTTTATGCCAATTGAACCATCCCGATTTGGTACAATGTTAAATGGTAGATGTTTCATCTCGTGCTGAACATGCGGGTCATTATATTGTCGACCTAATAAACGTTTCAGGGAATAAACCGTGTTCTTCATATTAGTTACTTGCTGATTCTTTGCAGCTACTCCAAGAATTCGGTTTTTCGAAGCAAATGCAATACATGACCTGTAAAATGTATTGAATGTACACACAAATGTATTTACAAACAAAAAATGAGAAAGTAAAAAACCGCGATACGATTTACGTTAAATTAGTTTTTATTTTTAGTTCAGTAACTTAATTTAGTATGTGATTCATTCAAAAAATGAAAGTAATTTAATATTAGAACTAGATGAAAAACAGTTCATTCCAAAAATGGGCAAATTTGGAGAACAAGCATGATACACCTACCTACATGAAACTAATTCCCCTCCACCCAACAATGACCTTTACATTTGTGGGCATAAATTTTGTCAAAGTACGCGCTACTTTCATTTTAAACACGAGGAATAATGTAATCGATTAATTGAAATTATAATACTACTTATTACTGAAGCCGATGAAATTAAATGCGTAAATCACACGTACGCTATCGTCCGCAATGTGGTTATATTTTACAAAAAAAAATTAATGACATATTTAAAAAATATTTGTATTAATACTTACGGTGTTGCTCTTAAACTGTAATCATTAGCTATTGTTTCAATTCCTCCTGCTTTCGCGACTGCGACATAACACGCTTCATTGCCAAAGTCAATTCCAATCACTGACATCGCAGCCATATTAATATAAAATTATATTTATTATTTATATATCACTACCAAAACAATCACTTTCAATCTGGTAACGAATTGACAGCAAAAATGTCGTTCGAAATCGTCGTTCGCAAACGTGCCTAACCGGCTCGTATTATGGAAATGTACTGTAGCACACTGTAGTTTGATGCAACCCGTTGTATTACCAACAACGCCACAGAAAAATCTGGAACATTCCAGAAATTACCGTACATAGTTATCCTTATTCACGCATAAGGTATAATTTATGCAACAATGTAGACCAAAATTTCCCTAAATTCATTAAAAAAGAAAATCCCAATCCACGTGCTCGAGATTTTTTTATTTAAAAACTAGTATAATATATTTACAAGGACGACTATTTTTCTAGTGGAATGCAGTTTTGAAAGCTTTTTTCATGGCGTCAAAATTAAATTCATATCCTTTATTTTATTTTATATATGGAAAAACTTGTTGCCACATTACATGTTCCTTGCATTGATGTTCCCCTCACCTGGAAAGCTGCGACGTCAGTCTCTTTATGCGTCCCTAAACCTTTTTCTATACAAAAAAATAGCCCTGTTTACAAGTATTCTACAACATGCATAAGAAGGAAACATGATTAATGTTGTCTAATTTTTTTATTTATATGTAATATTTGTATAAACTATAATACAACTATGTCAATCAACAATACTATATCAAATATGAAGTACACATAAAACAGTGATATATATTTGACATAACATTTTGACATTACAAATCCTGATGCACATTGCTTTCATTTACTTGTCGTTTTCAAAATCAGCTGGGTTCTTCTTCATCATTTGTGTATGAAGTTTTTCAGTCTGATCATATACAAGGTAACCAATGATGAAAGCTACAAAATAATTTTTATTATTTTTACTATTTAATGATATATTATTATAAAACTTACGTGGAGCTACCCTGAAGACAGATTCGCGGAATCGTCGAATGACATTAGGAAAACCTTTTGAGATAAGTCCGGCAAATGCCTTTTGTTCAAATGGAGATAAGCGATAGGTAACAATACCTCGCATTTTAAACAGTTCTCCGAAGTGTAAACCCATTTTGAAATACTAAACCACAAAAAAGTAATGGTTAACAGTTACATAATAGTACTTCAATTTAACGTTTATGTAGTTAAAATAAGATATGAAACAAATATACAAATGCACAATAAGAAATAAACTATTCGTACTTACATTTAACTATTTATATGACAGAAACTTGAATGACAGAAAATTTTTAAGAGTTGATCGATCAACTTCCTAGCTGATAACTTTTTAGGGATAAAAATATGTTGAATCTTAAAATCCCTGAGGATTTTGTTGTCTTTGTAGTGGTTGGTAGTGGTACTACGGATCATACTGCTCACTTCATGTGGTACTGTGAAATGTGTTTTGAGCATTATAAATTATAACCAATAATAATTGTAATCATTTGTAATAATATAAACATAACAAATGTCGACCAGATGGTAATATTCTGATTATTTACTACGCACACATTCAATATTTGTTAATGTTATTAATTGCTTAGGTATCCCTTGTACCAAAGAGGAAATCCTCAGCTAAGAGTATTTCTTCCCAATTTTTGGCTAAAACTGGTTCGACCCACTCATAAACAGCCGGCAAATGTTGTACAATTCATTTGTTCAATGGAGATGACGAAACATGATGTAAAAAATTATTTGGAAAAAATTTATAATATCAAAACCGTAGACATCAGGACAAGAATAGCATTAGGGAAAACGCGGCGTGATCCTGGAAGAGGATATGTAGTCAAGGATGATGATGTTAAATATGCGTATGCAGTTTTGGTAATTATTATATATAATATACGCGCATGTAATATATAGCTTATGCAAATATTGTTTCATGTTTAGCCAAGAGAAGAATCATTCGAGTACCCTGATATATTTCCTTCTGATAAGAAGAAACAGGAAGATGACGATCGGAAATCATTAGATGAAACAAAGAAAGGATTCAAAAATTTCCTTCATAGAAATAATGATAGACCAGGCACACCAGGATGGTTTTCGTTTTGAATGGGTTTTAGTTATTTAAATGTATCCTAGTCCATATTACTGAATGTTTTCAAATATATTGTTTATCACGAAGCAACTATTATTATTTATTATATAGTACTAGGAAACCATAATGAGACATTTGCATGTTAAAAGTATATTAACGTTGGTCGGTAAATCATGTATTAGCTGTAATACGATATATGGTGACACATTTTTCATGGTCATAGCATATTGGTTTTTTTTTATATAGTTCAAATACAAAGCAAAATTATAAATTATTCCTACATGAAGAATGATTAATTGCTAATCAATACACTTGGGTAACATTTGATTTTGTTTACTATTGTTACCTATGGTTACCCCTTGAGATCAATTACGTTCGCATGTAGTTCTTTTGCACAGAAACAAAATTTTTAGTGAGCTGCAAACATGCGGATCACATATTGTACTGATTTAGATAAGTCTGTCGTAGTGTCCAATTGTGAGAAACGAGGCTGGCATCAAGTAGGGCCTGATGATGATTGGAATATTTATTGGGCCGGGACGCAAACTTGCAGAAATATATTTAGCATTGAAACGGGATATCGTATGAATGACAACCAGTATGTAATAATCAGGTAGGAAATAAATTAATATCCTTAATAACGAAATATATTTTCTATGTAGAATTATTAACCATTTCCCGAATCATTATGAATTATCTCGGAAAGATTTGCTCGTTAAAAATATCAAAAGATACCGACGTGAATTGGAGAAAGAAGGAAACTCGCTAGCTGAACGAGGCGACTCGAAATATCTGCATTTAGATTTCATACCAGTTACCTTTGTGCTTCCAGCTGATTACAATATGTTCGTTGAAGAATACAGAAAAGCCCCGCAAAGTACATGGATTATGAAACCATGTGGCCGATCGCAAGGATCGGGTATATTTCTTATAAATAAATTATCCAAACTTAAACGCTGGTCACGAGAATCAAAGAATCCATTTCAACCGCAATTAGCTAAAGAAAGTTATGTCATATCAAGATATATTGAAAATCCATTGCTAATTGGTGGTAAAAAATTCGATTTACGTTTATATGTTCTTGTTACATCATTTCGTCCTCTGAAGGCATATCAATTTAAACTCGGATTCTGTCGATTTTGCACTGTAAAATATGATTCTAGTGTAGCAGAACTGGATAATATGTACGTCCATTTAACAAATGTTTCCGTTCAAAAACATGGGGTATGACTGTAAGTAAATTATTTACAAAAAATATCATTAATTTCTCCTTCCTAGGGTGAGTACAATTCAATGCACGGCGGTAAATTAAGTGTTCAAAATCTGCGATTATACCTGGAAAGTACTAGAGGAAAACAAGTTACTGAACGACTGTTTGATGCAATTAGTTGGTTAATAATACATTCGCTGAAAGCAGTTGCTCCAGTAATAGCTACAGACAGGCATTGTTATGAATGTTACGGTTACGATATTATAATAGACAATAACTTAAAGCCATGGTTAATAGAGGTAATGTAACGAATATACATACATACTAAACACACATATGTCATTTAAAATATCTGTTATTCTAGGTAAATGCATCTCCATCATTAACGTCCACGACCGCAAATGATAGAATACTGAAACATAAATTAATAGACAACATATTCTCAATAGTGATACCACCAACGGGAATACCAGAGTATAACAAACTGACTTTCTTTCTGACGGTACTTGAAATTAATATTATGCGAATTTTTATAGTGTGCGTTGGAATAAAATACCATCTACAGAGGCAATGGGTAACTTCGAGTTATTGATAGATGAAGAAATATTATCACGAGAGGATTATCCGAACGGCAGTGACAAACCAAATCTAAGTAGAACGTCACACAATTACCGATGGAAATAGAACTGTATCAAGTGTGTATGTATGCATGAAAACGAATAAATGGGAACATGTACAGTGAAATGAACGGTATTTGTTGTTTCTACAATAGTATAGTATATTTGAATTTTCTCTATACACAAATATATTTCACATTCATTTTGTTTAAGTTGACACAGAGTTATACACCACAGTACAGTGACATATTTTCGAATAAATCAGTATAGAGATTTAGAAATGAACAACAAGGCACTTGTCACATCAGACTTGAACTCAAATGAACCAGCACATTGAGAACTCAGAGAGAGACAATATACGAAAATAATACATTGAAGAGTGGTGACTGTTAATAAATAATTGTTTTTCATGCATCAGCACCGTCATCCTCATGATCACACACCATCCGGTTTCGGTTGGGTCGTATCGTATGCCCGGATTATATCCGTTTGCGTGACCGTAGCGCCCTCTTCTTGTGAAAATGCAAAACCATCTATCCACAGAAAGAGAAAGACATTCAACACTTGTTACCCGACTGACATACCACAACCCAGGCGAGCAGAGTTAAATAAGCGGTTTTACCATTTCACCCAGAAGTTGTAGTTCAGTAACATGTTCGTAGTAGTTATTTTATACATTTGTACACTGTCAGGATTTCATACAATTCAGTTCTCTAAATAGAGAGGTGTAAAGTGTGGAGCACTAAATTATAAACATGCAATAGTGGAAAATAGATTTACAGGTACAATGGCGTATAAACATAGCCCTTCTTTTCCCCATCGCTAGCATACACGATTGACTGATAGTTCATATATTATTAATACACCAGTGTACAGATGGATAGTGTGAAATAAATAGTAGGTTCGGGTAGTTAGGATAAAGAGTGCGACAAGCCAGTCTGGCATTGAATACTTACGTGACATTTCGACTTCTGTTTCGTTTCTGGATTGTGAACGTCGCGTGAACACACTACGAACATTCTTCAACAGCCTGGCCGTCTCCGAAAGTCTGTAAGAAACCCCCAGTGGCACTTGTTGCTAAACCACTACATGCTACTACTACAATGTGCAGATATATGTATGTATATTACTAACTACCCTTAATACCTGCATGCAAAGACATGTCACATACAAACATACACGTACAAGGGGTGCAAACATAGGTTGAACGTGCAAAAGTGTAAACATACAGGGTGTTGTTAGAGATCCAGTTAAGCTAAACATGAACGAAACCATACTTACACCTCGCCAGTTGCTCCAGTGCATGCACAGGTCTTGCGGAAAAAACCAACGAAAACATGTTAAAAACAAATCACTCTCAACAGTTCATACAATAACATGATAAATATCAAATCATCTCAACAGTTAAATTAACTGAATGGACTACATTTAGAAAATTGACTAGCAAAGCAAACAGCCCGTTCTCATAACGATAATATGTTTCAGAGAAACAAATAAATAAATAAATATATGAATGAATGAATAAATAAATAACTTTGCAAGCAAATATACAGAACTATCATTAAGTAGGATAGTAACGAACAGGTGGACCAGAGTACTTGTAAAAATACTTATATTTCATGTAGCAACATCACAAATAAATCATTCCTATAAAAATAAATAATATCAATATTTTCTATATGTATTTGTGCTTTCATTTCATATGCATGCCCGTTTCATAGATTGGTTTGTGCGCTTAATACGTAAACTGATAGCATACATATGACTGTTAACCTAATGGCAAACTTCTTGGTCCCTGCAACCTATAGACTATGTCTATATTAATTTATAATTAATGGAAAATGGTATTGAGAAACCAATATTTCACGATGTACAGACTAGTTCAATTAATACATACAACATGTCAAATATGTATGACTGCATAAAAAACAAGTGGAATACGAGGCACTATTGTTCATAGTGTTAATTTACTTTGTTTTTCATTCATTCGATTAGTTTACTATACTGTACTAGACAAATGTCTAGTAAGGAGTAAACAGTGTTACGTAATTGTCCACACCGAGGAATTGGAAAGGTCGGGTTCCACAGTATTACTTGGACGCCATCTCAATCCCACTACGTTGTTGACCGTACTATGAAATAGTAAAATATCCGTTTTGTATTTAATTCAATACAACTAGTACAGACTAAATATTTGAAACTAGGGCACACATCTATATGGTGCCACTGAAACGTTAAATGCAGTCACTCACACACACTTGTGCTGTATGCGTCAAATGTATTTACTAACAACTTGGTTATGTGACAAGTGTTTCGGTTAACGAACAATGACAAACTAATATATATATATATATATGTTTCTTGTAAAGTGTGCATTGCAATATAAGCTAAATAATGTATTTACGATAAGATTATCTCGCACGAACATGCATACAATAAAACATACAATCAAACGTTACTCACGAATGCTTGTTTTCTCTATTCAACACATCAGATGGATCATCCTTCCGTATTTCCATCTCTCTTACTTGATCTGTCAAAGACTTAAATATAGAATTTTTTACCCTGGAAACAAATTAAATTCATATGATTAATCACTGCCATGAATGGAACTGCTAATATTTATAGAAGGTAAAGTAGGAAAATGGTGAATGGTTACCGGTTTAGGAGGATTAAAAAAAGGAACAGACCAATGGTTTCGTATCATGGATCGACAATATCTAGCAGAAAACCTGTAAAGGATAACGGGGAAAATATGAATTAGTAATGGTAGTAATTTAGTACTGTGCACAGATATAAATCATATTAAATCAACTTACACAATGATAATCACATCAGGAATAACAGTTGCCAGAGGTATAAGAAATAATCCCAACCAGAATAATGGACATGATGCGAGCATTTTATCCATTCCTAACATAACTGCGCCAACATTGATATGTGGCCAAACATTACTGAAAAATACACACTTGCTGTAATTAAACCAAAGTAATAAATAACATACTTACACTTGAATGGTACAAACCTATAAATTAATACAAAAGCAAACCACATAATAATCGAACCCCAGATAGCACAATGTGTTGGAATCGTCCAGGAATTAATAACTAGTCCAGCTTTAAAACATACAGCAACAACAACATACTGAAAAGAACAAAGTTACTTCATACATATTGTATTCACATAGCATTAATATTAATTTAATAATGTACTTACTGTATACACAAAATTACCCATTACTAAATATCCACCACCTTTTCCGTGATGCCACAGTACATCTGTTTCACACACAAATAACGTTAACCAATACAGCAAGACAGAATGAATAAGAGCGTTAAATATCCACACCCAAAATACCTGTGAACAATTACATTGTGTTAAATGACGATATTTTGTATTGTAAAGTCAAGTGGATAATGATATTTACCTTGACATTAAATAATTTAGCATCTTGCGATGGTTTATAGAGTTTGGGATATTTCAACATAGTGTCCGCGGAACACGCTCTGTCGAACAATCCCATTGCAAGTGGCGGTAATGCCGTAAACATTACATTATACAAGCCAATAGTCCATCTTTCGAACAATATTTGGCCAGACCAACCGGAATAAATAGCAAACCACAATTCGATAACATACAAACAAATATTCTTATAAAAACTATATAGAATTAATTTGCACAGTCTTGAATAATTCCACGATCCATGTACTAATAACAATCTTAATAGGAACCTGAACTGTGCTATACTATAATCAGATGCACAAGCTGCTTGCAGTCCTTCTACACCGGATATACCGACACCTACATTCGCTTTCTGTATCATTGCTACATCGTTAGCACCGTCACCGATAGCTAACGACACAGCCTTAGTATGTTTCGTTACTAGCTCGACCACCTCAGCTTTCTGCATCGGTGACACTCGACAACAAATTACTACTTTGCACGACACACACAACTCTATGAAATCTTTCTGCAACTCATGACTCAGGGCATATTTCAATGTTTTCCCGTCTACTATCAAAGCTATTTCATTCGTCTGTGACAACTGTGGTCCTAAATCAGAACTGTGCCTTTGTATCGATTCTCGTGTACTCTAATAAGAAATAATAATATCAGCACACATGATTCATTCACACAGTATAATATTCTCTAACTACTTACATCTAAACCATCTTCATTTATAACAATCAGTGGCATACCCTGAACAATCAGCCTACAAGAGTAACCAATATTGATGGCTGTCTCTTGTTTATCACCGGTAAGTACCCATACGTTTATATCTGCTTTAAGTAAAGCTTCAATTGTTTCCGGAACACCTTCTTGTAGTTTATCTTCAATAGCCGTGGCACCGAGTAATCTCAAGTCTCTTTCTATTTGTTCAGCCACTTTTTCTATTTCTTGTTCACGATGTTCTAACATAAGTGACGCTCGATGATACATTGCTTGCCATTTTTCATAAAATGCAGGCTTTATGTCAGATACAGCACAACACAATGTACGCAGACCTTCTGTGGCAAAGTATTCTAACTGCATCAACAACGGTTCGGTGTACTGACGAGCTGTGGCTGCTAGTCTTTCATAAATAACCTAGAAATAGAATATTACATTAATATTACGAATCTTGTTTCTCAAAACATTTCAGTCCAACTCAGTCAGAATTCAGAATTGCGATAAATTTCTATTTAACGTGCATTTCGTAACTTACAGTGTCAGCTCCTTTACAGAACAATCTGATACGATGCTGCGAATCCCTGACAATAACAGACATACGTTTTCTAGTTGAGGTAAATTCCAATACATTTAAAATCTCGAATCGCTCCTTTGTGCCCAACATGTCTATTTCTACATAGTCAGGTGTTCGAGTTTCAAACACGTAACCGAATTTGCAGGCGCCTGCAACTAGTGCACGTTCATCCGGTGAAGCTGCATGATAATTGACTGTACCATCCGGTCGTCTTTCTGGTATAACAGTATGACAAACGGAGAGCAATACCAATAATTCGTGTAACATTTCAGCGTTTTCATGGTTGCTTTTTATATGCTAAACAAAGTCAGTATATAATGAATATTTAATTCGTATAAGAATATCTGTACAAGAGTGACTAACTTGAACTACAAGAGAATCTTGCGGTGTATCTGCAACACTATAAATCTCATTTCCTACAGCCAATTTCTTAAATTCCATAATATTTCTTGTTAGTGTGCCAGTCTTATCGGAGAAAACATATTTTACTTGTCCTAGTTCTTCATTAAGATTAGATGTTCGTGCCATAGCTGGAGTGTCAGTTTCCACATGATACATTTCCACATCCATGTTAATAAATATAGCCTGCCAATAAATGTATTGCAATGAGAAACAAATTCATAGGAAAAACAACTAATCAATTTATTACCTGTATAAAACGAACTACTTCTAACGTGACTTGCAATGAAATGGGAATTAAATTATTAAACAGAATGATGAATGTTAAAAAATTGTAAGCTATGTTTTTATATGCAACATCTAAAAAACAAAAACGATATGATTAATTAGGAGAAAATGAAACCTGCTATTGGGAGATAAATAAACGTACTAGTGAGACCTATATACCAATCGGTGTCTGCATGTTGCATCATCCATATTTCGTTACATACCGCACTCAAAATACACATGAATAGTAAAATACCGAATAACATAAGAACCTGCGTGTTAGTCAGTTTATCTACATTTGATCTTTTTAACGGAGCAGACGTTGAATTTTTCATGAGTTTTGTTTCATGACCTGTATAAATGACTAGGCCAAATATCCAGGATGTATTTCTAAGCATTGCTCCACGTAGTAATATTTGGTCCGGTCCCAAAGGTTGTGCACTACAAAGATATTTTATCATTAAAAATTCCTAGTTTCATCTAATTCAACTGTACTCACGGTTTCTCAATTTCTTTTAGTACTCCGTTAAATTCGTATAAATGTCTATTTGGTGCTTCACATTCCAGTGATCCAGCAAACATGTTTAATGCTTGCGTGTAGGTGAGATGGCTCGTACTCGATAAACCCTGACGAATTTTTAGATTCGTTTCTCCGTCTAGATTTGCGGTTTCAATAAAGCTCATTGCTTGTGGCTCACTGTAAATATTTCAACAGTTCATGACATCTGTTTTATATACATATATAATGGGTTTATTTTTACCTGGAAGCTAAGAGTACAAGGTCGGCGGGGAAAAAATTATTATTCTGTACTTTGACTATATCTCCGACTACTACATTGTACCATCTAATTTTCTTCAATATCCCATCCCTTAAAACTTCTACTTCCCTATGATTCGTTTCATCATCTGCCCTGTGACGTTTCTATACACACACAGAGTTGGTAATATGCCGGTTAATAATTGTATGTATACATACGTACATACATACATTCATTTTAAATACATTTGCCTCAACCCACGTACACACACACACCCTTAAACCATGATGTCAACGTTTACTACGTAGATGATGGGACCTCACCCAAATCCATAAAGTAAATGAAATGGGTGAGGCGTCCAGTTAAAGAACATACACACACACACACAATACATATGAATTACTGGTGACACATTCATTTCTGTCAACTTACCACATCTTCTATGATCTCCTTGATGGCTGAAACGCTGAGGATAAATATTAAAGGCACAAGTGTAGTGTACCGTCCAGTTGGTGAAACATCTGGTATTTGTTGCATGAGCGCAATGAATAAAAAGAATATGTTTGCCCATCTTCGGAATTGTTCAAAAAGGAACATAGGTATAAAACTGAAAATATTGTATTTCCCTGTCGATATACTATTGTTACAGTACTTCTGTGGCTGTGGTCTATTAATGATGATCACCCGGTGTTCTGTATCTGATACTCCAACATCAGTCATGCCATCCATCATCCCGGAGCCGGTGCCATCATCTTCATCTGTACAGCACATGCAACAGGATGTACACAAATACATCAGGTGGTTTTATTTTCGTACCGGTGCGACATACGTAATATTTCATTTTATTATTAAACCGGGACGTATGAGACACGGAGCAGGGCCGGGGGAGTAGTAATAAAATATAAATGTAAAATAATAGCAATTGCTAGTAAACAGGTGCACTGCGGCTTACACTATTCCGATATGATGCCGGTGTTTACGATATATGGAAACTAATAAATATAACAGATTGTTATGGCAAACAGCTGTAGCTGCAGGAGGAATAACACATTGGTCTCTGTCCAGTGACAAGAAATGAAATACCATTTATTAATGAATGATGACGTACATATGTTACAACAGCCAGCTAGCTATGAGAAGATCGATATGCAATGAGTCGGACGAATGGTAATTGCAATATGTTTCGGACACGCATTAAATAATGTTAAAACTTACGTCTGAGTATTCTTCCGCGAACGGCTTTATAAAAGTTATTGAACAACAGTGCCATGGTACCATATTCAGAACTCCGTGGATAGCATTTCTAAACAGCCGATCCGAATTGTGATTCTGAAATGATTCAATACAGTAGTGAAATTCGATAAACAAGCGGCGGTGTCACAGTTCGAAAGCGTCGGCGTCGACAGCGTCTGTACACGCGCAATACAAAAGACGCCAGTTTGAATTTCTATAGCGCCTAAACCATGCGTGTTACAACAATACATAGTATATTCATACCCATTGTGTATATAATAATAATAATATATGAGCACGTGGTTTTCTAAGCCATAGATGTCAACGGTTGAGTACTTGATTGGTGGTTAAAATAGGAAACATCGGGGAGATAATAATAAGATAACAGCACTAAAGGCTAGCGCTAGCGTATACCAATGTTTACAGTCGCGCACCGAGTACAGAAGCGATAACTTGTCAACTCTAGGTAGGAAAACTACGGGCGTTATAACGTTCCAAGGACACTAGAATATTTTTAACTTTATTAACGCGAAATGTCAAAGAGAAAATTCGCAATATCGCGGCGTATAATTGAGATGAATTTTGCAGAAAATAATTCTGGGTGAGTGTGAATATTTAGCTTACCGTTAGCCGGCCTGAGGCTGTCAATGATGATGCTGGCATCATCGTCGATGCCTGAATTAGCGTTGTTGTTGCTTGTATCGGCACCATCATTGTCCAAGTCAATTGGATCTAACTCAATGCTGGGGCGCCGTTCTGGCATCCCGCGTCACCGACGGCCCGCGACTGACGGACGTTGAGCGTCCGAGGCGCTGCGACCTTTAAGCACGACGTCGACGTTTACACAATTTACGAACCGTATCGTTCCAGTTTAGAGTGACATTTTATCGGTAAAAGGTTGGCTAGATCAATCGGGACCTAGTCATCGTCTAACAGAACAGAACATCCGTATTCCGACCAGGTGAGTGCCTGTATGCACAGCCAACAACAGTTCCGCTTCCGGTCTCAATGCAGACTAGTGAATCGCGTCCGACAGACGTTACGACGTTCCAACGAGTGGCAGAATTAAAGGAAACTATAGTAACCAATGCCGATATTCGCATAAAAATGACCAGGTGTCAGAGATAAGACAAGGCACACCTAAAAAGGACGCAATCATTCCCATTGCTGTTCGGGACCGCACGCTATTTGTGGGTGTGTGAGTTTTAGTGCAGGAAACAGGACATGGCATTGGCAACAGAACGCACACTGAAATTCCCACATATTATTAAATTAACAATCCGCCACTGCCGCGAGAATACATATACATTTCCAAAAAATTTCATATAATGTTCAGCTAATGACAATATGACACAATACATACATATGTAATTTAATACAAATCATTTAAGAGTAGCATCTATAGTTTAATTGAATAAATTAACCAATGTATGTATGTATTTTTCTGTGTAAAAATAAAGCAATGAAAAAGACCTTTTCTAATGTAAAAAGGGAATAGAGTTACTTTCCGTATCCGGGAGAAATTTAACGATACCGGATGTAAACCTATACAGGACACATTATTAAAGGTGAACTATGTAATTAGATTGCAACGCAAAAATTTCACTACTGCATTAATGATGCAATAATTAACTTAAAAGTTTAACATTTTCTAACAAAAAAAGGAAATATGTACCATCAATATACTATTATTACACAAAGTAATAATATATATTTATTTATTAGAGGAAAAAAAAGCTTGGCAAAACCAGATCCAGATACATATTTCTAGTTGAAGATACGCGTAATCTTTTATTGGATATTATTTGGCGGTATGTGTGCGCGTGTAATGAATTGTACACCGCGGTTGGCTGCCCGGCGGGTGGTATATTCCGAACTCGGAAGCGACTCCAAGGGAACCATGGGAGTGACACCGGATGTTTAATCACGGGGCGAGTTTCGCTGTCGATGTTTATTACATCGTTGCAATAGTTTGACGAGGTCACATGATTTATAACGGCAAGCTACCACACTGACATGTCATACAATCAGGTAAGGAACAATCGACCCGAAAATTAATAACCATTTCTCAATTGAATTCAAATTCCTACAACAGTCAAGTGGTTTTAAAACCACGATAAGGAAAGAACGCAACTGTAAAATTATGTTGTGTACTTGATAATATAATCACGTTCGTGATATAATTTCAATGTTAATAATAAATTAATATTTACATAATAATATAGGCATATCCTACATTTACTTACATTTACAATTTGTAATATGCATTCATGCAAATACACTTGAAATATAACGAAACTATTACCATATGTATTTCTTCATTAATAACAAAATGTTAATTTCCTTCTTCAAGTTATCGTTCGTCTGTTAATAAATGTGTTATTATCAAACGGTCTCCGATATATTTCAAATGATGTATGAATCGAAAAAAATCTATTTTTAAAATACACGCGTACTTGCCAATATGACGTTCTGCAAAACAATAGAAGCATTTCTATATTACAAAAATGTCATATGTAGAATATTATGCGGTCTAGTGAGCATGAACAAATGTTTTATATTTGAATTAAGTTTCCAAGGTACCAAGCACTGTTTTAATAAGAGATAAGACTAATGCAAAATAATGGAAAATCCCTGAAAAAAGTACTTTATAATAAAGCGATTAATATGTACAGAACTGCGGTAGCGTTAGATGCATCTGTGATATTTCTTACATACCGTGCTAACAGTTAATAAGGTTAAATAAATTAATAAACATACCATGTCCCTCTAATTTTATATATCTATGTCTATGATATAAACGAAACAAATTACACATACTGTCTAACGCGCAGTTGTTATCCAACTGGTTAATTAAATAACATGGCATATTTCATCTTTATCGCTTGTATGATAATTATAACCGCACATTAAAAACTACTATTATTTCGAATATCACACAGTGGACGCTACTTTTGTATGTAGTAAAAATCATTTTCTAACTGTTAAATGCTTTCTGAAAATGGAGAAAAATTCTACGTACATTTATATTACTATTTTATATAATGAAATACATGTTATATGTGTTATTGCTCAAATACGGAAACAGTACATACCATAAAGATATTTTAAAAATATATCCAATCTAGCTAATATTCTTTTTTATTAAGAAATTATACTAGTTAAATTTATTTTTCACACACGTATACAAGCTATAATGTTACTGATAACATATCAAGATCGTGCATTATGCCTAGATAATTTCGTTAATAACTTTAACCTGATACGTCAAAAACCTTTCTGTTACTCAAAAAAAATTAAAATTTGAATATAAGTATGTCGATGAGTAATACAATAGGTTGCGTAGTTATTTTTTATACACGTCAGAGGTATCCGACACCAAGAAAAACTATAAACTATCATAACCAATAATAAAATATATTACAAACCTTCTATTTCGATTTGGATTATTTAGGTTAAATATAAGCCAACATATTTTACCATTACTTCTCTCTTTAATTAGATATATTCTATACATGACTATAAATACACTAGCGGTATGTTTATATAAAAACATTTACTTGGTTTACCATAATTAACAGCAATGAAAAATATGATAACTTAGACATAGACATAATCAAAATATCTATTTATTTTCTTTTTTGATATGATGTCTTTAGCCTTTCTTTATGCAGAATGTTGGGGAAAATTATCTACGTATGTTGGTATCAGATTTGTATCTGTTGGTATTACAAATAATTACAAAAACAAGCCTGCGTTTTACAAGCCAGATCAACTGCAAGAAGAACTATTAACCTATTTGTGTGTAGTACATTGACATCATGTCTTTAATATCTGCGAACCCAATATTCAGTAAATTAAGTCAGTTAGTAAAATGTTGCTCTACACAGTTATATAACAAAACTAATCACAATGTATTAAATTTCTATGGTACATACACTGCTACAAGTTTAAATAGAACTATTGAAGTAAATCCAATTAATAAACAAGCAGAGAAAACCCTTACTGAAAGTAATGCTGGTAAATGGTATTTATATATTAAATAAAAATTAATTCTGTGTTTTTAATCATGTAGCCGTATTGAAAAAGGTTAACGAAGATCAGAAATATAACCCTACACGTACATTTGCAGTTGTACAAGTTTGTGGTAAACAGTTCAAAGTTACTACAGGTGATGTGATAATTATTGAAGGATATTGGCCACCTGATGTTGGGGATAAATTACGTTTAGATAAAGTAAGAATGAGAATATATTTTCTTTATTATACTAGTTTTAATTATGTTTATTAAATTGAGTAGGTTCTTTGTGCGGGAGGTGTGAATTTCTCAGTGTTTGGAACTCCTTTAGTACAACCTGGTTTGGTAGATGTACAAGCAACTGTTATTGAAAAAACATTATCGCACACTAAAACACACTTTAGGAAAAAGAGGAGGAAACAGTATATGAACATCAATTGTAAGTAATAAAATACGTCCATGTGAAAATCAATTGTTTACATTTGTTTTCTAGTTTATAGAACACCTCGTACAATGTTAAGGATCAACGATGTAGGAATTGGACAGCTGAAGGAAACCGTTGATGAATATTAATGTAAATATGTATACGTAAAATTGTTAGAAACAGGAAAATATATGAGTAAATGAACACAAGATTTTTCTCATTATTTTTAATTATTGTTGTTCGTTCATTACGTAAAGGAGACAGTATTTTAATATTAATAATAAGTATTTATATAGTACCATGTATAATATAATATGTACACGCACAAACACACACACACACACACATTATGTATATACTATATATTCCACTAAGCAATGGATTCATAATGAAACTTTGCTATAAATGCAATGAGTGACTAATTTTACATTTCCAATCGTAGAACACACGTATTCAATAATTAGTTCTAACAAGTTAAATAATAATAATCTTATATAATGTATATCGCTGATTGACTGATACATAATATATGAGAGACAGAGATAGACTATGCTTCGTTATACAAAATTACTACAAAATATTAAATACAGTAATTGACTATTATCTGTGTACTCTAGAACTTAGTTGGAAAATTATTCACCAAATATCTGGAAAACATTTGGCACTGCAATAACAATTATCACAATTCCATATTATTTATATTCAGTCTAAATTATCACTATAGTAATAATAATAATAATAATTAGGAGCAGGAGGAGGAGGAGATAGTAATGGTTAATGTTAACACTTATAATTCATTTTTACCATTCAACTAGCTACGTCACAATGCAGCTGACTCTACTACCCTATTCATCATCGTCCGTTGGTGGACTAGTAGGTTCTTCTGTGTATTGTATGTGTGTATTAAACAAACAACATGACTTACATGAACCATCGGCAACAGTAAGAATAAGGTACATTTACATCGCTACATTCATCTGAACGAAATGTAATCCTTATTCTTTCAAGCTGGCATTATAGTGATGCGATGCATATACACACACACACACGTTGTAATTTACAGATGTACTGTATCACAGATACAGTACTACACACACACACAGAGGCACGCACACATTAACATAGCACTAAACGTTAGTTCACACATATTCGTACTCTGAATATATGGATGACAGCAGACGTCCGGAAATGATAGAATGTACGAAATAATGAAAATGCGTGATGTGTTTACCTGTTGTTGTTTAACTGCACTGGGGTGTGAAGAAGTCTATACAGTTCATTTGTTAATGTAATCAAATAATCTCTTGTTGTTGATCATTTACCCTTCCGGGATCTAGTGAGCGTATGACAGATGCACAATGTAGAGGTAGTGGTGCATAGAAGGAGGGCGAGTCAATCAACGAGCAACCCCTGAGACACGTTGTTCAATTGTTCCTTCAGGATGCGGAACGAGGGACGATCTTCTGGACTGTGACTCCAACATTTTCTCATAATCTACGTGCGACCGTACACAATCGTTATTATGAAACAAATACAGATGTGTTTTTCATTCTCTCGCAGAACACTTACCTCATATACTTCTTTGTAGCACTGTTTTGGTCTTTCTAACACTATACCTCTCTGCACTCTTTCAACGACTTCTGTATTTTTTAGACGTCCGTATGGCATCTTGCCGCATGTAAACACCTCCCACATTAGCACACCTAGAAGTAACACAAAGTTGTGTCTGTAATCATGTATTATAATATAACAGGAGAAAATTCTAAGTCTGACATAACCACTGCTAGAATAAGAACTCATAAATTGTCAAATATATATATATGTTAATTAATGCTCACCATATGCCCAAATGTCAGATTTGGAAGAGAACCTGGTGTAATTTAATACTTCTGGCGGTGCCCACTTGATTGGGAACTTCGTACCGCCCGAAGATGTATACTGATCATCCAAGACATATCGTGCTAATCCGAAATCGGCCACTTTGACAACATTCTCAGATCCAACCAAACAGTTGCGTGCTGCTAAATCTCTGTGGATATAATTGTGTCTCTCTAGGTAGGCCATGCCCTTGCAGATCTGGATACACATGTCCAACAATAGGCCGACATTATTAGCCAGTGTAGTCTCGTGTCGACGCAAATAGTTTAGTAAGGAACCGTGTCGCATGTATTCTGTCACGATATATATAGGCCGATGTTTACTGCACACTCCATATAATTGCACTAGGTTTTGGTGTTGTAGTTTACTAAAACAAAACAATGAATATGTACATACATTGAACTATACGGTATACCAAGTTTATAGAACATTTGAGTCTTTCATTTCAACTAATATAAGCATAGTACGTATACGATTATAATCTTACGTCATGACTTTGGCTTCTTCGATGAAATCATCTTCAGACATGGTCCCTTCTTTCATCATCTTCACAGCAACGTCAATGGAACCCCGCCACTTGCCACGGCGTACAACTCCGAACTGGCCGGAGCCGAGTTCTTCCAAGAGCAAGAGTTCCGTTGGATCGATTTCCCATTTGTCATGACTTAGGCCAGCGGTGGCTGGTGCAGGCCGATCACATGGGCTTGTCTTCAAACGTGATGCTAAACCGCCACTGTTATGTTTATGGTAATTTACTAGATCTGGTATTGAACTACAGCAATGCTTTTCCGATAAGAAAAATTCACCAGCCGAGTTCTGTTTTATATGGTAGTGTTTCACGTGCGGCGTAGGTCTGTTAAAATAGATACAATTAGTAATATGTATAGATCAATCACTAAATAGAAACGTCACTTACACTTTTGTATATAAGGAGAGTGTGTACAGCCCTTTAGTGGAAGAATTTCTAACCACGAAACAGCCTTCTTTGTCTTCTTGTTTTAATAGAGATTCAGCTCGTTGTCTAGACATATCATTTACGTACCACCTGGTAAAGGATATGTAATAAATAAACTATGTATTATTTGTAATACTCATATACTAGCTTACTCATATTTCTGTAATCCTATAAGTTCCTTTTCTTTTACATAGTTGCTTGGAATGTATCCAATTGCTCTATAACCAAAATAGCACAATTACTATAAATTTTTACATATTAAACAAATTTAAACTATACCCCTGTTGATCTTTTACTTTCCACCAATGTTCTTGTGAATCATCGAGAACTTCATATTCTGCACCCTAAACATTAGTAACATGTGCATAAAGGCATTGCCCTAATGGTTGAATAGATTGTACAAAGTAAGTTACAGTACCTTTTCTAAAGACAAGTCGCCTCCTTCAATGGCTCTAAATGGATATAAAGCCACCACTACCTTCGTCCTCAGCATCACTTTGTCCTTAAGTTTTGCAGGAGTGCCAGGAGAAGCCCCTCCAGGCATTATTATGGAGTTTGTTTGAGATCCTAGCCACATACGCATTTATTACACACAAAACAAATTAGTAAATTTCATGAATTTATGCACTATTTTATTTATGATAGAACTATATAGTACACAGCACGCATAATATAAGTTATAACCGATGCTCAAAACTTTTTGTAGTCAATTAACTGTAGACAGTTTTTGACCTTGAAATCTCAGAACACCTGTTAATGTTCATGCAGCAAGCACAAATGTTACAAGATTTGTGACGTGTTTATAGATTTTTAAAACACATTGTTTTAGTTAAAAATTTATCCCGTTCACTTGTAACAGAACAATGTGAGCATGATCGCAGGTACGCCGCGATGAAGATGACATATGCCATATGTTACAGCGACAGCGACAACGGTAACGACCGCGTTAACGACTATTGACGACATAGAAACTCGGGTCCAGTTTAACATTTCTTTTTCGTAATTATAACACAGGACGATTATGTCGTCGACATATCATGAATGTTATTAATAATCAAATTAATAAAGATGACACCTCGAAAACATACCGTAACGGTAAATCCAAGGTGAAGCAATCATCGGTCGACGATATGACGGTTATTGCACGTCCGAAACAAACGCTCTCTCATGAAATACTTGAAGTGAAACACGTGATTATGCTACCTGCTCGTTACTTCTTCGTCCGTACCGTACTACTTGGAACTACTGCTGCTGTACGAGACGTACCAGTACACATACACCGCGGATACACGATCATTTGTATAAATCATATAATTGACATATTGCAACTGGATTAATCTTAATATATATATAAAATGTTAAATTTTATATGAAAACACACTTGTATTATATTCATTATGAAACATATATATAAATGAGCTTTCGACACGTTGGATTCACACCGGAAGTGATTTAACATCGGAACTGAACCAGAACCAGCGCATTAACAGGAATAATGAGTATGTAACGTGAAATATACGTATTCTCCATGTCTTCGAACATTTACAAGAATAATTCTGAGAAAAAAAAACTTAAAGAATTTCTATCATACCTGACAGAAATACCGGCGAAGGATTATTGTTATCAGCGTGATGCAGGGGTTCCCAAACAGAGGATTCCTTGCATCCAACAGCAAGCCTGTTGACCGCACGGCAACAGGACCAGCGTTTACTGTTCCACACACCTTCGTGGAAATGAGAGCTCGGTGTGATCGAATGAGATTTGCACACTGTTGTCGAAAACATTGTCGTTATAAAATAGTATGCTATGCAATATTACATAAAAAGAAAATAATCGTACTTGCTAGCTACATTCTTAAAAGGTATTTCTATGCTAAGGACGATTTTCGAACGTACCAGCTCTTATAGCCGTTATCCAGTCTGCTCTATCTTGTTCTCTGGCAGAAATGAGGTACAGAGTATATACTTGTGCGGCTTCTTCATAACAAACTTGAAATGGATATCCGTCCAAAGCGGAACTATCTTCGCTGAGATTTGCAAGTAAAGCTGTCTCTACAGCATATACGTTTTTTAAGTCCACGCGCCCCCGCTCTTTTCTCTTCTAAATTGATTAATTAATAAGTATTAACATTGATATTTCCATAAACTTTGCAGATACATATTAATTTGTATAAACATATAAATTTATCAGAAATATTTTATGTAATGTATGTGTAGGACACGGAAAATATGATTAATACTGATTATACACACACGTATATATACACACATTCAGGTATCACTTGATATCACCGAGGGCGTCGACTGAATAAAAGACGTCGATTCATTCCATGCGCGTCGTCGGGTCGCCGTATTTACTCGAGCGTCTGGATCGTACAATTTCGCGAATAGAAATACATTCTCAACTGTGCATCGAATAATTTAAGTCTTTGCTACAGTATCAGAACCAGGAATAAGGTAGAGTTTATAAAATGAGGCACAGAGAACAATACGTTACGATGGTAAAAATAGATTTACTCATTATCATAATATAATTAATATTGTATTGATTTTAAAATTTAAAAGCTATTAGTAATATGCATTGTACCAACTATTTGACATTTTAGTAACTAAAATAAAATATTTTTATTTCATTCCATTTATACAATGAATATACATTATGGGAAAGTATATTGTTCTTTGCAGAGAATAATTATTCACAATAAACAATATTACATATTCCTACCTCACAATCGGTGTCATAGTAAATTAAGCATTGACGTGTTAGCACAAACCACCTTTGTTTATAATTCACAGTTGTAAAACGTTTTTTATTTTGTGATCGTTTTATCATAAGGCCTTGTTTTAACACTGCTTCGTTTATGTTAGCCATCACATTCTATTTGTTTAAATGTACAATTGTGACAGTAACAAACAGGTTATGTTTCTTTACACTGCAACATATCACAATACTCTGACAAGTCAGCGCCTAGTTATATACCTCCCACATTGCAATTTCATATTTAGCAGATAAGAAGTTATTATCAATAAATGATAAACTACCAAATATTTCCGTTTTATGTAATATTTTATTGAAACATGTATAAAACAGATATAAAACATATATAAATCAGTCCAAACATATATGTAGGTAATTTTAAGCTGTGTACACTTGTATTTTTATATGTAATTCATTATTTTTGATAAATCCTTCGCTGAGCAGATCCTGTACAATTGCGAACTCTGTATAACCGAATCCTCTAGGATTTAAAGCTTGCGTTGGTCTTGTGAATGCTGCTAATTCTGGTTTAGTCAACATACTTTCTCTAATATTAATTGACGGATTGCTACAATGTTGAACATATATAATTAAGTAATTATTTCTTATTTACAAACCTATATACCTGGGGTGAATTAGAATGATTGTGATGCGTGCATTTAAAGGCCAATCCAACATAAAATCATGTTCCGACTTCATAACATGAACAATTAATGCTAAATAATTTGGATCGTTTGGAGACAGATTTAATCTCATACATAATCTATAATAAATTGTCACCTGTTGCTTATTTTATGAACTTTCATAACACACATTTTTACATACCTATAACCATTAGGAGCGGTATAAAATCCTAAACTGTAGTACATTTTTTTGTGATCAATACGCATCGCACTCAATTTAGAATTAAAATCTGGCACAGTCCATAAATAACAACCATTGCAGTATCGTAATGGTAAATCTGATATTTTTGAATTATGAACTGTAATCTGTTGGGACATATTTGTTATAATGATATCTTGTTCTCTATTTTTCTGTTCCAGAAGGACAATTTTTTCATATAGTACTCTAAAATACATATACAAAGAAATATACAGTAGATATTTACTAGAGAAATTCAGAAAATTGTCATTACAGTTGAATGCTCTTACTTTAACAAATTATGTACAGATTCTGAAGATTCTGCACCTTCCGAACTACTTCTGTCTTTCGTAGGTGGATCCCAGAAGAAAGATTCTTGTGATTTATCACTGGCTGTACTCCCATTCGGTATTTCATATTTAGATTTTAACTGTGAGTATACACAACATAACAACTAGAAAACAAGATAAATTTAACAAACTGGGCAATAAAATATTTATAGATAAGTTACAGTGAGATGATAATTCATATTCTTTGATATGTGATCTTGACTTTCTTCATTAGTTTTGAATTCGGCTGCACATCCTGCATCATGGAATAAACATTTTATTGGTTTTGTTCCTGTTTCAGTAATCTTGTATTTACATTCAACTACATGATTCTCCATATCTAAAGGTGATAATTTTACTGTACAGCCGAAAGTATTATACGGACATATTGTTTTTTGTTGTAAAATTTCTCTTCTTGTAAAATTATCAGGAAAAATGTCAGTCGATGGGATAAGTTTTATGTTGTCAACTGGACAGGCTCCTTCTTTCCTAAATATGTACGTGTAGTGTATATAACGTTCAAATTAACTATACATTATTCATTATTTTATACATACTGTAACCACGATTGTATACATAATCGACAAAATCTATGGCCACAAGATGTTAACACTGGATCTCGAAGCCATGCTAAACAAATTGGACACTCAAATCTTGATTCACACGCAATATCTGCATCAGATATTGAGCTTTCTTGAGCTTCTGTTTTACTCATTATTAATTTTATGTAAACAATTGAGTAAAAATCGTATATTCATTAATTCAAGTCACTTGTTGCATCTAACAGGTGAAAATATCTGTACTAACCATTGTGAAAATATCGGCTACATTAATCTCAGGTGAGTAATACAATTCATTGCAGTGGTAATACGGATTAAAATTCAGGGTCATGGCGCTGTATCCGTTCTTTACTTTTCAATTTGTCTATTGTTAAATATTTATTAGTATAATGAGCTGTTCTCTGTACTGTTCAGCATTGTTGAATAAAAAAGCTTTTGGGTGCAGGGCTAATTAACTAACTAAGAGCCATGATTCTATTATGTTTATAAATTTTATAATTTTCTTTGAGGTGAAGTCTGTTGAACATTTCTTTGTCTACTATTTGAATTAATTCGCATGGTCAATATTATACGCTTTCTAATATGTATGGCAGCTTTATCTATTTTAGAAAAGTGTATACATTAATTTTTGCTTTATGGAATACTTACTACTTCCCTTTTGTATATGGTATCCAGAAACATCGCTGCGGTTTCAGTAGATCGTGGGTGTGGTCATCCAATCAAATCCAGTTGCAGTTTCTTCATTTACCTCAGGTTTAATTTTCGAACTTTCAATTGATATTTATAGATTATGTAGGAAATGATGATTTAAAAATATAATTTCATAATTGTACATAATTACCTTGGTATTTCTCTTTTTATTTGAGCGTAATAAAAAATATAAACCATTACAACTTTTCACTAGTGATATAGTAAAGTCAGTCTAATATTGGATATTTCAAAATGACTACGGGAAAAAATTTTGATTGGAATGAAATTACAACAGTTATCCAGAGAGTGTTGTTCGTACACCAGTTGCAACTATTTACATATCATTATTATATGAATGATTACGTGTAGTATTCATTATAGTTGATAAACACAAGTGTGTATATATATGTATAATGCAAAGGTATTAATAAAATATATCACCGCATATAAAAGTAAATAGAATATAAAGATCTATCTAAGTAGTGCTCTGTATGCATGGATATAAAGCTATAGAAACAAACCGATATGGTGTCGCTCACAGTGAGCTACTAGAATCACCGGGGAAATGCATCATAGTCTCGCCGTTGTACGATAATGTGGGTGACGCACGACTCGGCGAGCTGAAACTGCTTGAGCTCAGTTCCTCCGGATCTCGGTACAGACTGTCTGCGCACTGTTCACCCCCGCCTGCAACTAACAACCAAAGCAACAAGCTAAATAACAAACATACGAATCATTCAGTCAGACAATCAATAAATGAGTGAGTGCAGAGTGAAACAGTACTTCACCAATTCTGGTATCGCATTTGCATTTATTTTTATTCTTTTTTCCTTTATTACATTTTTCTTTTGAATTTTTCAATACATATTTTTATTTTGTTTTACCTACTGAATTCCATAATGAATTTGTATTTTTTTTCTTTAATTATATATAATTTGTTCTTGATGCACTGATTTTTTCTTATTATAATTATTTTTTTGTTTTAGTGTCAATGAATTAAAACTGTAAATGTACATACTTTATAAAACTTATGGCCTATGTATATGTTAAACATTCCCAATATAAAAATTAATATCAACAAATAATAGTTCGACATGTTAGTACGCAAAACATGATACATTTATAAATATTTACATGCAATTTGTAACGAATCATAAATAATACACACAGCATACAGTAAAATGATATTTACAACTTAATCAAACTCTACAACGAAACTACTTTCGTTTTTTCTTCGCCCTTTTCTTGGATGTTTTCTGAACTTGTTGCGCTGTTATTACAGGCAAACTGCAAGTATCAGTATCAGTGGCGCATACCTCAACAACTGCCTCGTCCATTTCCACTGTCTCCACGCAGACCATTTCTGCTTTATTCTTTCCAGAATCGTCACTTTCCGTTGTCTCAGTTTGTGAACCATTATTGTTCAGATTTGTATCTTCGTCTGGTTTATCAAAGGCATCGTCTGCAATATTGTATTCCGTATCTAATTCGGCTGATATTTCACATTCTACGCACAGTGCTGCTTCATTAGGTATAGCGGGGAAACTATCCATTTTATCTAACTTGGACTCTTCCATACTACTAAACATTTCCTCCACAAGATCTTCTACTGCAGGGATGTCAGGCATTGTAATAATAATTGGTTCCTCGACATGTTCTTCCACTGGTTTCTCCACAATAACCGGATTATTGATGCGAACACCTAACTTATGTTTTACTTTCTTATTCTTCCGACCAGCGGTAGCAGGTTTTTCTGGTAAATCAACAGGGTCCGGGTGTACAATCTCATCATGCTGTAGTCCCTGGTAACGCTCGTTACTGCGGGATCTACACTGTCCACTGTCAGCGGCGCTAGATTTGCTGGATGTGTTCTGTTGACGTGCAGGACTTACAGCGGGTGGAATTAGACTCATGACCGGCCGGAACAAGGACTCATCACAGTTCTCGTGTATGATGACCTCGTCGTCGCAGGTGGCGGTTGCAGTGGCGACAGTAGTTCCAGGATCTGACGGCAGGGTCACTACTGTGCCCAGTGGATTCACAACTTTAGCCACGATATGCGCATTATGCTTCACCGACACAAGCACACATCTGCCACCTGAACAGAAGAAGCCAATGGCAGGTGTTACTGCGGCCCAGACATATGACAGGGAAGGATCGTTCATGCAATGTACACATGCATGGTTACTCCAAGGGGGAATCATGGACACTGTTAGATACAATCAAGGAGTGCACACACACTACGTGGCGGTCAGTTTGCCTGCCTTTGGCTAGTTCTGATTCATCCCAAACACGGGTGCTGACAAGTAAGAACAATCAAGCGCGCGTTTCCAATATGTTTCCAAAAAATAAATACACAGTCACAATACAAACTTGTGCGAACAGAGAAACATATATGTAGAGAGAGAGAGAGAGAGAGAGGACAGAGTAGAATCAGAAATATAAAACTGAACAACAGTGTACTTACCGTTATCACCTCGTACTCTGCCAGGTGATTCCAACATGGCGTCCGCTAAATCTTCCTTCAACTGAGACTCACCACAACTTCCTGGCACTTCTCTGTCCAACAATCGGGGCGACTGTTCAAAGCTACTTGCCGAACCAGACTCAATCAGTACCGGCACACCATCATCCGGCATATTCAATGGTTTAGAACGTGCTGGTCTCACCGGTGAACCAATACCAACGTCTATCACTTCTGCCTCCAACACCGATACTGGAGAACTGCAACAAATACACAAGAACCCCTAAGTTGCATATACTATTGTATACTAGTTGATTCACACACCCATTAGTGCCATTGTATGTCTTGAAAGTAAACTGCGGTCCCATCCACAGTCTACGGTGCGGTCCAGCATGAGTTACGATTTCCACTTGTGACAGCCAGCGATCATCCGTGTAATCACGTTTCCTAAGTCGGCTTTCGTAGTCACCATCAGTGGCATAGAGTAGCAAGCTATCAGAGCTAAGTGGTGCCTGAATATCGCAACTGGCAGCATGGCGCTGCAGGCTCCATTGTGCTTTAGCATTTACCTTCAACTCAACAGGTGTGTCATCGCATACACGTTCCTTGGGCACGTTATGTGCATGTCTCGGCTCCAGATCGTACTGTATCAGCGTACCGTGACTTGATATGATGAACAGAGATTCCACTGGCCTGCGCTGTTTATGTCCGGGATCTCTCGACTGGTTTATAGTGTCGAGCCATGCTCGTGGCGCTGCGAAACATGCAGCCACACGCAATGCAACATGTGGCGAATCATCCGAGGAGGAGCCTAAACGTGATCGGCCAGTCGCAGACCGTTGTGTCAAACCTGCACTGGTGATTGGTAGGTTAAGTTGCTGACGTAACTGAGCCAACGGATGTACAACGGTGGAATGGGGATAGGGTGGGAGCCGGGGGTTACGGTATGGTATTCCAGATTGTACGGGAATTTCCAGGTGTGAGACGGGACTGTTTGAACGACCCTCCACGGGTAGTCCGGCTGAACGATGGAACCGGGACATTCTGTTGACAATGTGTGGGGTGGCGTGTGTACGCATGCCTACTGGACCACCGTACGGTGTTACAGGGAACACGTGCGTGGTACCTCGCAACGTGGACACGGCTATCCAACGTGAATCAGGTGAAAAGCACATATTCTGCACACGAGCGCTAGTATCGCCCCTGTGTAAGACGTACAAATGGTGTACAGCAGCTAAACTTGGCCCACCAGGATGTGGTTGTATTCGGAACAAGTGAAAATCATGGCCCCGTTTGTCCGCGGTCAACAGCAGCATACCACTCGGATCAAACTGCATACATACAATAGCTTCCGAATGTGCAGTGAAGTGAGCGACAACCGATTCTACCGGTAGACCTCGATCAGTCGCACCTGAATCTGTATTCTGCAGGTCCAGTATAGTAACGATTCCTGGTTGAACGAGATCACTTGGTGCACCAACTGGTGCAGGTTGTGCTGGTGTTGCTATCGTAGTGGTTCCTGCAAGACTACTAGCTACCGTCTCTCCCAATTCACGTAATCCTTTACCAAGTGATTTAGCTGCATGCAGTACGGTGGCCGTGTAACTCTGTACACCTTCGCCTATATCAATGAATCATTATTTGAAACTGAGTTAACTTCTAAAACATATTCAACACATTACCTTCATTTCCACCACCACTACGACGGGCTGGTATAAGTTTCTTCTCGGCATAAGCAAGCCAACGAGTACCCAATGCAACAGGGTTCGGATACAGACCCGGACTCAGGAAACATGTAGTCACTGTCAATCTATCCTCAAGAGTGTGCGCATCGAAGATGGCTATTCTTTCAGCAAAGGTTACAACTACAGAACGTTTATTTGCAAGAACATCTAACACGGGATTTTTGAATTTTATGCTTTTTACCTATAAATATTAGTATTTATAATAAAAAAATCATTACAACATAAGAATGATCGGATCTTACTTGGTCGCCCGTTTTCAGTGATATAAAACTAAGCGAGAAATATTGCGGACCTGGTGTAGCAGTATCACATAAAACCATAAGAGGCCGCTTGTCCGCGAATAAATCAATTTTGTCACTTATTACACTACACGCTGGATTCGGCAGTATTCTCAGAACACGTACTGAACCATGTCGCCAAGATAAAATTTCAGTTGCATCTCCATTAATCGGTACAGCCCAAACCTATTCAATAATTGTACTTGTATTAAACAATCCACTTATATTTCGAAGATTGAATAAAAAAATTTTTGTTAACAAACCTGTACGCCCGAACCGTAACCCAAAACAATAATCAGCGGAGCTGGAATTCCACTCTCACAGTCTGCACTGTCACTGTACGTTGACTGGTTTCTATCAAGATATTCAAAGTGCATCCATTGTAACTGGTCCTTGGTATCTGTTGGTGCAGAGTACGCTGTTGGGACGACTTCGTTGATAAATCCAGCTACACTGTCAATGATCGAACGATCATTGACTTGTTGTGGGGTGACAGTGACTGGACCAGAACTGGTCGATGTCTGTGATCGAGTTCGCCTGGGTGTCTCCGCAGACATGGTGCATACTACATAACAATTCTTCGACTATTAACACAAAATAAATAAACTATAACACCATCTGACACACCTATATTCTTAAATATAAATGAACATCAATATATGTTATGACAGGTGCACGCTTATTGTTTGAAGGACAAAGGGATATTTATTTTTTCTTTTCCATAGTAAAAATCATTAATATGTGCGTCTAATTTGATATTTTCTTTTACATAAAATGATAATATGAAAGTATGTAATTTACCTATATGACCTATTACTTCATCTTTCTGGTATAGAAATTCTTTCACAACACAAACTGCGTCATTAGTGTCTGACAGCTACAAAACACAAATGACGTCATGCACTTTTGTATTGACATATATTATGTATAACACTGTTTGTCATTAAGTTTATCATAATTTCATTGTTCTGTTAATGCTACTATGTAGTAGCTATGTATAAATAGAATCAATTACACTGAGACAGTTCGATAATGCAGTTAACAATAACACAGATCAGCTGATTGCTTAACAACACTCCAAGGACAAAACAGGGCACCTGGCGGCAACATCACTGGCAAATGTCGCCTGTTTATAAATATCATCCCTAGAGGGCTCTGAATATAATTGTTACAAAATAATCTCAACTACAACATTGAATTAAAATGTGTGAATGGAAAAAGACCATAGAACATGTATTTAAATTGTTTTATTTCGATCTATAACTATACTAGAATAATTCTTGACATTTTCACTTTTAAATATTAAGAATTCTGCTAATATAGGAGTACAATGGATATCGAGAATGAATGTTTGTTTCTAAACAATAAATTTAAAAAATACTAGCTGTACTTGTTAACTTAATTTAAAAAGGATTCAAACAAATAATGTACAAAAGAACAAGTCTCCTTTACAATGGCGTTTAAAATTGCTGTTTTACTTCATCACTAAATATTTAGACATATTCACAAAATGTTCTATGAAAAAACAACAGTTACTTCTCTTGACATACCAAACATAAAACAATGAATTAATTTAAATGAATAATTTAATTAGCACAATATTCACCATACAGATTGTTAAAGTCAGACAAAGTCGTTCTAGCACATCAGGGTATTTAGGGGAAGGGCAGGGTGGGGGGTTTCGGCTAACACTTGACTGCATGTGCGGTACGCGTACTTCGTAAATACATATGTACGTGTACATGTACACAGACATCGTGTATCAAACATCATCAATCAATCAACCATCTCTGGTTTGATACACTGGGACATGATACTCATAAAACTTAAATATAGATCTATAACAGATAGATAGATACATATTGCAACATAAAACAGATAGATGTAGAGTGAAAGAATAGCACAAATTGTATGTTATGTAAAACTGACATAATAAACCTCTCTGAAGTGTTCTATTTACGTAGATAGATGTCGGAGGGTCTTGTGTTGTTAGACCAGTACATGATACTTGTATTGTAGGAACGGGTTTCCAACTCCCGTATGTCGAACTATATTTATATATATCATAATATACGTATGTATTAGTAGTACGAGTAGTAGTAGTAGTAGTACTAGTGAGTGAGAGAGTGTGAGTGTGTGAACGAGCAATACTTGTTGAGAAAATGATCAAGAAATATACTGAACTACAGGCCGTATCACATTACACGGGAGAACAGGACAGACGTCACATCACTTACAGTTCTAACACAATTCTCTATATATGTATCACTACCCATTAAAATTATTTATAAAATCCGGAACAGTTGACATTTACACACAGTCGCTTATAACAATGTACAAATTCTATGTATAATTCATAATCTGTGCTTGGAAAAGAGTAAACTTTAAAAAACCAATTAAATAATTAATGCTACTTAATCACGATAAAAAATTGAAAGAACTAAAGTGTTAATAATTAGGTATTGTGGAGATTATTATCATCTGGGAATCAACCATACTGCAGTTTACCGTGCACAACAAGGACAGACAGATAAAGAGTGCAAGACAAACGAAGAATACTTCATGAAATTTCCATCATTGAACCTTAATTATATTTATAGCAATGTTGTGTCTATAGTGGCAGAATAAATAAATTCATATAGTTGTGTTATGTGTTGTTCTTGCCATCCATCAAATAAACGAATAAACAAATAAACAAACAAACAAACAACGAGAGCCTACCAATTAACGAACGAATAGACGATTCTAGATAACTGCACTGCAATGGTTCGTTCGTTGCATGGTGACTGGATACTGGTAAAGTTCAGCAGTAAAGCCGACAGAAACAGACAGACGTGGCGTGCACACAGCCGTTCTACTACATAATATGTAATATAATGCTATGTAATCATTATTATAATTTTAGTTATTTAGTCGTCTGCTTCGTCGTCCTCTGATTCGGCTTCCTGTAGCCACGTGAGCCACTGGTTCACTTGGAACAGTGCTTGTCCTTTGCCCGGGTACGCGTCCGTCAGATCCTCTTTCCACTGAAGGAACGCCTCCTCCTCTACCACCTCCAAGTCGTACAGAGCCATGAACCAGCGCAACAACAGACCTTTGGGGAAGCCGAGCGCGTGACAGTGCGCTTGCAACGAGTAAACGGCGGTCACCTGCAGATCGGCACGCTCGTGCAGGAAGTGTCGCAACACGGTCATGTAGCGTTTCAGTAGACTTTTCTCCTTCTCCTGTACGGTCTTATCAGTGCTGTCCGCACCAACACTGCCCGCCTCTTGCATCATGTACTTCAGCAGAACAGTCATCAGAGCGTTAATGAACCCGGTGTCCGTGTAACTGGCCGGATCCAGGTTGTCCTTGATCCATTTATAGAACTGTGTTGGCTGCGGATCGGCCTGCAGTTGTTTGGCCAGCTCCGCTTGGATACGGAGTAACGGGTAGAGGAACGTCAGATCACGATCCTGCAGGATCTCAGCAAGACGCTCCTTGGTGCGGTCCGCTTCAGGTAATTGAGACATTAGGTTCACCTTGCTGGCGTTAAACATATCGACAAGCTCCTGTTTGTCGAGCGCCTTGTGCAACTGTTGCAACACCAGCAAGAACAGTGGATGATGGGCTCCGTTCTCGGTCAGGGCGGCCACTTCACAGAGACTCATTACCTGATCACGAACTGCACACGCCAACACCACCGCATACTTATCCTGTGACCCTTCACCTTCTGCCTCGTCCAGACTGTTACAGAAGTTCTTAATTGCATCCTGACATGTTGACGCGTTCACCATACCATCGTTACGAAGAGCGGTCACAAATTTCACTATTTTCTCACGATTAGAATCTAGAAATGAATGAGTACAGTTAGCACGGAATGTGAATAGCATAACAATTATATAAATTACCTGATTTATCTATACACATGTTGAGTACATTTAGTATTGCATCTTTGGCATATTTGTCGGGTATCTTGTGTTCTTTGTACGTATCCAATACTTGTGTTAATGTTATATTATCTTGTAAATATTCATCAACCAGTGAAGTCAGTTTCTTTATGACTTCTTCTTTATTGGGACCCTGAATAGAACAAGTTTATATTTAACATTAGAATAACTTAATTAGAATTCTCGTAATACATCAATATTATTAGAACTAATGATAATTACCTTGTCCTTCCTGGTTTGTTTGACTTTATCTGCGGATGCCTGTTTTATTGGTAGTGGTTCTTTAAGGAGTGGAGTTGACGTTGCTAGTACAGGTTTGCTAACATTTGTAGTATTGGAAATATTCAAATCGCTGGCACCTTGTGATCGATTCGAAATCATTACCATGTTGCTGTGCGCTGCTGACTTCACTGATTGTTGATTGAACATCATTGAGTTGGCAGCTGGTCGCAGTTCTAGATCTCCGAGATTTTGTTCTCGGGCCGCAATCAGGCTTTTCTTGAATCTCGGTGCCAGTTCTTTGTTTGAAGCTGTAAACAAATAATACATATATATGTATACACGGTTTGGCGACGAGAATGTTAGCAGTAGTGTATTTTACCATTGTTATATTGAGCACTGTTATTAGAATGCTGGTTGTTCTGGTTGTGTTTGTTGTAGGATCCACGTTGGTTGTTATACATGTTGTAGCCACTCCTCTGGTTGTTGTGGCCACGGAATGAACCGTCACGTACCCCATAACCGTTGGGATTGAAAGAGAACTTGTCCCCGTGTGTCGGTATGAGATTGGTCGATGATGATCCGATGCCTATACCGACGAGCATATCCTCTATGCCCGAGCGCATCTTCATGCGATGCCTGAATAGTTCGTTGCTGCCGACACGGTCCGAGTCGCGGTCTTGGTTGCGACGGTCGCGCATCATGTAGCCAGTGTTGCGCGGGTCCTCGTCTGCCGGTCGGATCTGGTTGATCGGCATGGGTCCCTCCACTGTGGTCGCCTTGCGCGGCACCCAGCCATCGTTACGCAGCTCTATCACGTCCTTCAGCATGAAGCGGATGCGAGGAGGCAGATCCATGTTTTCTGCTAGCACCTTCATACGCTCAAAGTACTGGCCCATCAGCTTCTGCCCCTTGTCTGTGTCGAGGATACGGCCGCACGTGCGCAAGATCTGACAGAGGCATTCCAAATCCTCCGACATGTCCTGCGCGGTATCGCCGCGTCGTCTCTTGTCCACGAGCAGTTGCTGGATGCACTTGTGCAGGATGCTCTCCGACAGGATCTCCAACTTGGCCAGTTCACCAATGAATTTGATGTTACCCAACATTTTCCTCTTGGCCAACTGGCGCCGTTCCTCGTCCTCCGGTGTGGACAGGCCCAGGCCATGTTGTTGTTCGAAAGCTTCGCTGGCCTGTGAACGGTTCTCGAACTCCGCTTTGCACTTGTTGAGCAGTAACAGGCGGAATGTGCACGGCTGGTCGCCGGGCTCGAAGTTCGGGGCTTCTTTGGACAGCCGTTTGCACAGCTGTGCGTACATAGACGAGTATTTCGGTTCATCGAGTGCTTTATCGAAGATCAACAAGATCACACCTTTAAGGATAACACTGGAGTTCAGTTCTGTGCCTAACAGGTCATCGCTTAGCTTCTTGAAATTTTCGGGCGTGAGCTTGTTGAGAATGCCTCGCACCTTGCGGAATATGAGGTCGTTTCGATTCTCTTGACTAAGCACATCTTGGTGGCGCAGTGTAGATGGTGGGACCCAGCGTCGCTTGGCGGGGGGAACACTGTCCCTTCCCGAGACACGAGCTAGTGGCCCCGTTTGCCTGGGGCACTCCGTTTTGATGGCGTTACGGGCGCGACCACAAATCCCTCTCTCCAGATCCAAGTGAGAACACAGTATTAGGGTTGCTAACTTCAATTCTAAATTCATTACAACAAACAAAGAAAGATATATTAAAAAAAAAACAGAATAGCAAATAGAGATCATATCATTCTTATATTGCAACAAGACATACATATACTGTGTTTATACTACACATACTAAAAGTACATATATATATGAACAATACTCATTCATGTTTCACTCACACAGCTGATCAGGGCCTGGAGAGGTGCGGTGAGAGAGAGAAAGAGAGCGCGCGCATAATGGGTCAACGGCCCCTATGACGCGCCGTAAGAGCAACCGTACCGTGTGACTGACTAGCGAACGTTACAAGAGCTACTGGTGGAGGGGCAAGATACAGGGGGAGGGTAGGTGAATATAGCAAACAGGGCTGGTTAGGGTAGTGCGCGCGCTAAGCCAGCTCAAGGTCCCGAAATCACATTCCAAGGATTTACCTTTATTACTACGACATGTGCAATCTTACACAGTGTTAAATGGATGATTTCTTCAAACATTCCGACACACCGGTATTTAGATGTCATTAAATTATTAACTACTATCATTCAGCAACGTCAAATATTCGACATTGATATTTAAATGTCACAACATCTAAGGTTATACATATTTCTGGGAATTTAAATTTTCTAAGTAAAATTTACGTGTAAATATATTATAGTTTATGTGCTATTGTGAAATATTTAAATTTTTATAAATATGAATATACAGTTCACTAATTCAGTCTGTAATAATTTCTTGTGAAAAAAATAATGTCACTTTTGACATTTCTAGAAATTACACATCATGCCAATTCTAGCTTAACAATAGTCTCTTTATATAAACTTTTGAAAGATTGGAAATCCCCAACAAATAACTACTGATATATAGTTTAAAATTAACAACTCAATATAGAGAATAAAACTAGTGATATTACACGAAATAGGAAACTACCGGATAAAGTAGAATGAATAATGTTTCACCTTCGTCACACAGATGACAAAGTCGAACGTTTTAGACCACAGATAAAAAACTAGAAGTTTTAATGCACTACAAAAATTTTGTACAAAAATAACACTAGCAAATATATTTTTAAAACACAAAGAAATTTAATAATTTGCGAAATTCTTTTCAACAAAAGTACATCAGGCATGACGCATCGTCTGTTAAGAATCATTGAATAAATACGAGGAATTTGTATTCAATTGGTGCGAACAAAACATAAATGCGACTTACCCAACTATTAAGTATTGATAATTGTTGAAAATATACAAATAACTAATTATTTATACAATAAATATATAACAAATAGCTTTAAAATCACAAGTAAAACTCACTTACTAGCCGTCGCTTGTTGTTTGTGAGGGCTGTAGAATGTCTACTATCGTGCGACCTCGCGAATTTTCGTATACATCAATAGTCAATTCAATTACTTCAAAAATACTTTCCAAAATTATATTTCTCTTTTAAGTTGGAAAATATTCAAGAAAAGATTTTTAAAATTTAATTAACAAAAAACTAAGTAG
>JAGJTL010000104.1:4944005-4992236 GCA_022063505.1 Calosoma granatense | reverse complement strand
TTAATTCATATTTATAGTGTTCAAATACATCAAATTGATCTGTTGTTTGATCAGGTTCACGATTTGGTGATTTATGTTTTTTGTAAGAATCAGATTTATATTTATAACTTGGCGATCGTGAACCATGTTTTTTTCCGCGTTTTCCCATATTTTTGAATATTTGTTATTAACTAGGACAAATCTTGTTTATTATTTATGACATGTCTTTTACATTGACAGGCAATGCTACCAACTTAATACTTCAAAAATAAAAACTAGTGAGAATATCTTGACGTTAACATCAGGATTTATTACATAAGCCCAAATTCCCACTAATAATATGAGAATCAATGCACCGAATTATTTTATTATAAACTCACATACTACGAATAATTCAAATAAGGATCTGATGTATACAAAAAAGAAAAATAACTATTTTAATAAAAGAATATATTTTAAAGTTCGAGATAACAACAAATAAACAAGCATGCAATATATAAAATATATATTCGAGATAACGTTAAAAAAATTACGTATATTCACGGTTGTGAGATAAAACATTATACCACGACCTTCTCGATTAAAAATGTAAAAATACACAGCTATCAAAAAAGTCGTGCATTAAACTATGTTAATAAAAACAAAACAAAAAACTATGAAAACTGTCCATTTATAACAATAAAATTGTACCTAATATTTGAAATTAAACATTTAAAGCATTTTAAAAATAATTATTTAATCGCAATTTTGAAATGGACGGATTAAACTACGTACTTAGCATACAGCAAGTAAGATATTTTTAAAAACAAATATGGTACACTTCTAAATTTACCTTTGTTTTAGTCGTTCGGACTAAACGAGGTATATGTTTCGGATGATCGTCTTTTCTTTTCGGTGCAAAATAATAAGATTGAAGATATTAAACCAAAGAGCTATATAAACAAAATAATTATTCAAATAAACATTGACAGATGTTAATGTATGTATAATGCGTTTTGTACCTGTATAAAAGCCACTATCAGACCTATTATTCCAATGATATGCAGTCGTTCGGCAAACCATAGTTGAACTTGTTCAACACAGCCTCGTCGATACCACAAACTAGTTACATAGCCTTGTCCGCAACCCTCAACTGGTGTAATGCAACAGGAATCAGGAACCCATGGTTCCATGGGCCACGCGTCAATACGATACCAATCCGCACAATTTTCGACACCGCAACATTTCAACTAGTTAACAAATATATTCCGTCATTCCAAACAGATTTTCCATGACAATGTGATACAATTACATACTTCGGTTTGAACTTTATCCCATATTTCGACCAAATTGTTCGGTGCAGACGCATTAACACTGTAATGATGACTGATACTATCTTGTAACTCTGCATGTATAACATTAATTAACTGTGCACGGAATATAAATGCCAGTATACCTAGGAAGAATTCTAATTCGAAAATTAGGATTACGAAACTGAAATACTAAATTTACGGTAAACAAAATATATAAGCAAAAGTAAATAAAACAAGCTTACAGTAATCAGCAGACATCTATTTTCCAACCAAGAACCACAACATCCGAAGAAAGCATAAACAATTATAATTCCACCAATAATCATAGAAATATTGTCTACACTGAGAAGTGCATATTGTGGGAGTAACGAAACGTAACCTTCATATCCAAAACGTAACCATAATCCAGTAGCTAGCAAGGCACAGCCTGTTAACTGTAACAAAACATATATACATACATATTATTATGTAAAGTTGAAAACATAATCTAGTAAACAGTAAGTAAATAAGTGTTATAACAACTTACCCACAAAGAAACATTCATCCAACAAAGCGCACGGCGAATACATGTATACCCACTGCGTGTCATTTCTGTTGAATTATTCAAATTAAAAATTTAAACTTATTATATTAACATTGTATCATCTCTATATTTATACTTTGCACACTTATCATTTACAATTTTAAACACTTGGCCACAAAACTATATAACATTGCCGTCAAGTTATTGCCAACTTTGTCAAAAAAAATAAAATCTTCAAAGCCGTGTTTACAGTATACAAATGTACATTAAAAAAAATGATTATGGAGAGAGATCACGCGCACTCTTTTTAGAGTACTGTTCTCCTTTTGAACTATGCCACTTTTGTATTCTTTATTTTGTTTGGTTCAAATCGGTCCAACTGGCCAAAAACCGTCCCTTATCGTACGAAAAGTAGGTGCAATATTTAAAAGAATCTAAAGATAGTAAACCTTGTTAGCAGCTGTGTCAAGTATTGACACATAATAATATAATATTAATCATTTTTTAAAACAGTTTTTATGATATTAATGCATAAATATTATTTTGTTCTGCGATTTGACATTGCTTTATATACTCTTTTCATTCAATTTGGTAACCATAAATTAGTGTACATATAACGTGACATTTATTTTAAAAAATCAGACCAAAATAAACAGTTTCATTTATCTTACAGAAAATTATCATTAAAATAAGATTACATTTTCTTTAAATAATACTTCTTCTACAGTGTAATTAACAAATTATTGTTGATAACATAAAAGTAAAAATATTTGCTTAGTTACATATTGCTTTAGAAATAAAATCCACAACTCACCTATATCCTATGAATACCGTCCTGCTACTATGTTATATACCGATTTAAAACATTTTTTTGTGAATTAAAACTGACAATTTTCATAGAACTGTTGCTGCCAATTATTATCTACACATATATACATGTTTTAAATATTAAATTACGAAGAGAATTTATTTATATCTGGATTTATAAACATTTCCAAGTCAGAGTGTAGTTCATTAATGCTCGAATTCACCTAAAAACAATACATTATTAATTAGTTTAATTAATTAGCGTTGGCATACGTAAGACTCCTTTCATAACAAATTCAACAAAAGAACAAAAAATTGAATGAAATGATTAAAAAATAATTTAAAATGATACTGAGACTATTTGTGAAGAAGCTCTTTTAATGCCAACTTCAATTTGATTTCAAACGCACTTCAGGATTATTATTGGACTGAGTGTCCGCAGCGGCAGCATCCAACAGAACGCCTCCTACAGCTCCTTCTTCATTCTCTGCTTCCCGTCTACTCTGATCAGCTTCCGCAAGGTCGCCATTATCAATGCGGGGACCGTTGCTAAAATTTGGATGCCTTTTTTGATCCATCTGTAGAAACTGCAACGGCTCGAACGGCATGGAATAACTGTGTTCGCCGAGAAACATAAGCGAATTCGGTATATTCTCGGTCGATGCTGCTTGATAATTGTCTGTACTAGTTTTAGGCCGTTCTTTAACAGGTGGAGTTACTGGCAATTCTTCTAAAAGAATATCTGCTATGGTTTTCAGTAACTCTTCTTTAATTTCGACGATTCTGAAACAATACGATACAAATTCATATCGAAATTATCGTTGTATAATAAAATTATGCAGATTATACCTTTTTCCTTTATATTTCGTAAGTGATTCATTGAAGAGTGAGTCTAATTTTGTTTGTAATTTATTGCTTGAAGCTGATTGCTTTGCCGGTAGCAACTGGAATATCATTAATTTAATCATATCCATCAGGCCGCTATGAAAAACATCATCGTTGTGCGATTTCAAGAACGGTAACAACTCAATCAATATACGTTGAGCCTCTGGATCTAGTTTGAAGTTTCCAGCCTGAAATATTTACCATATAAATTGTATTTCAAACCATAAGAATATTGAACTATATTACAGGTTCTATTGGCGATTGTTGAAAACAACAACCCGATGGAGTTTTCTCAGGTTTGTTCCTAGATGGTGCTGCTGTGGGTGCTGAGTAGGCTGGTATAGGTACTCTATCGTCTGAACTACACGGAGCACTATGACTTGGACTCTGTTTATAAACAATAAGTAATAGAATTATAAAACAGTCTTAGAAATCAGCAATATTCCATTACCGATGAAGTAGTATCCGTAAACGATAGTGTAATCAGATTTTGAATCGATTGCAACGCACTCCTGCGCAAGGGATCCGAACTAATCAGTTGCAAGTCCCTGAACAATTGAATGAGAAAATGTGGACGATTCTCATTGGCCGAAATGAGCAGAGTGACTTCTTTATAAACATTTTCTCGTAGTACTTCAAAAAGTTTCGACCTGAGAATAAACATTGCGGTAATATATTGTTAAGATTTATTTAAAAGAAAATAATTTTACTTTTGTGTTGAACTTTCTGGCTGTGGTGCTTCTTCGTTCCATTCGTTTCTGTTGCGACACGGAGCACGATTTCGTTTAGCGGGTTTCGCACGTTCTGAGCGACTAATTGAGCGGTCTGTTTCCGATGGTGTTTCATGATTATTCATTTCCATAGCGGGCAGTCCTTCATGTATGGGCATGTTTATTTTTGGCAATGTTGAAGGTTGACCTCGATGCATGCCGCCAACTGCCTGACCAAAACTACCACTTGCATTTGAACGATCAAACATAGACAAGGAATTTTGTGAGCCTTCGTTACTTTTTGCAGATGTAGAAAGAAGATTTTGACGCGAATAACTACAAATAAAACAATTAAAATAAAGTTCAAATAATGTTCTATGTGTAGATTAAATAACTGTACCTTCTAAAATTATCCCAATAATTATTCGCACGATTACCCGGTGCAACCTGGTTGTTCAGTGCTTGTGCTCCGTTCCAGGCTGGTTGATGCGGTTGAGCCATAACGCCAACCGGTATGTTTCTGGTTAGATTATGTGGCGACGCACGTTCTCGAGTTTCCAAACCCGGATATTCGGTGTTGGTTGATGGTAACCGTGTTGGTAATGAACAAGCACTTGGTACCGTATCACTTGACGGTTGAGAAACATTAATAGTCTGGGTTGGTTTTGCACGTTGCTGCATCTAAACATTACCATTGCGTTATTAAAATTATGCATGGTTATAAACATCTATACATTTATAAGTTTCTTTTATGCCTACCACTGTAACTGTATTTATGAGCGAATTTAGGTCCTGTTGCTGCAACCACAGCATTTGGCAACATTGGCTGATTGTGCTGAGCATTAGTGCTTGTTGCATCTGCATGTAGCTAGTGTACCATTGGAAATTCGGTGCAGAACATTGAGCTGGTATCACTTGACGTTGTTGTTCGAGTAGAGATTGACAAAGATTTGTCATTAATTCCATCTGCTTTAAGATTTCAATATTCAATGAATACGTATATCTTACGTTTTCCAGCTATATTGATGAAATACCTGTTTTTGTTCTACACCAGACCATTGTGAGTTAAAATTCTGGCTAACAGATGGACTGGGTGCAGCATCTGGCAGAGGTAAATTGCAATTGGGCACAGGTCTGTTCGGTACTTGTTTCACAAAGTTACTGTGTACGTAGTCACATGTTTTGGCAGTGTCCGTGTTATTCATTTGAGAATAGTTTTCAAGTTCTTCTTCATCGCTAGTAGTATATTGAAACAAAAAGATTAAATAATTTAAAATTTTCTCTATGTAAAAGTTCAATTATTCTACCTGGAATACACATTTTCTCTGGAAGCACAAGAGTCCCGTGGAGGTGTATTGTCTTGCAGGAGGGTCCAGGAACTGGGTACGCTACCCAATGAAAATGAGGGATCACCTTTGTTCATTACAATTTCATTGCATACGTCTTGATTTATTGCAGAAGTACGGTCTGTCCAAAAATATACATATTTAAATGTATTTATTTCAGAATATAGTTATATTGAGCATAAATAAATAATAGATAGAAAAAACAACATAATTTTAGTAATATATATATATATATATTACTTTACCTTGATCTTTGTACATAAGTTCCTCAAGTTCTTGTTTCTTCGCTTGAAGTTCAGCCTGTAGCTGTTCCCTTGAACTTGACATTGAGCTTTTATTGCTTTGTTTACCCATAGTACTCCATCGTCTGTCTGAATCTGATCGTGCATCTACATCAGACAGGCCCACAGATCCAGCTTTAGCGACATTGCCAGCTTTGGCAACAGCCACTTGCTCACCGGCTTCTGCACATTCTACACTGTTTTGTTGCAGTAGAGCGGCCTCAGTTGATTTTACTGCTGACAACATATCTGAAAATACAATATTTATACTTGTATTAATTCTCAAATATATAATCTTCCACTTACCTTTCAGTGTAGCCAGTTGTTCTTTCATTGCAACAATCTGTCTAATTTGATTGGCCATATCATCGCCATCTTCACTGAAATTATCTCCGTTCCCGCCATAGCAATGCAACTGTGACACCAACTGATCAATCTGCTGTTTCTTGCTGTTCAATTCCTGCAGTTTCTTTTGCAGCGTCTGTTGTTCTGTACATAATTCATTATCGCGTGCATCTAGTAATCGTAACAACTGGCCACGGCCTTCGTTTGTCGTATGCATCAGGCCAATTTGTTCAGCTTGAGATTCTATATCCGTAGTCGATGATGGTAACTGAATACATCTGTTTTTATCAGAATTCTTAGGTTCGACAAGTGAAGTGTTTATCATTTGTTGTTGATTCACCGGATACTGGACAGAGTTCGCGCATGCTGCTAGTCTTTCTTGAGCTTTTCGAGCGTCTTTCATTTGATTTTCTGCCTTCTCTTGCAATCGCATTAGCAGATTTTGTTGTTCGTGTAATGCTTGCAACTTTTTCTCGGACATTTCCATCTTTTCCTCGAGTTCATTGCGTTGAGATGCCACATTGTTTTGGATAGTTGGAAAAATCGGTTCTGAATCTAAAGTTGGAACACCGTTTTCTGATACCTGTGATGTAATTAAATCAAATGAAACAAAACTTTACTTCAAATTAAAAAAAAGTGACTAGCACATAATTTTCTATTACATAGTTATTTACATATTTTATACAGAGTGTCCATTTTAAACGGGGCCCAATTGCTTACTTCTTTATTTAAAAAGAAATATTTTCATTTAATTCCTCGAAAAGCGAAAAGGGATCTGTAGTGGTCCATTTAAAAAGAGCACCCTGTATACCGACGCTTTAATTAGAAATAATGAATAATTTTGAGAATATCAGTAATAATATGAATAAGATATACATTGGATTCTAAGAATGATTAAAATGCAATTTATAATACAATGCTAGCACGCCAAGCACGTTTGTTTTATTCAAGTGTTATTTCAATGTAAATGTTAATGGTTTTAGAAGAAAAAGTAGATAGTAAATGAATTTCAAGCTGGTTTTGTATAAATCAATTGCAGTTATTCGCGTTCCTGTTAATGTGTTAGTTGTTTCGGATAAATTCACCTCTATGGACACATCCCCAACAGTTTGTTGCCCAGCGCTGCTCCCTTCCTCTACCTCCCTGATGACTAATAAAGCTTCCAACTTTCTCTCGCTATCTCTGAGAGCCGAGAGCATTTGGTACAGCTCATCAGCTTCCTCACCGCTCGACTTAAATGAGTATTGCATTTTAAATTCTAATATTAATCAAGCTAACTATGAATAGAAAGTGAGAGAGAGACAGAGAGAGAAAGACTATCTAATAAGTCCAGTAGCTCTAACAGATGGTTTTATGAAATATATTAAACTAGTCCTTGAATTTAAATTAAAACACATACCTGATCCTCTTTCACACTAGACATCAGGGATGATGTGACTTTCAAATATTCACGTATCTGATTCAGTTTTTCCTCAATCTGTTTTTTATCGGGATATTTCGTAATGTTATCGCATTTACGAATTGCACCACCCGAATGTCTTCTAGACGTCGATCCACTTGTGCTAGGACTCGTAGTGCCACCTGGAGATATTACAATTCAGTTTATTAAATAGCCATTAAAATGATTTACTTGTTCTTTTAAAAGAACAGAATTATAATTATATTCACAGAAAGACAAAATGATTGATCAACTCACCTGACATATTTATGTACGGTAAACTGTTGTGGTTTGGAAAAAATCTAGAATCTTCCATACACAAACCTAAAATAAAACCCGGAATTGTAACATCCGTGCAATGTGTGTTAAGTAAACAACAGAACTTAAGGATATTCACTGATATTTACCCTCAAAACAATGGTAATTTGAACATCTCTGTCTGTTCCGTGAATCTGTGTGTGTTCTTTCTTGGTTCGGCAGCATCGAACTGGTCTAATATCGGTTACATTATTAGAACACGTTATTTTAAAAACGGGTAATTCATTTACTAAATATAGAAAGTTATTTTTAATCAAGGATTGTAGAACATGTACTATGTTCACAGAGCATAAGTTACATCGATATTTCAAGCAGATTCAATATTACATAATAAATATACTTATTACTGAACGTTACAATAAAATTACATGTGATTTATAACGCCTTTAGAAGAACAAACTAAACTGTCATTGTGACTAGGTTTTACTGTGAAGAATTTTAATATAAACTGAAAAAAATATATATTCGCATGTAAACGAAGTAGGCAAAGATTAATTATAAAACTTTAATCAACTCAACGGGGCGTTTTTAAACATTAAATTTTAGTTGGTGAAATATGTTTACAAGTTTACGAAAGTAAGCTGCATAACATAACTTACCAAATTATTGGCAACATGTGTGTCGTGTGCGGCGGTGTTATTCCAGTATTTCACTCTGGGAATAGTACCGGTTTCTTTTGACGATATCATTTTCTTCTTCCCGTCTGGCATTGTTATTAAGAAAAATTAGGCCTCTTCCTCAGCAGAATTGTTTGGTCTGTACAAAAACATAAAACATTTACATTGCAGTGTCATAAGAACAGACCAGTTTTCATAAATTATAATACTTGCAAATATATGATCATGTCACTTAAAAACTATTTTGATGATGAAGCATCACTCAAAAACATTTATAAAATTAGTACACATTTTTTCATTTCTTAAGCCAAGATCTGAATCACCTGTTTAGGTGCTTCATATGTAAAAACAGTCATATTTCTGGAATTACAAGACGTACATTTCGTGTTTTGTAGGAAGAATTACCAGCCAATGATATTTTTGCATACTATGAACAACCACCTGCACCGTGAATTTTTTTCAAGAACCTGTTTCATCTGTTCAGATTATATATTTAATCAAAAAACCATTAAATAATCTTAAAATAGTAAAAATAGCGCTAACGACTTCAGTCTGATTTAAATTAATATGAATTCATTTACCTTTTGATTTATGTTTTTGTTAATTCACGATTTCACACAAATACAAGATCTGTCAAACATACGTAAAGTCAAGCTGTAGTACTCAAAATGTTCTTGGTATTGTAGTGTAACAATTAACTCAAATACTTTTAAATATGAATAATATAAAATATATATGCACATTGTAACGACTTTATAGTAAATAAAACTAATAATAATTATTATAATACATTATTATTTTTTATAATAGAATTAAATTAAATATAATAATCCTAAAGTTTTTGCGGTTGGCTGAACTGGTAATAATCAAAACATCAGTGAGCTGTCAAAAGTTTGACATATAGTTATAAATCAAGAATTTTTGCAGCAAAATGGAAGATATTGATAATATTATTATAGATTCTCTGAAACATTTGAACTGGTAATATAAATATAAATTATATGACCTTCAAAAATCTACTTTTAGTTGTTTTAGTCCCATTGAAGAGGATATTAGATCTTTGAAACAATTTGATAATGATATGGTTATAAAAGCACTAATGTCGTGTATCGATATTATCACACCGGGTACCGGTCTTCCGCATTCAATGCCTCCCTCAATGAGCCAGCGTTTAAAATTAGCAACAAACATAGCCGACCACATCAAAGAAATAGGTTTCCGTGGTGACATTGGATATCAAATGATTTTGTATTGCAATGAAGTGGAAATTCGACGTTTATTAATGTTTTTAATAGAGAGATTACCTCGCGAACCAGACAAGACATCACAATCCGATGATTCAAGTATAATACATCACGTTATTTAAATTTTTGTATTATTTATGACGTACAATTATTGACAGGCCAGACTACATCACTTGTTAAAGCTATACGCCTACAGTTAAGTCAGAGTTTAAAAACACTTTGGGTTCCTAGTGAAATTTTACGAAATGGAATTCGACATACTCATGGCACAACGATTAGAGCAAGTTTCGGACATTGTAGTCCCTTAAGATGCAAAGATATACACATTCCAAATACTCAACAAGAAAATGCAGATGGTAAACATTAGTATTTATTTCACGGAATTATTTATTTACTTATTTAATATTATAGGTCTTAAACAATATTGTGTTCACCATTTGTCTGATGTAACAAAACAGTGCCCGTATAAATTTTTAATACCGTCACTCTTATTTAATTCATTTAACAATGACATGTTAGAAGATTCTCAAGTGGCGGATATAATTTGTAAATCTGAAGTGTCTAGTAAGCCATGGGAGGAGACTGTGACAGATAATGCTTCAGTAATTCAACAAAGTGAAATTAAGCAATTGATTTCTGAAGAAAGTGACAAGAATGTCGCTGAATCTGTACCGAATATTATCGAAGATTTGTCGAATAATATAGAAAATATAAAAGAAAGTATTGTATCACTGAAGAATGATTTGAAAACACTGGAATCACGTCATACAAAAGTATTTATGAGAAAATATGTGTTTATATTGTTTGCTAATTCTGTCGTGTTATAGATCATTGAAACAAAATTGGCCAAAGAAAAAGAACTAGAAATTAGTTTGCAAAATTTGAAAATAAAATCAAAGAGTCATGCATTGTTGTCTAATAAAGAGAATATTAACAAGTTGAAAACAGTTGTGGACAGTGGCACACAAAAATTAGTAGAACTGACAAACCAGTGGCATCAAGTACAAGATCCATTATTGAAACAATACAAAAATCTAATGGATACGTTGAATGTTAATGAGGTAATTGAAATATTTCAGTATGTATATGTGCCAAATATATACTATTACATTTTGCAGTCAGAGGCTCAAGAACTGCAAGAGCGTCTGCAGAATGCAAAACAGAAATGTCGTAAAGCGAATGAAGAACTGAAAGAAAAGAATCAGTTACTTGCTCAGTTGTCAGATCAGTATAGTAAACTTACGAAACAAACTAACAGGTTCCATATGAAAATACATAATTATGAAGAAAATTTTGAAATAATAATTATTATTTTGTAGATCGGCATATACGCGACGAATACTTGAAATAATATCAAACATTAAGAAACAAAGTAATGACATTGATAAAATTTTGATTGATACTAGAGGGGTGCAGAAAGAGATAAATACTTTGAATGGACAACTGGAGCGTTCTTTTGCGTTATCTGATGAAGTAATTTTCAGAGTAAGTAAATAAAAACTCAGTGTGTGTGTGTGTGTGAATGTAAATAATTAAATATGGCATAATTAGGATGCAAAACAAGAGGACACCGCGCGCAAAGCGTACAAGTTATTGGCAACCATGCATACAGAGTACGGTGAAGTTGTGCGTGCGTCTACAGATTTAGGTTCCATTATCCGAGAATCCCGGAATCTACAAGAACAAGTGGACACGGAGGAAGCCAGAGAGATTGGAGCACGATTAGAAAGAGTGATGGCAGATTTGAACCAAGTCCGAAGCGAAACACTCACACTAATGAACCAAAATAACAACTAAATTAAAACATATTTTTATAATAACGTATAAATATGTACGATGTTAGAACTATTCTTTTATTTATAAATAAATCAGTTTTCTTTGCCATATACAGCTTTTACTTCAGGTGGCACATAACTTTCATCTACTTGTCTTGGTTTCTTCTTTTTACCGAACCAACGTTTTGGATAGAATACTTTCTTTCCTTCGATTTCTAATTCGAGTTGTTCTTCGCGATTAAAGTACCTGAAACATTTTCAAAATTAGTATTTTATTTTGCCAATAAACAGTCATGTCATTCAATTACCAGAGTTGTAATTCCTTTTGTTTTAATTTGGCTTGTGAATCTTCAATTGATTCTAGTCTTTCGGCTACTTCTAAACGGTTCTGTTGCTTTTCCAACGCATCCTGTCGTTGTTTTAACCATTCGTCATACATGTTACATCTTTCAGAAATATCTTTCTCTACACAAAATCTTTCGGCTTCTTTAACTTTAGTTTCCAAGATTTGTTCAACGTTGACACTTTCCGTTTTTAATTTTTGTACATCGCCTTTTATTTCATTATCTTCAGGCAGCAAATTTATAATTTCTGCTACTAATGTTTCATTTTTATATTCGTTCAAAAGTTGTTTTGCTTTATCCATATCATTTTGTAATGCTAGGCCGACAAGTTTAAACGTTTTTCCTAAAGAATCGTTCATTGTAGAACCAGCCATTGCAATAGTTTTACCTACTATTTGTATAGGGTTCTTTAAATCGAAGTGGTTATCAAAATAAGGATTTCTTATGAACTTCACTCTGACTTTGACTTCTTCCTTAGGTTCTTCTGCTGGTTCAGGTTCGGTCCAACCTTCGGGCTTCTGCAGAAATTTATAACAATGCAAAAGAGATAAGTTTGTTACTAGTGGATGACTAAAGTCTTCCTGTAACATAATTTGACTAGCTACTCGAGCTCCAGAAGCATAATCTTTCTTCTTCCAGAATGTGTCCAGCAACAAATTGGCTGTATATGAATCCAAAAATACGCCATAATTTAAACAATCATCCAAAATGTGCAATAGACGATCGAAGAGACCAAAACTGGATAAGCATCTTATAACTGCGTGCTCTGTAGATTGTAAACTATTTCCAGTTTCGGCACTTAACCTTAACTTGTGAACTAAGTCCAACAATTCATCCACATGACTATCAGTTTGCATTGCATTCGCAAATATATCCACATCAACAGCACTAATATTCTTAGTTTTAGTATAACCGGTTTCTAATTCATGATATAATTCATCGAGATCAACTTTTTGTAAAATTGGTGTTTTCAATCTTGAATTCCATACTTCTTCACAGTAATACGCATTTGACAAAAATGTACGTTGGGCAGCTTTTTGATGTAATTTTATATTTTTACAGTAAAATAATACGTGTCGGCAACTTAAATTAATTATTTTCGACATTTTTCGACAAATAACATGAACAACATAACCAAACTAATCACTTGTCTAAATTCTCGTGCAGTTTGACTTCTAGTTCATGAAAATGACACACATAGCGCTTCATATGGTTATATAAGTCCACGAACTAATTTAAATAGAATTTAAAATGTAACGTACTTTCTTCTGTAAAAATTGATTTATCTAATGTACTGTTAAATTTTTGAATGAATAAAAGGATTTAGTTAGAAATAATATCATTAATTCCATGGAACATCATTGTCGAATAAAATCTTTTGTAGTTACAATAGCAATTTTTGTAAATAAATATAGTAGTATTTATTCTCTTAATATTTTCGTATTATAATGGAAAATTTTTATACCAATATTCTTAAATACCAAATAATTAGCGCTATACTATATAAGACCATACATACCTCCTTTGTAGTTCTCTAAAAATTCTGCTAATTCACACATTTTTTTTCAATTTCCACTTAACATGTTTTCAGTAGCGAGTGAATGTTGTATCTAATGGATACTAATAAGACTGTCTGTGTATTTGTGAAATCAGTTGTTTATGTAGATATACATACAATACAATAAACAATATAGTGTTTTAACCATAAATCTGCTTGTCAAACACTGGTTGTTGAACATGTAACATGATTTAAAATTCAAGTTTATTTTATAGAAATACAAAACATACTTTTGTATATACCATCGCTAATATATGATCTAAGTAAGTAAATTGTAATGATTAGTAGTAGTTGCAAGCTTGTACGTACAAGAAGTAAGTGTAGGTACATACAGGTATAGGTATGTAATAATATCGTAGGGAACACGCGTACGGTAGGAGAGAGCAGTGCAAAAACAAATAGTGATTTTTAGCTTTGAAAAATAAGCTGATATTTTATTTGCTATGTTAACAAGATGTAGGTACATATTTAGCATTATGTCTTGAGTGACTCATCCATTGACTGTTAACATACGCGGTGACTACTAGCGTTACTATACAATATCATTTTGTTTTATTTATCAAGCAGTCTTATAACAGCTGTAGAATATTTACAGAGTGATAATGAATACAATCAGTTATTATTTATTTATTATTAGTCATTATTATTATTATTATTTTAGTAGGTAATTAATATTACACACATACAATTATTGTTTTAAATATTGTTGGTGCTTGCAAAATTCTAAGACCAAAATCAAACGCAGAATTTCTCTACAAAAGGATCCCGTTTCTCTAAAACGTTTAGATTAGTTATGTATGTATGACAGACATCATCACATCATCACACTCGTGGTCAAAAACAACATTTCCTCATTCTATCTCTGTAATACATATCAATAGACTCTTCCATTTGTGTATATTATCATCATCATCATTATAATCATCGACTTCTTTACTCACATACACACTCGCACGCACACATGCACACGTGCTCACCGTTCTTTATTTCATTTCTCTGTGTAATGTATCATCAATCAAACAATCAATCTCAGTTATCAGGATGATGGAAGGGTAGTGGGTGTGGGTGATGGGGTGTGTGGGTAGAGTAGATGGGTGGATGTATGAATGGTGGGACTAGTTAAGACCGGGGTCCGAGGGTAATTAGTTAGTAGTACGGTGGTGTAGGTTATTAATTACTGATGTTAATACGCAAGTTTACTCTCACGACCGGAGGAGATAGATGCTCTCACGGAATGGACTCTTTGTAAAAAGCAACATTGAATAGCGATACATAGGTAGATACTATGAATGAGAATTCATCATCATCATCAACATCATCATCATCATCAATATTATTATTATTCTTATTATGTTTTGTATGTTCTGGGTCCCACACATTATTATATTCTGCAACCAGCAACCGCACACTTTATGTAGAACTGTCCCAACGTGTCATTTGCAGCCGACGTGTGTCCAAGGTCGGCGAGAGCAGAGAACGCAAGCTTGCCGACGGTGGGCTACTGCTGAAGTACTTAAGCGTTAACGGCGATTGTAGGTGTCTGTGTCTGATGACCTCACGCTCTGCAGGAAGTGGCCACAATTCCTACATAAAATAATATAATTATAAATGCACAAACACACACATTATAGTTATGTGTGTGTGTGTGTGCATTTATAATAACAATAATCTAAAGTAGTTTTAGTTAACCTGCAGAGACTGAGCCTCATCTCAGGACTCGGACCCTTTCCCCTTTCGACCGGTCAGCGAACCCATTAAATTCTTCAGAGTGGCACCGAAACTTTTGCCCGGAGTCGTCAGACTCGACTGGTTCCTGCCTAATCCCTGGGGATGTGCGTCTAGACATTTCTGGTACCTCAGCTGCACATTAATTAGAGTACATACACACATATACAGACAGAAGTTAGAATCGATAAATGAGTCGCGTCGTGCTAGTATTTTACACTGACCTTGCACGCTGCTTCCACTGTTTTGCATAAAGCGCCGGATGACGGTTCACAGTGAAACACGTGTGCAATGAAGAGATCTTGTGCAGTGTGCATGATGAATGCACATTGTTTGACATTACGGCCTATACCTAAGAACGACAGATAGCGGACTCGACATTCGGTGACCAGTTTGTCATCCTAGAATCAATAACCCGCGTTATGTATATACATAGAACAATGTATGTGTGTTACTAACATTTGGTTGCAATATGGAGATCATTGAGGGAGCGATAGCTACGTTGACTGATTGCCATTGGTCACGTGGCACCGTGGTGACTAACTGATCGATGGCGTCGTTCAAGACGTTCATACCGGTGGCATGCTGCACTTGGGTGTAACCTAGATACTGAGCCCGCAGCACCTTCTTAGGCTCTTCCATGGGAGTAGGGAATGATTGAGCTGTAAGAACGTGACAATATAACGCACATAACGACACAGTGTATGCATTAATTGTAGCAAAATATTAGTGGAGATGATGGATGATAGTAGTAAAATGATTGCGACTTACTGACTAGAGCTTGACTGTTTCTATTTGAACGTCTGTGTTCGGTTGGTAAGTTAGTTGGTCGCGTTGCGAGGCCCACACGACCATTGATATCTATAGGTTTGGCGAGATTCTGTTGTAAGCTGCGTTCAATCATGATCTTCTTGCAGATGTCGCGTAGAGTGTTTGCAATGGTTCGTGCGGGCATGTCACATCGGAACACGTGGCACATGTGTTTACGTGTGCTTCTGTCTCGAGCGACGTACGCAAAATCCCTGTTAGTTCACACACACACATAATTAATAAACACTATTCAAACCACACACATACATACATGTATAAACAAACAACTTCACTGATGATCTACAACATATGAATCATACGTGCATTATGTGTCATATGCAGAAAGGAATAATGAAAATCTTATTCTATATCTGCATCTAGAGCAATTAGTTTGCAAGTAAATATTCAATACAGCATTGTTAAATTAAAGCAAATATCAAATGGTATTAAAACAAGTATGCAAAACAAACAGATATGTACAACAATAAGCAATGAGGATTTAGAATTACCTCTCCCTGTAGATATGTAGATACCACACCACATACATAAAACAACAACAGTATTAGACACTACAGTATTATTTATAAATATAGTGTATCAATCATATATTACTAAATGTAATATATGTAAAGATTATATAAGTCTATTTAGATAAACTACTCTATTACAGAGCAGATAAATGGCTATACTGAATGCGTGTAATTAATCACTAATTTCTCACCTGCCATTGTCGCGACCGACGCCCCAAACTCTGATTGTATGAATGGGTTGTGTGTTTAAAACCGTCAGATTCTCTGGGTCTATTAGTTTCAGAGCGCCCTCGTCCAAGTCCATAAATAAGTCTTTACCCTATACAACATGTTACCAAATATTACGTTACATGTGTAGAAGAATCATTATTTTACATGACACTTACATCACCCCATCTTCCTACAACATCCAGTAGATCATTTCGGCCGAGTGAAAGATCTACAATACACTTGTTAACGGCTTTGCTGCTACGTTCTGGGGTCAGATCTTCCTCTGCAATTTCCACCCAGCCAAGTGATCGCACTGCGAAGCGAATAGGTCTTTCTTTTGATTCTGGTTCTGCACGAGCAGGATAGCTGCGTCTTCTATCAATCGAAATAGTATATTAGCATTGTTAACAATAAATAAACAGACACAATTCTTACTTGAATGCTAAATCATCTTTTCTCTTTCGTTCTTCAAGATCTAAATCTAGTGCGGAACTGGTGCTGCTTCTAGTAACGGAACTTATCATTCCAGATTCGAATTTTGCAATAACCTAAGAAGAAAATAAAGAGATACAATCTCTGAAAGGATTTTACTATAAACATTTATGTTTACATTATCTGTGTCCTTTGAGAAATTCGATCTGGAATCTGATTTCTCAGTGCAAGTCATAATTGGCACTTCTCTCTGTATAGTTCCGCTTTTTATGTGCCAATAATACGGTCCATCATTGTCTGGAAATAGAATATTAAACATTGTACTTATATTTTTGTATAATAAATTCACTTCTAACCTTCGTGTTTTTCCCATCCTGGTGGCAGATAATCGTCGTCTGATCGTTCTTTGTCTGGTGTGGATCCGGAGTCTGCACGATCCTCCGGAGATTTCTGTGGGCGTCGTTTCACCGGAACGGCGTATAGATCATTGTTTAATTGTCCAGTAATGTGTGGGACGCATCCTACGTCTGTGTCATCTCGATTGTCACCATTTAATTTGCCAGATTTATCACATATACTAAAAAGAAAAGAAATCAAATTTTAATCATAGCTTTTACAACAATTTGGAAATTCACTATATTTATTGCAATACTATCTATAATTTCATCCTGTTAGCATGTATACGCAACACATACTTGTCACTCTGGTTGCCTACATTCATATAATTTATATCAGTAATTTAAATGTTTAACGGAATAAGAAAACGGATATCAGTTACTAGTTGTGCTACACTATTTCATATAATCTAATAATCCATGGTTATGGTACAATTACAGAATCGCAGTGTATTGGCTACAATGTGCTCTGACACTTGTGTTTTAACGATTTACGATACACAGGTTGTGCGGGGGGGGGCGGGCGATTGATTGGTTTGTTCAATACTTCAATATATACGGGAGTGTAATGAGTATAGAAATCCGCTGAACAGGTACACAGAATACCGGTATACACGTGTGACGCGCGTGACTGTGTGCTAATCCGTTGGATTACGTACTTGTCTCGCGGACTCTCTAGCTCAACGGTTCCGATTAGGTCCGGCTTGGGGCGCAGTGAGGCGGTCAGATCCAGCGATCGTACTCCCATGGCGTTCCCGTTGTGTTCACTGCTCCTACAACAAACATCAACATTTGTTGTACTATATTCCGTTACAAAATATAAACGTACTTTTCTTCACTAAAGTAAAGTACGTGGAGCGTGACTCGTGTCAATATACGACGAGTATGTGTGTGTGTGTACGCGAAAACCGAATCACTAGTTATATAAACGTCAGTACCAATGATTATACAATGTAACAATCTATTATGTAAAGTTTCAATTAATCTTCTGTTTGTATAAACCATACGTGTGTGTATTTAACAAATATGTGTACTAAATTGTGGCAGAGATTGGCAATTTTGCTAGTAGCGTTGACAGTGGTGGAGAGTATACAATGTAGCTTCATAATTAGAACTAATTCACCTGGCTAATTATTTCAACTGTTAACTGTGCAAGTAATTACAGTTGTTGTAAATGTAATATTACCTTGTCAAGAGATACATGAAATACAAAATAAACAATACCGTAACGAAACAGCGTTACGGAAATAATAAAATCTAAAAATTATTAAATTCTCTCCACTCATGTGCACTCGAGTCAAAGTGTCACTTTCGTTTCCAGCAAATTATTGGGCACAAACAATTTTCCACTGTTACACAGCTTTAATTAAATTTCAATGTGAAATTAAACCGATTTATAACTAATTAATTACATACAACCCATTGACAATATGTATACTTTTATAAAACAAATAGTGTAATTTATATAGTAAATGATATTATGTAACAATTTTATATTCACAGACTGTGAAACCAGACACAAAATATTTGACAGTACACTAATTTCGTTTAACGACAGATCAGTTTACAAGCAAACTATTTTACAGCAAATTTGTGTGGAAAATTTGAGCCGATTGTAAAACCGTGATACGTCTTTACGACTGCACAAGACGATGAACACTGCAGAATGCGAGGGTGTTGCAAGTAGGGGATGAGCAACCCTCGTTCGCAACGAATAAAACGTTGCCAATATTCTTAACTCGGACTAGTATGCACTTATCCGACTCGCAATATTCAAACAACAAGCAAATTAAATACAACAAAAACTGTAATCTTGTCACACAATTGTTGCACAACATTCTCATACGAAATGTGGATGCAGACAATACAACTTATTTTGTGTTAAATTAAATTAGCAAACAATGTGTTTGTAAATGTCGGATATAAATTATATTTGTTTTCTGTGACAAATATAGAATTACTAATATTTCTTTCTGAAATAGTATCTACAATAAATCAAACGAGTTAGTTTAGTTTTGTCAGTTTATTGGTAGATCGGCTGACGTTCACATGAGATCTGACAACAGTGGAGACGCCGTTACCAGCGCCGCGGTGTCCCCGACGTAAATAAACATATCGTTTCTAGTATTATATACTCTATTGCAAGGGGGCACATAGATGTTATCGCAGGATGCAGCACAAGCATTTCTACGTAGATCTTATCACTGAATTGAACTACTGTTTATTTCGTTTATAATGGCTTGCGACATGCAACTTTCAAATAATATTTATCCTCAGACATGTAATTAAGATATTAGAAATTATTAGTTACATAAATATACCGAGAAACTGAATAAATAAAACATTATGCGCACTACAGATCTCCTTCAATACAAAATGAAAATATAAATGAATTTATATTCATGATAAATAATACATGGTTTTGAAATGAAAAAGAAGAAGATTATAATGACGGCAAGTACTTGAATGGGGGCATCACACTTGTCCTGAAACAGACAAATGGATTGCTACCTAAGTGGTTAATAGTGTATGCGATGGATGGCGCCTTAGCCGTCGTAATGGCGTCGGCAAAATGGGTTCACGCGAACAGCATGCACTCGATGTGATGTAAAATTCAACATTTATTATTGCACATCAACCACTTTGCTCATGTAATTTTAAAAATGTAATAAAAAGCTTTCATAACAGGTTCGATAAGCTGTCAATTACGATATTGTACTTTCACATTTAGTTTTCTTCATTAAATTATATATCTACTGCATGTGGCAATATGATATTCGTTTGGTTACTGTTAATTTTAATATGCTGTGTCTTATTGACCATAAATGATGACTTAATTATAATCAAATTATTCAAACAAATCAATATTGTGTATATTTAACTATAATATGGGTATGTTACGTGGTTTGAAGAAGAACAACATGTGTATACGGCAGATAAGTAAAGATCTTCCGATATTGGATAGACGGTGAGTCAAGTTGGTACGGATAAAGAACAGAGGATAGAGCGGGTGCAGCGATGTGTATATGTATCGGAAAGAGAAACATATCAAACACAGCGCGTGTAGAATGGTGGAGTCGCCGACGGATGATAGCCCCACCGGTACAACGTATAGAGGCCGCTGAAATTGACCTAAGATTGATTTCATCTTTCGAATTGTACTACACGACGACGGTGAATTCTGTCGGATATGAGGGGCGGCCGATGGGTGGTGGTGGTGGTGGTGGTAGTGTTGAGAGTCCGTGGAGGGGTGGAACGGAAAGTGCGCAGTTCGAACTCAGGTCATGTTTATTCAATGAGAAAGAGAGACGGAAAATAAAAGGGCATTTCAACATAGCGACCAGTGATGATGCCAATGCGTTCAAAAAATGAGAACGGCTTTTTTTGGACGCTGTTCCCTGGCGATTTTCAGTGTTTAATATTCTGAATGAGAAATTCGATTGGATTTCGCATATTAAAAAAATTTTTTTTTGCTCGCAGAATTATAACTGAAATGTTAATTTTTTAACACATATTTGAAATGTGAATTATGAATAATCCGTTAATAGAGTAGAATTTGAGCTAAACAGATATCGTGCCGAATACTGTAGAATTTTGTTTAGCAATATTATTAGTTAGTACATGAGTGAAACTTGGCTCGTTAAATATTATTTAGTTAATTTTATGGATAAGTTGAAAGATAAAGTTACCGCTAGTAGAGTCTCGGTGGAAAAACCAAGTGTACATTTGAACGAAAACGTTAAATGTCTCGTCTGCAGAATTTGTACTTTCATATAAGACTGTCGTCTCGTTTGCACACGGTGTCAGGTACTAACAGAAACTGTATACCATTAGGTGAAACATTTGCCACTATCGCGCGATCACCTCGTGAAACATTCTACGTACGTGACGACAACGGTTAATGTGCGACCGAATCAAGACGACACCCGTCGTCTTCACACCGAACAATCCCTACAAACATGTTTGTACACGCCGTTGTTGTTGCTGTAACGATTCGTGTGTTGGTGTCGTTGTCGTTAGTCGCTGATCGCGGATGAAACAAATAGCAAAAGCTCTAAGGATTGCTTGTCAAGACATATTGTGAGATCGACGGTAGAAGACAAGTGGCATTTACTGCTAACGATACCGTCATCTGACATCTATCTGCACGATAATGTTTCAGACAAGTTGAATATTGATAATTTCTTATTCCATTTATGTGTTGTAATTTTAATAAAGCATGATTCTATATTTTAAAAGTAATCATAGCAAATTCAATAAAATCCTATTTGAAATCAATAGGTACAATTTAACAACAATTTACTTTTATATATGAAAAAAATTGCTACTTATAGCAGGTGGAACAATTGCCACATATATTCACCAGGTGTTGGTTTCATGTACATTAGTAACAATGCATTTAATGTATTAGGCAAATGTTCATTTGCCTAATGGAACGTAAATTAATTAATATTATAGATTTACCTTCTGTTATCCGTGTAGTTTTGCGAGTCCAAGTTGGTGACAGGACCACTTGTAATATCAACACCCATGGAGCCGATGTCCAATGAGGCATATGAACGTCGACCTGGCGCCGGGCCCTGTGATTTACCACCTGGAGCACTGCGGCCACCCGAGGAGATGTTGCACACGGCATCCAGCTCCTGGTAGAGTTCCTCGTATAGGTCTGCGGCCGTGTTGGAATTTAGAGCGTCATCCAACCGAGCCGGATCCAAATGATAGTTGGGGTTCTCATAGCTCAGCAGACCGTTTTCTGTAACAATCAACATGACATTAGTATGATCAATATCTTCGTATGTTACAAATTATTTAACTTTTTCCAATTATTTCTGAAATGCTTACCATATAATGGACATGTAGCTAAGAATAATAAAATATTTTACATACACAGAAGTGATAAAAAGTGATGAAAAATACATTAACTATTATTTGGAAGCGTTGTTGAAAAACATCGTAAATGATATCGTAAAACTATGAATCAACTCATAACAAAGTCACTGTTCTACGCATAGTATTAACAAACTTATGGTAAATGCTTTCATTCTGAAATAGAAAAATAAAGTCTACACCTAACCTCTGCGTTCAGCGTTAACTGGAACTGGAATCTTGTATGAAAAATCGAAGAGCCGCATGACGTATCCTATAACGAATGTAGTTCCACTAATCACGCACATTACAGCATTCACTTCACCATTTTCATTTTATTCTTTCGTTTGATTGTGCCGAAAAGCACGCGGATCATATGGAAACATAAATGAGATGAACCGAAGAACATAGAAGTGCAAGCATAAGGGAAGTCGATGCGTTACCCTGCATTGAGACTAAAATTCGAATGGACTAAATGTTTGAGGTTAAATAGTAAGGGAGTTCGATGTGGCATATCGTGTGGCGTGTCTGTCCTTCAGTGGAGCCAACAGCAATGGCACTGGCAGTGTAACCAACGCGCCACTATTATTCATGACGTCGGCCTTTCGACCGACGTACTCGCTACAGCTAAGACATCGTGGCGCCAGTCTGCTAGGCGCCGTGGCGCACAGGTGCCCGGGTTGAGGCTAAATTAGCCGACGCATGAATCATCCATGTACAAGAGTGGATCATGTGACCCCTCGATCGATATTATTCTTTCTTACTCACTCTTTATTCTACACATGTATATGTACATGTATGTATGTGAATCACTGAATTTTATTAAACATAGATTTTTACATTCTATTACAAACATAACATGTACCGACTGACTACCCCTGCATCGGTTGAATTTACCGTTCCGTCACTGGTAATGTATTTTTCTTTTGATCTTTGATTCTATCGGAAACATAGTTTTTATAATTCTGTTAATGTTGAACAAATAACAAGGTTGTAATCAATAAATATGAAATTAGTTTCCTGTATCCGTGTGCACGGAATGTTATGTTTTTATTGAACGATATTTACTTGTATGTATTGCACAGTAAAATATGTATGCGAGATGCACACCATTGAATAAACAACATTATAGACGCTATGCCGTGTGGCAGAGGACAATATTCAAATTTGTTGTTTTAATATTTTTTAAAACTTTACCCCAGCAATGAATCTAGACGCCAGCACCCCCTTTGCAAAGCATGACTAGAAATAGTAGTTACGCCCCTGTATGTGACAGAATGGCACATAGCATACCGAAAGTCCGCAGTGGCCTACATTTAAAGGGCAGTCGGGAGAGCCCCGGACGAATATTGTACCCTGAACGCTTGACTCATTTTCGCTGGCAAAGCATTGCACCAACACTGTCCTAGAAGCGGCTAATCGATCTATTGTGAACCGTTCATATTGCTATCTGTTATTAGACTAAAAGTTCGGGGTCGTAATTAGCCACAACAAAGTCCTATCAAGCACGAAACATATTCCACCCGATATGAACCAGACAAATTAGAGCTGTTCATATTTCGACTCTACTCACGAGCCAGGTATTAATAATAATACTAGTTCGAAGCCATCGTAAAAATAATTCCCATTAACAAATACATAGTTGATGTATTACTGATGTATATCTCATTTTAAAGAAATGATACATTAATACAAAATCATTCAGTACTGTTACTAGCGATAACGCATAGATATTGTACTGCAACATATGCAACCCGCAACGCAAGAGTGTAATGCTGGTTGTATAGCGTATTAAAGCTATCAACCCATCGGTAGAGTAGCATATGGCCATTCCAGACTAATCTTACAAATAACTACGACTAGTAGTAACTAGTTTTTTTGCTATATAATCCACGGAATGCCAGTAAAGAAATAAGCTGGAAAAATGTTGTCATTTACGAACAACAGAGCTCCTTATAGTACACAAACAAGTTAAATCTAGATAAAACAACGTCTAGGGTGGAAATATCGCCGACGCGAACAATATGGTGTGTGTGGCGTCGACTAACCGTCATAAAAAGGGGTTAATTTTAAACAGTGAAGTTTGTGCCGTACGTCACTATATCCTCCACCCTACACGACAACAACAAGAGAGCTTAGGAAATACTGTCGCGTCTAGATCGTAAAACTGGGTATAACTGAGGCGACAGTGAACGGTCATGTTGTCTGCGGTGGTGGCTCCTGTCACCGCCGTTACTGCTACTTGCATCCAGAGTTCCAGTAAGCCAGCTCGAACTTCAATACCGTATTTTCATGCATCAACTTTGTACCGGTACTTCCCGATGTGAAACTGTCACTGTATGAGTACGTGCTGAAGTCGGTAAATATCCAGACGTGGTCGCCCGCGATAAAACTCTTATCGACAGAGCTGATGTTTGAGCAGTCATGCATTCCGAGCGACTTCAAGAGGTACAGGGCAAAGTACTAGATGTCGAAAAATTTAAGCTTACATGAACAATTCTGTAAAAAAATTTAACAAAAAACTACTGTTTTCTGAAGTATCTGTTAAAACAAATAAATGTAAACTTAGATTACAAAAAGCAGTAATTACTGTAAAAACTAATTCAATGAATAAAACAGCAGTTATTAAACGCATTAATAATTCAAAATAATATTATTTTAGATACATACAATTCATTAATCCTTTACGACTGAGAAAATCTATGTAGGTAATTAATACTAGTATTAATTAGTTCCAAGCGAAATGATGAAATGTGTGTCGATTTAATGTAATGTGAACTATGTGTATTCACAATAGGACTAGTTAATATGTAGAAAAATTCTCATATGTATGATGTCAACATAAATACAATTAAATTTGTTTAAAAACAAGGCGACTATAGAATTTATGTTTTGTTTTAACTGTAATATATTCATTCTTGTTTATAAATTATTCTATGAAGGAAAAATTAGTAAAAAAACTTAATTCATTTCTCGTACATATTTTCAGTGGTTGGTGATGTAATTTGAATATGTCGCTTGCGAAGCGACGTTCAGTTAAAATCCGTTCAAGCAGCCAGCTATATAGACACTGGAGTTTTATTATTATGCACAGTTATTTGTCATATCCACCTGGTCTTTTCCTTTTATAAAACTTCCCTCCCGCTTTGCAGGAGTGTTTATTAAACATAATAAAGAGACGTTACTTGGTACATTAATTCTCTTCACGACCATGCACGTGTAAGGGCGCGCGCATGTGTGTCTGTGTGTGTGTGTAATAGGAGCAAGGGTGAATATACGTTGTACGTGACTGCAAGTGTATGTATATGAGTGCACGTTATAATTTTGTTGTTTATATTCAATTTGTCTGGAAAATTCCAGTCTCCCGACGCTTTTGTCTCCATACACCTGATGCAAATTTATTGCAAGCAAATTAACTTACCTAGTATACGATTAACAAGACTGACTTAATATTGTGTATTGTATTGTAGAACCATGTTTCCGTAATTTATTAATGTAGTTTGTGAGACAATTTTTAACATACTATAAACTATTTGTTTTCAGAAATTGCATACAGCACTTTACAATCGGCAGTACCTACTGTCATTAATTTTAAATAGTACATGTTGTGATTAAATATACAACTCAAGGATACAATGACTCAACACGCAGTTTGTACATATTTATGAATATGTAATTAATATGACCAAACTCCCACCAATATATATATATATATATATCTTCGTACAGAATATAAAACTTTTTAATGCATGTTACGCTAACTTTATACTGAAAGATTTGAAAATTCCGCGGCAAAACATTATTGAATTATGCCACGGGAAGTGTACGTTGGGAGTATGGGAGTACGGGGGGAGGAGGAGGTGGCAACGAGTAAAAGTTGAAAACTCGCCGGTTGAGACATCAGTACCTACGTGATATGTTATAGTAACATTGACGTCAACAGACGCCTTCTAGATCCTCACCGGTTTGAACATAAACTGAAAACTTAAACATAACTGTTTTAACTTCCTGTATAAAGTGTGTAACCTTCTTATACCTTCCTACCCCTGGTCTGAACTTTGGACTCGTCCATCTGAACGAATTAAAAAGAAAAAACTAAGCGAGCAATGGAAAGAAATGAAAGGAACGAGTGCGTGTCTTCTAACAAATAACTGATGTGATAGAATTAACTGTAACGAGAATGAGTCTTGCAGGTATGACTAACTAGGCAGGGGGCGAAAGATAAAACGAAGGTTATGTACACGTAGTTAATTAGATTATTTGATAATCTGGAAACCGTACAACAGTTTAGATGCTACATGAAATAGATACATTTACGTGGGCGTTGTTACTCTATACTGAAGTTGTATTGAATTAACAAAATAAATTCTCCAAACGAAATAGTTATCTATAATTGATAACGTTTCGTAATTTTTGAAACAAAATGTTGAAATATAATTTCTGTTGTAAAATCACGTATCGGCGGACAGAACTAATAAACTCAACCGTTAGAAGGGTTGAGTCAGCGGGTGCTATGAAGTTTAGGGGCAAACTCATGAAGGAGAAGTCCTGCAGAGTCCGGAATTGGTCTAGAGAAGAGTATCACGGATGTAGTTTACCGCACGTAGCTTGTCGTGTTACCATTAAGCTAATTAGCACTTTGTATGTGGTCCCGGTGTCGTAGAACTTGTAAAAGGAGTTATCTGCACACGGATGGGGGGTGGGGGTTGGACGAGAAGGAGGAGGCAGACAGTGGGAAAGGGAAGGTGGCTGGACAAACGAAGACACCACCCGGCACTAAAAGTGTTTATAACTTTTCATTTCGGCATTAAGTCGAGTTGTTGCTGTGTCATTCGGTTTTTTGTTGGTTATGAGACTGCAAATATTGCAGCGGGCTGTTCGCACGTTTTACAAGTTTGTAAATTTGATTTTCTTCAGAATGAGTTGAAGGGAACTTGAGTTTCGTTGAAAAATAATACGTGATATATATGTACAACATAAAAACAATGTAAATATTACTCATACCAATATGTCATGTAATAATTACAAATCAATAGATTTCAAAGAAACATTCTGATGTACTATTGTACAACAACAATACGTGTACAATCACTTACAAGCTTTGTCATCTTTCTATACAATCTTCGTTTGACGAATGTATCTGTACAATAAAAAGTAGCAGTACTTTGTTGAATAAAGAAATTATGTATAGTAATAATGAGTAGTGTTAACAGGTAAAAACCGGCATGCATTCAAACGGTATTACGTAACGCCAGCACATGTTCCGTGCAGATGATATGTGTATAATAGAGCAACGGAACTGCTCACAGCATATGCAGAGTGCACTGGCACCGGCCACAGTTAAACACCTGCTCTAGCACCAGCCGCTAACGACTCGGCAAAGTATTAATAAACCATCATTTGCATACGTGAAGGCATATCCATACTCACTGAACATGATACTGGTTTCCAGATGCCTGATTGTTATGATGCTATAATACACTTTTTCTACATTAAAATGTCATCAACATAAGTTTACAAAAATGTTAACCTTTGTTGTTTTAAACACTCATTAATGCGAATATATTTTTTCCGTGTGTGAATATTTAGCATATTGTACTGTGCATCAGGTATTATTGCGAGAATTGCCAAATGTAGCAAAACATTAATATGTTCATAGTTTGTAATTTTATGTGTTTGTTAAAACAACATGAAGTTGTATTTGTTTGACGGCTGTGTTATTTACTTTTGTTTGGAAGTTTTCCTATTAGAATTAACAATGGCTCGCACTGTATTTTCATATTGTTAAACCATGACAGCGGACGGAATGGTTGTTAGTATGCCACACCTCAGGCCGGTAACTACTAGTTAGATTTATGCAGAAACGAAAACGTTCTAAATACAACGAGCGGTACATCACACGCCCGTTACCACGGTAACGATTTCACAATAACAAAAGAACAGCCTGTTTGTGCGCGTCTGCATGCTAGGTAGGTAGATCGACACAACACGAGAGACGATTGTGAATGCCGGGAGAAGTGCATTTGTTTATCACTCGAGAGAAATCAACAATGTTATTTTCTCTTCGCATGCGTGAACACCGACAATACTTTCTTACAATTTCGGGAACTGAGTGAGAATCACTTGCCTATGGGAATTGTATATGCTTAGATGACAATACCCATCCACACACACATACACACAAGCACATGTATAACGAGGGGAATATTCTATACACTGTATGTGTAGTGATGTCAGTTTAGTACATAATTAACAGGAACAAAGTCAGGTAATTAAGCGAAGTTTCCTTTTACAACGGAAGTTAGCTTAAAGAATCACGATTTTTCGTATGTCATTCACTAAGCAGTAATTTGAGACAATTAATTTTTATACAATTGTACAGCTATGACGAATTTTTAATGTTTATGTGGCTCTATAATAATTGTATCTAGTGTACAAATAGTTTTATTTGAAGGTCGATATTCTGTCTTAGAATTTTATTATTCGTGTCTGAATTTAATGGCTCTAGATTATATTGCAAAAGAAATAATAGTTTTTAGGTATATAAGATTGCTAGTTTGCAATGCAAAACGAATAACTACAGAAAAAATATATCGGTATGATGTAATTTTTTAAATGAACATCTTTATGTTATGGAAAATATTAATTAATATCTGTATTTCTTGAACACAGCTATATATACAAACATTCAAGTTCATGTTTTGGATGTAAATTATACGTGGAACAACAGTGTCTGTTCATTCAATAACAGTCATGGTAATTGGAAGTGAATTAAACATGTGCTGTCATTTTTGAAAAATACTGGCACAGCTTTCCATTTAAATTCCAGTCCAGCACCTGTTGTGTGCCAAAATGTTTTTGTAATGCAGTTATTCAGGATGCGTTTATGCTTGTCGCTTGTGTTTGCATACATATACATACCTGTACATGTACAGACAGGTGAAAGGCAGGTGATGCTAGAGGCAACTGTTTAATATTCTGTTGATAAATGTCTAAAAATATCATCACAATTAATTATAAAACTACAGATGTGTGGGAAATTTTTATAGAAAAGTCAAAACTTTCAATTTAATTGGGACAATTAAAGAAACAACGGTGCGGTAATTAGTGAATGATATCACTGCGTGGATCGACTAATTGTAGTTGGAATTTTTAATTATAGTATCTTTTATATCGAGGATTATCTAATTTAGGTTTTTAAATGAATTAATGTTCAATGTCTGACATAATCTACACATTAAAAAATGTAATTCAAAATCATTACTTCTGTAATGCTACGTTTTAGATAAGCAATAAAATTAAGAATATTACGCAAGTTATCCTGTCTGTGATTTTAGATTGCCATATCTTTAAAAATAATTGCATTAAACATTATTGTCTTATTACTAATTTTGTTATAACATAATACTTGTTTTGCTACTACAGGTTTATTTTAATACATTATCTAAACGAGTATACACCTGCATATTAAATATGAGAAAAGTAAATTAACACAAGAAGTGTGTGTAATTTATAAATAAATTAACATTATTCTGTACATAAATCATATGGAAGGATTTATCTACGTACATGGCTAGTACATATAAAAAACCAATATGTTACATGTGGTTGCAATAAACCGAGGGTTGAATGCATACATAAACCTGGATTACTGACTTGAGTTATGGCAGAATAATCAGATATGTAAACAGTAGATTTGTATATTTATAAATTTAAAATTCCTGCACGTAGAAAAATATATACAATGTTTGTAATTTATATCAAAGTAATTTTTAGACAAACATTTACAATTTCGAAGTATAAAATGTAATATTTTGTCTTATAAATTTGTCTACCTGCTGTTTTAATAATAGTACGAAAATTACGGGTGCTAACTAATGGCAATGAAAGTTTATTAACGAAATTAACATTCAACAGTTTCCAAGTGTATAGAGTGAGTCTATAAATGTAAAATGAATTTGCCACATGTCATTCACCTGTTATATTTCAGACAGATTAAGTATTAGTGCTAATAACCGTTATAGCAGTAAGTTAAAATAAAATGAATAGTCGTTTTCTTGAAATGATCATCTTCTTCGATCCATAAACTTTTATGCTTCACGTGACTAATCAGTTTTGCAATAAGTTTAAAAAACTGTAAAAAAAATAAAGTCTTACTTTGTAATTAATATGTGTATACATCTCCATACATGGTAATCAAAACGTCATGTAACTCATATGCAGATTATTATTATTGATTGGTGTATAAAAAGTTCCATGCATATGTACATGATATCAAAATATATATTATACTAACAATGAACAATTTAATATTTTATTTGTTAGTTTACTTTCTAGAATATAGGTTTTTACCTTTGTATCATATAAAACTCTTTCGGTTTTGTCCAATAAAAGCTCTAAAACAGATTGCACTTCTCGATAATGACTAACAATCAATACACGTATTCAACACCTATCACATACGATAGATGAATATAAAAACAAGTCATGAACCACACGTATACGTGTCTGTAAGACATACCTCATCCCCGTTAGCTCTCCCCTGACCCGCACATACCCCGCTAATGACATGGAAACCCACATGTATTAAGCAGATCACACGTCCGATTCCCAGCGCCTACTAAAGTAATTGAAAATTCCGGACAGGATCAAGCGGTCGCCGTGCCATCGTAATGATATAGTACAAGAGTTTGGCCGTGAATTTAAAGAAACCGTTCCGCGAATTATCCCGGTAATCTCATTATAAATCGACGTACTCTTCAACTGACAGATCGGAGCGAAGAGACATATTACCCACAGGGCAAGAATAAATAACATACAAAAGGAAACAGTGTGCATTGCAAGCCGGCTGACCCACTAAAACATCGTCAAGTGTGCTGCTAAAAATATGCAGTTATTTTATGCAGACAGAATTCTTATTGTTTTATTAGTGGCAACAGAGTAATTTTGTATATTAAGTTGTGTTCTACAAGAACTGCTAGATATGCATTCACAATTGTTGTACAAAGATAGACAGAGCATTTTTTAATAATATTTCGGCAATTATTGTTTCAGAATTTTCACAAGGGCGTAAAGTATAATCGTAAGCATAATTTAATATAAACAAAATAATTTCCGATTGCTATGAATACTATAAATATATTTTAAAATATTACACATTTTAATGAAATGTTTGTTCTGTTTTTGGTATTATAATTACTTCTAATACTGGTGTATAAATTCACCTGTGTACTTATATACATAAAACATATTTCAATTCGCACCTGTAAATTTCCAGTGAATTATGCAAATGCCCACGTTTGTTAATTATAGGATAACAACACGGGCGAATCTGAATAATTTCAAATGCAAAGAATGTAGTTTCTTATTTCTCAATTTTGTGCTTCCGTTAGAAGCGCACGTCAATTTTTAAATTTCAAGAATTCTTCAAAGAACAATGCTTGGTTGCCTGTATGTACGCCAGGTCTGCTATCTGTCTGTAAATATCAGTGAAGGATCTTCACTGAAGATCGATAGCGTTTTGTTTTCTTCTTACAATAGCTTTAGGAACTAAGGAACATTGAACAAAAAATACACGAAGCACTTGTAAGTTAAAAAGTGAATCTGTCTAAATATAATTAGGTACGTCTATTTTAATTACCTAGATCATAAAATATCCATTTAAATGTCAGACGTAGGAATTCAAGTTTGTCATGTATGTAAGTTACTGGCAAATGGAAGAGAAATTACTACATTCAAATGTTGCTTCTAATATGGGCATAGAAAGGGACCTTGTTTAATTTGTACTGCTTCAAACAGTACGCATGCGCATAGATATATGAAGAGGCGTGAAAAATGTCTCCCTAGAGAGTAATAATTAAAAATTATGTTCATATGTGTCGTCCGCATTGAATTATTTTAGTTTTCATAAATTAAAATAACGTTGCATTAGATCTTTACACGTACGCCCACACAGCTCATACTCGTATACGTCAGAAATATTATTGATTTATAAAATTTAATATCAGGATACATAATTTTTTATCAATTACCATGTTTATTTCGTATATTTATTATAGAATACAAGAAGAAAATTAATATATACATATAACATTAGTCTCATTTATTCGAAATTATGAACATTGAAGTCAGATATTCGATTTCACATGAGTAAATTGGTATAACCTGAATATTTGCATTCATAATTTAAATACAGTTAACTTCACTTTATGTTTAAACGAAATCAAGTGCTTGGTTCAAGAATGACAGATGTCAAATCAAAACAACACTGTATTTAATTTATTTCAGCAGGAATTCGTTGCTTCGTTCAACAACTGACGCATTAAAGATTTTTTAAGTAGAACGTATAATAAAAAATTTATTGTATATTTAAGAAGTGTACAAGTACTATTATTTCACTTAAATATTGCAATTTAAAATTCAAATACTTCGCAATTATATACGAAATAGTTTATAAATTTTTTTGACAATACTTCTTTTTCATTGCAGTTTTCAATATGTATAAACAATTAACGATTTTGTATGTTTCCACTATTGAATAACTCGGAATGAGACAAGAGTTATTGAACTGCGTAAGCGTAATATAAAGATCAATATTTTATACAACAAAACTAATGATTATTGTCAAAGCGATAGAAAAATAAGTATTAGGTATTTGAATAATTAATGAAATATTTTTATACTAGCTACTGTAATAAACGAAAATCAATGTCTATGTTTTAATAAGTAAAGGTTTTTAAAATATAATTGTGATGCAATATTTTATACAAAGATCGATGAAATATAATGACAGTTGTGGAAAATTTCCAGTGTCAAAGTTTAAAGGTTGAAAATATTCCAGATTTTTATATAATAAAGAGAATAACGTTAAATAAAGTATACTTTACTAAATAACATAAATATATTGATATTCTGTGTTCAGACGGACGCCGCATGATGACTGTCAGTATTCCTGCAATTCAGAGTCAGGGACAACGCAAGGACGACAGACAGCAGGACCAGGAGTAGCGTTGAAACAGTAGGATCATCATTAGAACGGGAGAGCAGAAGGAATAAACAAAACTAACATACACTTACTGTTAACTCGATGGTGCACCATGGTGAGTGTTGAGATAAACCAGCCGCTGACGCACAACAAACAGCCTAATAGTGACAGTGCACTGATGGCGGTCGCAAAGGCAAATAACAACACTAGCGAGAAGTACGTTAGATATATTGTTCAAAGTTGTGTGTATACTGTAGATGTTTATCAGTCAGTACTGTGCTAGTTAGTCTGTTAGTTCTCAACGATACAGTGTGCAAGGATAGTAGTGTAATAACAGTATTCTCACAGTCCTGCTGTCGGTCCCGGCGGACAGACAGAAATCACCAACACACACAACATTCTGTAACCGTCGCACATGATCATTGAGCGTCGCCAAGTATCTCGATGTACTATGATGTAGTCTGCCACTGGCCACAGCAGCAGCAGGCAAAGTAACGTTTACACCACTGGAGCCACAGTGAGAGACGTCAAACACTCGGTCCCTACACACACACACACACACAAACACATACACTGTGCATGCAAGAGACCGAGAGAGCGAGAGAGACAGAGACAACACCAGTCGTACTGTACAGCTGAGTGTGCGTCCAACGAACTAAACCGAATTAAAACGATCGTGCACGAGCGAGTATCGAAAACTGTATTTCTCATCGTCATCGCCGTCGTCGTCGGACGCCAGGCGCCGTTTTCCCACTAAACGGTGAACCAATAGCCACGACGCCTAGTGACGTCATAATATCTCATACTTCCTGTCATTGCCAGATACGAAATTGCCTTGTTCGTTGTTTGCACCACGGACTGGTATATGTATTTTGTGATGATGTTATGCTGTCTCCAGTGTACATACAAACATGCATAACATACAGTTAGTAGTACACACATCATATACATGCATACATGACAGTTCACATGTACGTAGTATATGTTACTACATACATTCATACGTGATAATTCAGAAATGAGGAAGAATTAATGTCACTGACGCGTTCCACCGTAAATCTGTGATGTAATGTTATGCTCTGGAAATTCTTTTGGATTAGAAATCCGATAATGATGTGTGATGTGTGTGTGTGTTCTATGATTTACCACCTTTCTAACACACTGTATTTACTAAATGTATATACAACATAGTTATATCTGGCGCCAATCAAGTCATAAAATGGGAATAAAACGATGACGTCAAATAGAAATATAATATGACTCGAGGGGAAATTGTGATGCATGTTTAAAACTGTAGATAATATTAATTAACAACTGTTGATTAAAACATAACGTGCCATTATGTTAAATCCTAGTAATTTGGAATTTACAACTATATTTGCGGGGAATTGCTAGCTCAGGTCTGGACAGTATCTACAGTTACTATGATTACATGTTAAGTTTTCTAGATGCAAGGCTGTGTGACAATAAATTCATTGATTTAGTAATAAATAATCGTATAATTGTTTAAATATAGAGATGTATTGCTTAACACTATGTAGACTTTAAAAAATAAAATTTTCTATAAAAATAAGCTATATAATGTAAGGGTAAAATTATTCCATAGGATTATGAATTTTCACGCTACTCAAAGCTTATTTACATATTTATCGAAAAGAGCTTATTCACGCATGAACATTTCATAAAATACACATCCTAAAAGAAACACAATCAATAATATATGTACTAACAAACAATAGATGTAAATTACCAGATCGTACATAACAAACTAACAAACATATTCTGCGAATTATATGTAAATTGAATTGCGGTGAAAGACGATAAAAAAAGAACGTGAAATTCTAAGAAAACTAGTTGTAGTTTCTTGAAATAAACTAATCAATAACTGGGTTTTGCATTTGACCTCCTAAATTTTTAATAGACAAAGACATACGATATAACGCAATAAATTATTGTTTATATACGTGCTGAAATAATGAAATTTAAAATATAATTGTTATTTTTCAAATAAACTAAAACGCCTCTCTGAACTCTGAACAAGAAAAAATCCCAATTATTTCTGTGACAATCACGTTCCGTCGTAATTTCGGTAAAATAATACTTAATGAGTGCGCCGGCAGCACTCAGAGTTCCTTTAGTAGAAGCGCCGCTTGGTACTTTGCAGATTCAACAGTTATTGAGTGTACTTCAGTTAACGGTGTGAAAATTATTTCCGCGAGTTTGTGAAATTTCCAGCTTAATGAATCCTGAAAAACGCAATCAACTTTTATAAATGTTTCGATTTTCTGCTATTTAAAATGAAATACCCGTACTGAATACCAAACTGACAAGGACTTATTTTATTTGCGCACCAGCGGAACGAACAGTTGCCATAATAAATGACCTTATTTTCTACGAGTTCCGTTTGCGCATTCAAAATTTCAATGTGCCATCCGTAGCCAGCCGCTGAACAGACAGACGCACACAATATACAAATGAATGAACGAACCGATGTATATACGGGACGTGTATTTGTACATATGTACGTATGTATGTACATAGTATGATGTTATATACTCATAGACGGCGACTTTCAACATTCACCACGGAGGCACGATAGTTATACACAGTTTAATATTTATATAAGCTGATGTAAAAATGATGATTGTAATGTGATAGGATTAAGTATTATTTTATATTCAATTATACACATATCTTGAGATTAAATTATTTAATTTTACAGTTTATTTACACTGTGAACTGTGAAATATGATAATTTATCTGCGATGAGATTATAAGAATAAAATATTAGTTAAAGCTTCGTTATAACGGAAGGACGTCCATCGGTTCGTGTATTACGCGGGCGCCTATGCTACGTTTACGTAGACATACGTTATGATACGTTACGTATGTATGAGTGGTTACGCCGCGAACTATTTTGCTGTACTGAATACAGTATACCGTTAATATGCAACATGTATTTGGTTACAGACAGACACAGTATAGACCGATGGAACAACGGTTCACTTGTTCACCGCAATGTTTTATATGAATAGTATAGAAACACAACACGACATTTGCAAAAATTTACGTTTTCTGCAAACTACAGTTACTCTCTTTGTAACTGGCCAACTGACACTAAAGTCAGTGTTCTAAATGAAAAGAAACAAGATTAAAAACAAGATTAGGTAATCTACATTTCACACTGGGTTTTCAATTCTAATTATGGCTTCTAAAAAAATCTCTAGGTCAGTGGTACTGATTTTTTTTTTTTGTATCTTGTGTAAAATTTTGTAATCATATATATTTCGAATAAAAAGCAATCTTCTAGAAAAGAAATAAGTGGTCAAATAATTTACAAGTTTGGTAAAAAAAATAAAATATTCCAGATTACTATGTGTTACGAATTATCATACAAGATCTTGCTCACCCCAAAACCTACAAAAAAACCAGACATTGTTAAAATAATTTACATTTTATCAAGAACTTGTTACACACGTTAGCACACAATGGCACAACATTTTTCATAATTAATTTTGCATACCAAATTATATTAGATTACATTTTCAAGTCCGCACCCTTGATCATGATATTATTCTGTCGATATTATTATTATTTAAATATATGCTAAGAAACATTAATTTCCTGATACTTATCGTATTTATAAAAGTGACTTAATTAAAGTAATATGTATACAGAATTTATAACGGAAGTATTTTGTAAAATTATTTAAAAGAGAATTCTATTTGACAAAAATTTATATTCACTTAATGGGGAAATATATATACATCTGATATAATAATAGTCATTAACTTTCTAAAAGTGATATTCTTTTCATATGTAAATTACGTTCATCTGTAATACAATGTGATTCAATGCAACAATTATGTATAATAATTCAAAAGTAAGAGGAGTCACACACTCAAACAGGATGCTAAAGCACCGTCAACAACAAACTGCACAACGCAACATGCGTTCTCGTTGCCTTGACACCGTCATCCTAGAACATACACATGCAGGAATGTTGTCCACGATTTATCATTTATTACTAATGACTAACGCCCATACTGTCCTCTCATGTATCATCATAATCATTGTTATTATGTAGCTACTGGAATCCGCTATAAGTGCATGCGTTACATTTGTATTCTTAAATATGCACTACTAGTTAAATAGACTAAAGTGCTATAATCTTCCCTTTGTTCAAATAATAAACACTTGTAAAATCGTATAGGAAACCCTATAATTTTCGCTCTAACCTTTAGTTTTTTTGCTATGCTAATACATTAGAAGAGAATAAAAATATTTTCAGTAAAATATTGTACATTAGCTGCAGCTACTATAAAACGATTTAATATATGTTATTTTCACGATTCTTCCTGCGTATCATATTAATAACACATGTCATAATAAAGCAGATTAATTTCGCACTAATCATTTTTAAATGAATAATAATAAATGCGCTAGTAATGCATGGAAAATGTCCACAATGCAAGAGTATAAAAACCATCGGAATATATGAGAGAAACATTGTAGTGGCGTTTTTATAATGAGCCTCCCATATAAAATGCAGAATTTGCTACACGTATAAACAGTTAAAAATAGACTGGATGCCAGCGGGCATTTGTGCAATTTCATATGAACGTAGTCGGGTGTCATGGTAAATATTATTTTAAAATCTATGTCCACTGCAGCATCGGAAAATATGTATTCCATATTTTGAAATGACAAAATAAATATACGAACTAAATCGAAATTGCAGAACTAGTAAAATAAAAAGTTATACAAATACGAATGCGGAGAGGCGGATTTACAAGACTGAATTTGGTTGTATTGGCACAAATAGAAACGAAATAAAATATTATTTTCATTGTATTGATTTATAAGTTCTGGCAAATATAAACCAGTCTCGTGAATATGTAGTATGTATATAAATAAAAATGCTATCGTTACTCTTCATTTAACAGTGCTGTGAGCTCAGACTTACAGTTGAACTATTGACTAAATTCCCTGGCGTAAACGTTTTGGAAAATGACCATCCACTGTTATTTTATAATTAAAATTTACGTGCACCGCTGACAACAAAACAAAATAAAACAAACTCACCAACAACAACAACAGTAACGTTGGCAGCAGACGAGAGCCGGAGGCATTCGTTCACATTGCACTCACGCACGCATACTCACACACATACATACATCAATATATGTACTCTACAAAATACACGAACCAAAACTCACATGCACACAAATACGCACGTGCGCATACATACATACAGACACGCTCCATGGCTTCGCACAAATTGCAGCGAATTTTCGTTCGCGTTCCGACGTCCCAGAAGGCACAGGGTGCAAATCAAATTACGTTCATGAACTCTTAAAACTGAAGTCATGTACAGTGCAAGCGCATTAGCCACGTACCGTACGGAATAGAAGCAAGGTTTTTTCTATTAACCACAGCTGGAATGTACGTGGATCACCTATTTTCATTTCTAAAGAAAAATCTGATTGAAAATTATGAAACCTGTTAGTTATCACAGTAATACTTCGATCGATCGGCGATGTTGGTGTTTTGTGAGTGTGTATGGAAGATTATACACTTCTTTATTGTTATGTAAAGATATAGGTGAAGTGGAATCTGGAGGCTGCGACAAAACGAAAATGTTTTAATTTGTTACGATATTGACTTTCGTGGTCGGCTCTGATTCTGGTCGGAAGGACTGTGATTGAATTTTGATTGGTGTATTTACGGGTGAATGAAAAGGTGATTAGTCTGTTATTGGATGAGATGTGGGGCTTGTAACGAGTTTTGTTTAACATCGTTGTAATGGAGTTATAACCTTCGTTTCGTCAGTTAAAAACTCAGTTGTCAAGCACTGTTCAATCGATCGGGAAAAAATAACTCGCTTCTCAATTTCTAATGATTGACAACTATTATTACTGGAATGAAAATTAATTTAAACATACATGCAAAAGAATTATGAACAATTAAAACTAGATCGAATACAAAAAACTTTATCTACAAACACAATTATAAAGATGGTACGTTAGGAAACATAATTACTTAGAAAGTTATTTACTTTGTAACGAGAAACCAGAAAGTAAATTTGTCTTGTGCCTTCGTAAGCAAAAGCACAAACATCTTTTACAGTTTCATTGTTTGTAACTGTATAGTATGTAGTGACTTAGGAATAACTAAATTCTAAGAAGAAAAAAACTTCTCTAAAACTGTTGATAAAAGTTATGTTTTAACAAAGTTAAATTGGCCTATTACTGAAGAAAACACGGCGGCGTGGGTGGACTGCACAAATAATACATAAATAAATACTCTTATTGGAGACTATTGTTGAATCAATGTTCTCAAGTATTCAGTATTTATACTTGACGTTGCTAGCAAAAATATTATGCATTACAAATATAATCGATACAGCAATACACTATAAATTTCATATTTCACGCTAAAACGAGTTCCAAGAATATAATCGGGTCAATAAAGATTTGAAACAAACATTTGAGGGGATAAAATAGAATAGGTGGGGGTGGGGGAGCGTGCAGGATGCAACGCTACCACGGAGACCTAACCTAACTTGTTCTATTTCCACCAATGGCGTAGTCGATTCGGCTGGTGACGTCACATCATATTCTGGTAAAGTTCCGTCATGTCGTGTCGCATATACTCATATCACAGACGAATTGTAACGTCGGTTTACCTTTCTTTCTCTCTCTCTCATACACACGTACATATCAAAACACTCGGGATAAAACGAAAATGAAACGTAGAAATGCGTAATGTAATTTGCTCGCTGTTGTTCGGGTGTGTTGTATTCGCTATTCGGGGGGAATGATAGCCGCCGGCAGAATTCGGGAATAATTCATTACTGTACATGTCCGTTCACGCACCGGTCCAGCTAAAATAATTACATATTTCAAGCTATGTTACTTAAACATTCATACAACAATTACGTGTATCAGGGATTCTATACACCGTGAAAATGAGACTAATTGTCTGTTGGGGTATTTTGAATAAATTAAAATACGAATTATATACATAGGGATGGAAATACCTATACGCGGTTGTGCTTGTCATTAAGTCACATTTGTACGAATGTTTAGGATGCACGCAAGGTGCAAGGACGACACGACACGGCACGCAAGTATGTAACGAATTCCCAGCAGGTGTGTTGTTTAGCAATCCTTAATTTCTCCCCGACATGGTCCCAAGTCTGATGTGAAGTACAAAAACCGGAAATGATATAGTTATTGCGACGATAAAAACCACAACACGGAACATTTAGCATTATCATGAACAATCTGACAATTTCTCGATGGCGCCATACTGGGTGCGTCGTCTTGTGCAGCGTCTCGGCGCCACACGCAAACTTACGCACGCACAAAAGGACATAGGGACGACGCACAATGGCGGCATTTCACGCACATCACAAACACCGAACAGAACAGAACGGAACAGAGTAGAAACGGAAAGGAAGAACCGACATGTATAATCTGTCGCAATAACAATTTCAGGGCCAGCTGGGAGGTGCGACAATCCGTATAGTACGCTTCAGATAATATTATGTTGTTCGCGAGACAGTTTCTCTGTGCACTTGACCACAAAAACGACGGACGCCTACACATCGTTTTCCTTAACGGGATTTCGCGATGCTCCGCTGCATGATCATGACAGAGGCGTACTGAATTGTCAGTATAATTACGGATTTACTCCTAACTACTATATGTAGTGGTATGTACTATAGAGTACATAGTAAAACTAGAATAGATAAATGTCATCATCTATTTACACTAAAATTAGATTATGCGAATATGTACATCTCATTTAGATCTCGATATTAATATTTAATTTTAGCATATATCAAGAGAATAACACATTTTCCGTAATTCACAATGATACAAAGTAAAATTCCATGAATGTTGAAAGTAAAACTTGTAATCTACGCCACTGGCTCGGTATGTCTGTGTCGGTGGGTGGAAGAGAGAAACCTATAGAAGGGAATAAGGCGAACATTAAGGTCGATGGATGAAAAGAACACCAGAGCCTATCTCGTGTTGTGTGTTGTTTTCGTTGTATGCGGGCAGTGGGGATTAAGGGGTTCGGCTGNNGGGGGGGGGGGTAAGTGGGTGGTGTAGAATGGTGTTACGATAGTTATGGCAGAAGGACAAAGCAACGGGGAAGACCCTCGCCATTGTTTGTTTGGTAACTCACAACGGGAATCTCAGAATTCGCTGAAGCGAAACAATTGCAATGAAATAATATGAACTATTGATACACTACTACACCCACACTATAAAGGTATTTTCCAATAAATTAGTTTTATCATTAAAATAATCTTACAATACAATAAATACATTACATAGAAATTATATAATTTGGCACATGTCAACTGATAACACAATTCTAATTTATTATATAGTAAATTTGATCACCGAAAGCTTATGAATGATATATGTTTATATTTGATGTTTGGAATATAATATTTATTCTTATATGAGAAGTGACAGGGCAAATATTATATTATCTACACGCGGCGTACTGGGTTTTCAACGAACATGGTTTTGTAAATAATAAAACAGGTTCATGACTATGCATACAATGGATCTGTTCGTAAGAAATGTCGATAAGTTAGAGGTACATTGGAGGCAAAATATTCAATTACGTTCTCTGAAAAATGCCAGCAATATTTCTAGGAATGCCAGAGCATGAAAATTTACGTTGACACCTCTCGTGCACATTAACTACGCTGTACGCTGTATGCAATACGCTTCAGTGGAATATACGAGTAGATGCTTGAAATATTCGTAGAAAACAGCAGTTATTAACATAACAAACATACCAGCGATTTATTATTTGAAAATAGTAATAAGAACTATGTACACTAGCTACGTGTATACACATGTATGTATGTGACACACTGTGAGAGAGAGTATATGACATTTGTAAAAAACAAAAACTGTATGGAGGAGGCAAGGGAGTGTTAGCAAATGAGGCCCAAAAATACCAAATACACTCTCTTGACACATTTACGCTTTGAAAGTGTAAATGTGTTGAAGGTTTTGTTTATATCTGAGGCACTGGTACTTTCGTCAGTTTATGCATGCGTGTATGTGTGTGTGGATGACTCACCAAGGAAGATGTCCTCGTCGTCGACCTGAGCCTGGTGGGCGGTGATGGCGGCCATTCCCTGGCAGATAGTGAGCAGAGTGTAGTAGGGACTGCGGGTATCCGCTATGCTCAAGTGCGAACTGAGAGGCGACACTCTGTGAAATTCTCCACACAACATCCCCGGCGGGGCCTGCCCGAGCCAGCCCTCTACTTGTGCACCGACAACTACTGCTTACCTATTCGTACCAAACAAACAAACATACATAAACATAACATTACATTGCAGGTATGTACAAGTATAATATACGTCGTCATCATTCGATATTAAATAAACCGACGAGACCTATGTATGTTAAAGGACATTTTACTGTTGAACAAGTACATCGTACGTAGTTCAGAATAATTATAATACAACCAAGAGAACAATACAAATACGTTACACACAGAATTTCACTGGGAATTGAAATCAATACAATGCGCTCTCTATAAATAAATAAATGTAATACTACAAGACTTATTTTAGATATAATTTTTACACGGCCATTATTCACAGACATATTTCACAGGCGTAACACATTGAAACTCATCCTTTACCGAAATGTATGTAATATATTTTCCTTGTGAATTTTATTATTCTATTATATAGGTTACTATGACATGATTGTTAAAAATATGACATTGGTGAGGTGGCTGTCTTATATCTGATCTTATATCAACTAAATCTCTTTGGAAAAATACATAACATATACTATTCAGAAACAGTTTTTAAAATAATCGAAAATAAATTGGATTTTAGTGTCATTATGTAACAGATTTTAGAATCTTGTACAAGATTTTTTTATAATTTATAAAACTAGTTTCGTAAACAGTATCTTTTATATATTCAATTACATTTGTTTAGTTAGAACCTGTTATGTATTCAATTTGAAAGAGTGTAAATAAAGAATTCATCTGTGTGCCCGTTGATTGCAAGGTTTGTGAACGAACCTAGTAAAATGTCTCCTTCGAGGAGGCCCATGGTCCTCCAGCGCGTGCTCAAAGAGGGAATGAGGATATGTGAAGATGAAGAAGAAGAAGAACAACAACAAACAGATCGACTGAGGCACCACTCACCCTATCTTTGCACTGGTATATCGCGAACTGGAAACGGTGACGATGGTAGATCGCTCGTGTGCTTGTACGTATGGCTAAGTTTATATCGCGTGCTATTCGAGCGGCAGTTAGCGTGCCTAACGCAGGATCGAAGCCAGACCTGCTGGCGCCGGTGGCTACCTGAGCCTTGTGGACAAAGATTGATCCGTGTGGTGTTCCAACGCCGACGACGTAATGAACGGTTTCTGATAAAACTGGCGCCGTAACGGACGTCCTTATGAAATGTTTGTGTGCGCGCGCCATTATTACTTCTTCTTCATATTTATTATTATTTCATTTAGGTAATAGCATTATAAAGGCATAATAATCTTTAATATATATATTTTCATTCTAGCAATAGAAGAAAGTAATTGATGACAATCAAAAAACACTAGTCATACAAATCAGAGATTAAAGAATTTGGTACATGGCATATTTTGTATTCTTAAATGTTAAAAAAAACACTGCATCCATTTTATTTTCTGTTTTTATCATCAAATTACTTGGTTTGTAACCAATCATTGAACAATGCATTTCTAATGTTTGCTTTAATCTGAACTCATAAATATTAATTAACTTGGGATATAAATTATTTTTGCTCTTGTAAATAAATAAACAAAGGGTTAAACGTATGAATTCACTAGCAGTGCAGCGGTAGGTACGAAATACAGTACAGAGTTAATTGAATGCAAACAATAAGTTAAATTTAAACACTTGCCCCCGTACGTTACGGTCAAATAAAAACAGACCAGGCAAACCTCACAATAGTACCGAGCAGCAGCTGGAGTTATCTGAAACCTTGTGCTCACCGTATTACCTGCATAAATTTTTGCCAATGAGAATTCTAATTTAGATGGAATTCGAGAATAAAAGCTATTAAGATTATTTAATGGCTCGCTATTATTTCCAAAGACAGTAATGGTTGTTACGAGATTTACTTCAGAAAACTTCTGCAGCGTCTACTTCACTAAGCCGACGACGCCACGGAAATATTTCAAACTATAAGCTCTATTAAATGACGTATGATATATATGTCAAACGAAGTTATAGTTTATTTACTGTCTGAGAAAGCTGTATCTAACATATTTCTCTATTTATGTAGGTCTATTTACTAAGAGATACACTGTAGAATGTTTTTTTTAATATACAGATTGTATCATATTTTAGTGGAATCTTATATTCGGCTATAATGTTATATATTAAATTTCACATGACATGTTATATTCACACAATATTACATACCTAATAACACCACGAATGTCATGTATTTTTATATAAATAAATACATTGTTCTGCACTTAACTGGCAGACTGTATGAAAGGTAAATACATACATGTAAAGTATAAGAAAAGTGTTTTGGTTAAAGTTTTGTAAAAACTATTGTTGAAGTGAATGCTAGCCGCAGGGGAATATAGTTCTTTACATGTGTTTAATGTAGTTAATGTAAAATTTTGCACTTGCAGAATCACTGTGCATACAGATGCAATGACGGTGAGAAAGCCGCGTTAGGGTTGGCGTACATAGATGCATTGGTGTGTTGGTAGTGGTGTTTGGTATACCTACTACACCGCAATGTTACGGACGAGACACAAGATTAGCTACAATTTGCCACGAACATTACGAAAGAATGCATATTACGGCAAACAATTTGGTCCCGCAAACTATATTAGTTTCGTGCGCTATGCATGATGTTATGTTCTGTCCGCATAACGGGTTCAAACTGCATAGTTGGGTACTTGGAAAATGTCTGCACCGAAAACACAACAAAACTTACATAATACCAGGTTCTGCTGTATAATGATATTTGTTACACACATACTTATATTTAGGTATATAAAATAATATAGAAATATTACTCCTATATTTATTGTATCATACAGAATACCGTCAGATATACGAAATAAAATATATGCGATATAATTTAATTAATTCTAAAAGTTAATTTTTAAAATATTCATTTTAGAAATTATCGCATATGAGAACTGTATGATGTCATTGTAGATTAGTTAAAATTGTCAAGGACGTCATATCTGAAAATGTAACAAAATTAAAATAAACTCTCGTATATTCTATATTTATTATAAATTGTTTACTGACCTATATAGATAATACGGAACAGAGGTACTCAAAATTATGCACGAATAATTCAAACGGTAACCGTTTCGCGTGAGTGTGAAAATTTGAGGAAGACTAGCGGAACTAGGGCAGGTCCGGGTACTGGAAGAGTCCGGATGGTTGGTGAATTGCGTGACCGCATGAACCCGGAGTCAGTAAGGCGACCAACATAACAATGTAGTGTAGTCAATATAGAAATAAAACACATATACACACACACACACACTCATACAAATACATTTACTCTTTACAACTGTATATATATTGTAATTCATTAAGAGAAATTGCCATGTCGGAAATGTTTTACGCTTTGATTTAAAAAAATTATATATTGCGCAAAAAAGCAATTATTGTATCTGTGTATGCATTACATAAAATATTTATAACCGTTATTCATTTTACACAAATGCACACTACGCAAAAATGTATTAAATTGAAGTCGTTGTAGCTAAAAGCAATTTTCGTTTTATGAATTTTATAAAGTGTACAAAAACGATAAAAATCTATGCATGAAGAGTTATGATCATAATGCATTTTCACCTTTTTTTTAGCTATCAAGAAAATAGTTTATTCACGGTGTAAGGTGAGTTATAGTAAAAGGATTAAATATTACATAAATTTTCAGCGAAAAAAATTAGTATTTTGAGTTATTATGACATTTGATCATCGTGCAACTATATAGTTTTATGGTATAGAATATTTAAATATGCATAGGAAATATTTTTTTTAATCATTTATCATATCAAACTTTGTAATATTTTTCACAGTTATAGCATTAACATTCCATGCCAGATTTTAGATGGAAATTAACATATATTAAAGCACAAGTGGTATCGGGGAGTGAGAGGAAGTTTGGTTTGAAAGTGTTAAGAGGAAACTTTGGTGGAAAGATTTGAATCTGTATGCAGAGGTTGTATACTTTCTTCCCAAAGATAACATTCGCAGAAACTTCCTAGTTCGGCTATGGTTATTGGTGCATATGGATACTCGTAGTGGAAAACCCAGAACGGAAGATTCATAAATTATGAAACGAGTAGATTAAGATTCTCATTCTGCTGCACCGAATTTCCTGAATACTCTCGTTATATTTCGCATATACATTATTCATAGTTGCCTCGAACCACAATCCGAGTACACTATACACAAACACACACATACACATGCATATACAGAGAGATATGAGAAGTGTATATGTAGGTACATCTGCTGCTTGTGGAACCCAATGTGAAATAAACATGTATGCAATAGGATAGGGTAAAATGTAATACATGGTACATAGGTTAATTTATGTATTACAGAAGTTCTGCATGATTTATACTGAGATATAAGTATACCTGGCTATGCATGCGGTATATCTACTTTTAGTTTTGTATAAACTGCACAAATGTAGTAGCTTTAGAGACAGTATAACACTGTTATTAAAATTAGCAAAGAGAATATTATAATCACATATAGTAGAAATATTGAGACACTTCTCTATGTAGGATCAACATACTCTTCTGGTAAGAACATAAAGCGCAACAATCGGCAATTTATCTAGCCGCAGTCTGTTTCGAGTGCGCTAGCCACGAGTGATGAGGGTACATGGTTAACAAGATGGAGTATACGAAGCGAGGAGGCGGCGTGAGGTGCACATGGAACTTTAAACTGAATTTACGTGTATTCACGGTCCAGACACTTGATTAATAGTGTGGTGAAATCCTGGATAACTGTGGCGCATCATCCTGGTTATAAGTACAATAGTATTCAGAATAACATACCACCAAGTAACATAACACGGTATTCATATAATATCCTAGCGTATGTAATGAACATAGCATAGTGTAACTATTCCATTACACTGGTTGTCATTTGAATCGGACTTCCATTTTACCAAAAGTAAAAAACAATTACACATTTTTATAATGATTATTTGGTAGTATGCAATGTTTGGTATTCTTTGCAAAATTTTACAGAATTCTACTCCTTATAAGATACAGGAATTATAATAGAGAATATCTTTATTATACGTTTGCATTGTGACTGGTATATTCTAGTTACGTTCCTGTATAATATAGAATAGTTGAATACATACATACACAACTCGTGTTCTATGATAGATGAAGTACAATAATGAGATTCGAGCGCGTACAGACGCGCCATCAGTGTCACCCGTGTCGCACATACTACGTGTAGAGAATTCTCCGTGAAAAACTACGCTGTTTCGAGATAATAAAAGTTGTTATTCATAAAAATTTGTAATATGCAGGACGACGTAAGAGAACTACGAAGATATGAGTTTCCCTGTCTGGAACGAGATTACGAACTATGCTTGCAAATGTAATGAAACGCAACATGACACAAACACTACCCTTTTTTTCTTTTTCTCTAGAAAACTTTAGGTTTTTTGTGGTTTTCTTCGTGTGAATGATGCTTGTGAATTTTAATATGGAACTTGTTTTAGAAATATGCTATCATACTATACATACATACATA
>JAGJTL010000104.1:4920344-4943998 GCA_022063505.1 Calosoma granatense | reverse complement strand
ATATATATATATATATACCAGGATAAGTTTATCCTTGTGAACACATCATCATACTGTAATTTGTTAATAATAAACAAACATTAATTATAGATGTGAATGACATTTTGCCAGAGAACTATATGAATTCTAATAGTGTATACAAATTAACAAATGACGCCACTAGCAATTTAAGATAAAATCCATCAACCTATATTTCATGTTTGCATCATTACAAAACAATTTATTTACGCTAGTAATTTATTTAAAAACTGTAATGGAATATAATTTTCCACAATCATCAGTTTCTATGTGTACGCATACGTATAAAGTCATTACAATCCTATTATTATACGTTGTCTTTGTCTTTATATATATGAAGTTTCACTAATGAGTGTGCTGTACGCTGGTACAGAATTGTTACATGTAAGAAGAAAATTAGAATGGATTGTTCCAAATGTACGCAAGACTCAAATTTGATAATAACAGTTTTTACTGCCTTGTTAACACAAGTACGAAATATGAAATATAGATATAATAAGAGTATATTTCTTATATTGCGAAATACAATACACGACAATGCTCTAAATTTCAACAACGTAAACTATAAGTAGGAAATGTATTTTATATAACGTCAAATTAACGGTCTATATATTAAGAAAACCAATTTTAATTGTCAAAAATAGAACAAATGCTTGTCTTAAGCAATGTTAAATTAGACCCAAGGTTAAGGTGGGCTATTGACGGAACTAAAAACCGTATCAATATTGCGCTATTCATTTATCTCTGCTCTATTTTACATATTAGATGGTCACGTTTCTGTAATAATCACAGAAAAGTGAATGGCGAAACACGTTGGACATTATGCCCAATGTGAACTCTGACCTCATCAATGATCAAATCTAAAATATCGCTGAAAGACATTTTCTACCATCGTCGTGAACTTTCTCTCAGCAGATTATCAAAAAATTCTTATTCTTTCGGTATCGAAGTGACAACTTAATGATAATATGCAAATATTTTAAATATCTCGTCTATTTGGTAGGAACATTAGCCAAAACCGTACAATTTGGCATGAAAACAACATATTTGTCAAAATACAAATGAGCCCCATGTTCGTTGATGTATTGTAAATTGAGTTTGGCAATCTTCCATAATATCGACGTAAGAACACTATGTAACGAATTGTAGTGCATTAACCTTTGTTGTAAAACTTCTTTTTTTAACGCATTTCTGTATGTACTCGTGATTGCTTTTTAATATGCATTTATTTATGTTGTCCTTTCGTGCGCACGCTACAAACGGAATCAGTTTTTAATGGCTATGTAACTTCGAACTTTGACTAGTAATTTATTAAGTTTTCCTCACACAAAAACAAAATTCTAGTTTTCTCTAAAATATAATTGGTTATTGATTTATGATTTCGTTGGTATTTCTACAGTAAAATTAGTGTATCAATAAATTTTTTAATAACTTAATGGAAGTTTTTATAAATTATATTATTTTTAAGGAACCTAATTGAAAAATAAGAACTATTTGCGTTGGCGAAAGCGTAGTGCTGTAAACATAATGTTTGGGAGAGAATGTCAGTGCAAATTGAAGAAGTGCACCCGCCCTCTTGATCCTTCTTCATCAGGGTTAAAGAGATTAAAAAGTTTGGACTTAATTAAGAACATGGCTTGTTTCGTAGAACAGCGAACTCGGGGTGGTTGTCTGCAAGCCAATGAAAATCTTCCGACCCCGCAAATTTGCAAGAAATATAATAATGAATTATGAACATTGGCCTAATGTTGATGTAAGGGAACTTAATTTTAAACCAAAAAAAAATTTAAATACATTTAATTACTATAAAACATAATTACGACAACCTACTTAATATGATTCTGTTTTTATATCAATCTTGCTTTTCGAAATGAAATAAAATATTTTTATAAAGATAAATCATTATTTCCCACAATGATTTTGTAACGTGGAAAAATAATCTGGAACAAAACAAAGCCGCAATCATAATTTGTAATTATCGCAATCACGAACTTGATTTCTCCTTTTACATATGTGTAACATTCCGTTTTTTGACATAAAAACCAACAATTATTTGCATATTTCCATGTGAAACATTTATATAATATCATTTATACATATATCTACACAAATTTTGTTTCGAGTTTCGTGACATACTGGTTGAGAAACTCTCGTTCGATAATTATCAATTCATTGTGAATAAAGAAAAAATGTTCTCACAAAGTCAAAGTGCGAAGGTGAAGGCATCTTATATGAATAAATTAAAAATTCTCACTGCTTTCTAAAAGATTAAAGGCAGAAGACAAACACACTCACACACAGACACACAGAGAGAGCAGACAGAGAGATATAACAAGTGGAAGAAGATAACGAGATACTGGGAAAACAAGGACGGAGACACTGTGACTTAGGAGGATGGAAACTACCACTGCCCCGAAGACAGAAGTTGCGAAATCACTAGTTCTCTCGCTGTTCTAATTCATTTTAATCTCAATTCGTGTCGCGTCTGCAGTTCCCCATCAGCCAATCTGATACCGTCTTCGTAGTCACTGCCTCCCATGATTCCCTGCACACCCCCTCGCCACAGGTCAGATACAGACGGTGCTGAGCGTCCCGGCGACATCTCCCGGATTAATTAACTTGGAGGTCTTCCACACGGCCCGCAATCAGCACGGCCGATATGTCACCGTCGATTTTATGATTGTAGTTCGGAGAAATTTGGTCGAACTAATCGGTACTTTTGCGATTGGCCGATTAATATCATCCGTGGCTTTATGTTTTTAATCGAATTTTGAAATCGAAAGTATGGAATATTCCAGCGGCGTGCGAAGTTTATTGCCAATACATACAAACAATCTTTTTTTCTGATTACAGTAAATCCTTCACTAATTCTGATCACAAATTCTATTAATTAGTGAGTTGTTGAGTAAGGTAAAAATATTTATTTTTACAAATGATTCGTGGAATTAATATAAGACCATAAAAAACAGAAATCTAACAAATTTGTACACGTAACCACCGACAGGTAAGAAAGTATTTTTATAATACACACGTGCTAGTCAAGCAAATCACGGTAATAAAATTCTTCTGTACAAATCAAAGTGTACATTCAAGGCATACATAAAAAGAAAAAATATGAACTAGAAATATGGAAAAGTTTTCGACGTAAACCTGACGAGATGAGGTACACATAATATTGGACGACACATGCGCTTACATGGTCGTCGAAATGGGGTTGGGTGGGGGGTATGTACATAACATACATACGTATAAGCACACAGACGACAGAGGGTGGTCGAGAGGGTGGTGGTGGTGGTGGATGGTGGATGGTTAGGTAACTTGCAACCATGGAGACCGTGAATTTAGCACGTTGCTTTTGAAGACGTTGCTTTAATCCCGTGTGATGTCGCTACTGGTGGATGGGGAATACAAGGATGAGGAGTGTACAAGGAGATGGGAGAAGAGGGGAGGTAACGTGACAGGAATATCGAATCCCAACAACCCCTCCACTCCTCTCCAATTCCATCACCAGAAACTGACGTCATGAGCAACGAAAAAGCAAGCACACGCTATTTTAACCCCGTTGACCCGAAGCAAACCGGTAATCCGTTTTCCGGCTATGCTATAAATGGAAGCTTCGTTTTTGTTAAAATATTCGATAAATGACATTAATTAGCACATGACAATAAGCAATGTTTGCAAACGTGTAATAATACTCTGAATAACACATACAAAGAATCCTTAGATGTTGTTTAGGGATTTGTGAATAGGAAAGTGCAGAGTTAATCAAAATACGCCATTTGTTACTTTTCCATTCATAAATGAATGCAAATTAACCATATACATTCGTGCAAATAACTGTACATGATGTTTTTACATTCGTTTACAAAACATTGTTAATTTTACTCGAATGCGAGCATATATTAAAAATTAGAAGAATGAAAAAAACCCATCAAAATACCTTTGTGTAACTACGCAAAAATTCATTTGCCCGAAAAACATGAAACAGTCATTTCCGCAATATTATCGGCCTACCCTGCTGGTGATGATACAATACAATATCAAACCAGAACAGACCTTGCATTACGTACGTATGAATATAATCGATGGTTGTGCTTTATCGGGTAATCTGCATTTTTTACCAATGTTCCGCGGCCCGTTATCAAAAAGGCATTTACTTTTATGAGCTGTAAAAGCACCCTCTTTCTCGTATAGTTCACGGTGTCGACGTCAGTGCGCCAGCGTCTAGCGACCCGATTAACAATATGACCTTTTATTGTTATGAAATGGGGTGCGACATGATATAGTGGCCGATACCCGAATTCTGATGTGATTTCCAACGTTATCGAGTGCTATCGTGAACGACTGGCCCAGTTGAACCTTGTACAGGTATTTGTTGATTGTGAGTAAACAAAATATGTATGCGTGTGCCGTTGTTTTGTTTTGTATAATGTCGAAATTGAAGCATGTGTAATAAATTTCATTGTTTCACGCTTCTGTCACTAGCGACATCTATGTACACGCGACGCCCGACTTTCTGACGCACGCCGACATTCATCTGGTTATGAAATGCATTTCGGAAACCCGGAAAATGTATGGTATTTCGGGCGTGGAACAAAGCAATTTCAGGAATGTTCTAAAAGGATGAACACGAAAAATTTAAAACTGTTACGAATTTGATGTTTAATTTAACACGTATGATTATATTTACGCAATGTACTTGTTTTGTAAAACACAAATTAAAATATCTAGTGTAACTTGTATTCATTACAAAGAAAAATATATGCACAATTTGTGACAAAAATGATTCAATAAATCAATATACATACAATATATACAAGACAATAAATATATCAAGTGAAATGAAGTTTGTCTCATATATAATTTTATTTACCAATATAACAATTTAAACTGACATATAGTGAAACGAGAAGAATATTCATGTATTTACAAATGTACATATAAAATATGTTTAGTTCAATTTTGATCTAATCGATGCGAGAGGCGCCAGTGTTCTAGACGATTTATATTATTTACAGCGGTAATGTTCAGTTTGCGTGCGCGGAAAAGTTTTTTCAAAATTTAACACCTTTCAATTAAATTAATTTTATATAGAATTGTTTGTAATATTTCAAGGCCTACGTCATACAAACGGAATAGTCACTTAGGCTGATGAGCATACAGAAATGTATGAACAATGTAGACAGAACAATAAATTATATCCAAACATATAATAAAACATAATTAGCTCTGAGAATCAATAGCGGTATGAAACACAGGATACAACTATGATATGATATAAAGCGATGAATCCCAAGCTCGATATAGAGTTTAGTTCCATTGACCTCCGTGACCTAACGTAAGGACGCGCGCGGCGCCACCTGTGTCCAACAATAACATTAGATATCGATAGACGTTTGTCTGTATGTGTGTCTACAAGTAGATTTGTTTTCACGATCACCATCGCCAACTATGATGGATGCAGCGTGGATTGCATGCTGCTGCTGCTGACTCGTTTTACACAGCGAATGCCGTTCACGTAAAGTCATTTTTCAAACGGGTCTTTCTCTGAAGAGCTATTCTATAAAATAGGTCACATACGGCAATGCTGAGAGACTAAGGGTATTTGTTCTTTCAGTAGTAGTGAATGTTGTCCTGTAAAGTTACTATACATGTATGCCTGTTTACCTAGTGTTGTCTTATATTGTATATATGGAGGCAAAACAGAAATGACACGAGTCATATTTGTCTTACAGAAGTCGACGCATCTTCTGAAACTTGCACTCTGGGATTTGTTGAATATTTCAGTATGAAATGTTGTTGAAAACCGTTAAATATTAAAAGATTCACAGAGAGCTAGAATGTGAGTGTTGAAAAACATGCAATATGGAGCTATTTTGCAGTTAGGGATTTCGATGTGAGAAAATGGTCCGTTGAAATATGTTAAAAATGCAAGAAATGTCATAGAGTCTGGCAACTACAATCTACGTAAACATTTATTATTACATTTACATATTTTATATTTATCACGTATCTTGTACCGTGTAGTTGTGTACGTCAAATGTACTTTGTATCATTAGTCAGGAGATTTTAATTTCTACAAAGTTGTGTTGTCATAAATAACGTTTACAAGTCATGAACGAAACGAATTTAAGCGGAAACAGATTGATAGTCGACTGGTGTCCGAGCAGCAGGACGGATTGAACGCACACTGCGATCCGACGTACTCGACATAAATACGTAATGTCTGTGTATATCGGGTGTTCGGTAATCCGGTCAATCCTTTATAAGGATTGCACTTGCACTGAATGCGCACACACATTTGAAAGCGGACGTGCATGTCGTAAAATCAAATCGCACTTTCATGGATATAAAATTTTCACTTCGTTGCCGTCGGAAATTTTACGTTACTCTTCAAACATTTCACCGGCGACTCTGTTCGTATGTAACGTAAGGTTGTCAGTGTGAAGATGAATTTATCAAATCATTCACGATTATTTAACGTCTCGCTTCGACAGTTGCGCACACCAAGCAATATGCACTTGAATGTACTTTCAAGATAAGAAGAAAAAGAATTGCATTTGTTATAGATGTCGCAAGTCAGCATGAAAGGGTAATAGCATAATCTCTATTATTCGAGATGTCAAATCTTGCATTCAGTTTTTAATCTTAAAATCCTGGTTAAATAATTGTCTGACGTTACAGTACATTTTCATTTGTAATTGTGTACAAATGTGTTTCACATCTAATGTGGTTTTTTTTACTGTTTTTGTTGAACACTAAAGTGAGAAGTAGTGTACTTCAGCTAGTGCTATTGTTTGAGACGCTTTTTTTCTTCTGAAGTTTGCAAGCTAAGAAAAAAAATAGTATTGTTCCATTACCGAGAACTAACTGCCCGCGACTCCGGCAGTGAAGTCTGAGATCCGGAGCCGGTGTACCATGGGCCATGTACGCTCGGGGACGAAGGTACGTTGTGCCGAAATTGCAACCCATAAAGAAAGACGGCAATTTGCTGTGGTTTGAGATCTCTCTCACGTACGCGGGCCTGGTATAGGCTTGTACTCTTACAGGGTCGGACTCTGCTCAGTTAAGTACTCATTACAGTGTACTCTACACAACTGAATTGTATATGAAAAACTACCAATAAAAATACACTGTAATTTATCATATTTCTGCTCACAAAAAGTGTCACTTTTATCACGAATAACTTCATTGGAACAAGGGCTGTTTATCAGTGTCATTTATCTGCGTTGACATATTGTTCTTTTTGAAGTGACTTTTTAGTAGTGAATTACAGAAAAACGTGTGAAAAATGGCAAATGTTTTTCAATATCAGGCACGTCTTTTATTACCGGGGGAAAGAGAATGAAGTGCAAGTTGCATAGCCCCTGTAAAAGAGCGGAAGGTAATGTACCGTTGCAACAGCTTAATGAAGAACTATTGTTTCGTTCTCCAGTAAGAGAGTGCAGTTGTTACGAACAAAAAGAAGAATCTACAGTTCACTATAAACTTTCATTTACCATCAACTACTACCCCTATCTGGAAAAATATTTCACAAAAGCTGATTAAAACAATACAAATATTTTCCAATAATACATACATGCACGCAGGCACATAGGCAAGTGGCGTATGATAAATACTGTGTAAATATTTATCTTTATTCGAGTTTTTTTTTCTTTCATTTATTCCATACGATGGGTAATGGATACAGGGTGCGCTGTGGAAAGTAAGTGATAAAATTAAGTCAGTACAGGCCTGTATAAGAAGGCTAGAGTATAAAACACATTCTCATTCAGGTGTGCAGGCGGCGAAAGAAAATGGCCGAAAGTTATATCCCCAGAGAGAAGGGTCTGAGTAAGGTAGTCAAGCAGAAATAATGTTCATGCCTTATTAATACAAAGTAAACGGCGTACGGGGCCCTTTGGCCCTTCACTGGTGCTCGGGGAACAATCCTACATGGCTGGGAATAGTCACCGTACATTTGGTATACGTCGAACCTTCAACGACATATATACAGACAAGCGATCACATATAGAGTCACTCGTTCAAACAAGTTTCACCTCTGATCCTCTGACATATAATGAAAACTGTCTCACCAAAATACATTACAACAAATACAGTAAATATAAGTCCATGTTAAAATATATATTACCTTATGTTATTTAACCTTAAACAATACAAATTTCAAAATTTTACTACAGAGAAAGTAGGCACATTTCATTATCTAATTATAGTACAGTTACTCTTAATTTCCTAATTGCACTAAAAGTCGAGTAATGAGTATTATTAGTTGGGGAGTATTTAATATCGCTAGTAAACTGTTGAGAAACTCTGTTTTAACACATACTGTGTTGAATTATGTATCGAATTACAGGTTCAGTAAACGATGGCACAATTTACGAGTTAGCCAAAGTTTCCCAAGTAGGGAGATTTCCAAAACATGCAGTACACGTACACGCGAGATTACTCAAATATGCATCGAATAAATAAATTACACTATTAGTGCCCCCCGTTTGCATGAACAGGAACTGCAATATCGAACAATGTAGTACATGCTGTGAATGTTGTACTGCACAAGTAAATCCGTAAATTTAGCCGCCACCTTGTCAGCTGTATGTTTCAATATTCATTGTTGTTTAACAAATGTGTTCATATATTAACTAATATAGGATAATATAATATCTATATATTTCAACAAAAATATATAAAAATAAAGATATATGCATTCGTATAGTATGGAAGTACTTACTCTGTGGGAGCAAGGGCTCCATAGATACTCCGTATTCAGTTCGAGGTGTATCCCACGCCATACTCTTCAAGCACCTGTAACAAAACATGTATACGTGTATTATAATTCATATTACAAACGAATGTTTCGACTGTATAGATTCAATACTGAGTCGAAGTATTAAAATATAAATACATCATCGTGTTATATCTCAGTTATACGAAAAAGTAAGATTTTTAACGTGTTTCTGAGAAGACGTCTACAGTTTATTGTGAAATGCAAATCACACAATTATCGACAATAAACATTGTTTTCCGATATTTGATTCTGTTTGGACAAAGATTTGTACAAGTAATATAAAAGTTGTTAGTGGTTATGAAAATTTGTTACGATGTAATCCAAGAGTTGATTGTCCTACTTTACAATCGCTAGTTACATTTAACGTGCGATAAAAAGGCACAATATAGTATTAAACTCCCATCATTTCATGACTTTATTTACATCAGTTGTCAAACATTAATGTGACATAGTTTGTTTTTACGGCAAGTTAAATTTAATGCGACAACCATGAAGTGTTGTGCACTTATTAATGTGCGATCGTAACTAAAAGTTAACGAAATCAGAAAACAGCTGGATAAAAAAATGTTTGTGCTCAGAACTTTATGATAATGAACTAGTCAGGCCATTTGTTTTCCGGCATTTTATCACACCTTGCCTACAACAATTCTGACAAACGTAACACGTCAAAATATCAGCACGCGCCGAAAATAAAATATACGTCTGACATGACAGCTAAAAATGCCTGTAATCTTTCATTTCAAATACAATATCTGGTTTATTATCATATTTCAAGATCAGGTGTGATTTACCATGATCAAAAAATCGGTTTCTGGACAAATTAATAAATTGATCCATTCCAAAAATTCAATTTACATTTGTTCTATCCGAAATTATAGCGTGTTACGTCGTTTGCCTAGGAGGTTAAAAATAAAATGTATATTTCAAGCTTGCAAAGGTAAATCTATCCTATTTTAGCTGTATAATATATACTAAATTTACAGGTTAAACTTGATAGAATTCGCGGTGCTTAAAGCGCATGTGTACACGGAACTATCTCGCTGTCACGCACTGTTACGCATGCAACGCAACAGTACCAACCGACCAATTTCAATCAATCAATGTGTCAGAGGTTTTAAACTGTGTTCGATAAGAATGCCAAGTGGAAAAAAACGCCAGTGTTTTTGATTAATTGTATCGACCAATTCAATTGTAAAGTCTACAAACACACAGCCATGACAAACGAACGGTGTCGCTGGAGAGCAGACGCAAACATGGCGGAAATAAATTAGTGCGCCGAGTTAATGAATTTACTACAAGTGGAACACAATATTGTACATGTGAGTGTTTAACATTTCAGCTGAATTGTTTGTCTGAAGTGAACAAACAATGATTCGAATAACCAAAAACTCATCACATCACGGTTGGTAGAATTAAAACATGAGTTTGTTTGACACAGGAATTCTCTGTTGCCTTTTTCATCAACACTGCTAGTTAGCACTGTTGTAACAACAAATAAAATAACATAAATTACATTTGCAACAAAAAACAACGTTATTTTAAATAAATGATTTAGGCACGTACATGAGACCAGGTACGCAGACTGGTTTCGTCCAGTACAAATTGTTGGGTGACTCGCTTCGCAATCCATTAGCAAAACGAGTACCATTAGCAAATTTGATAGTGGACATTTGCAATGAAGATGCGTTGTCGACTAGCCAATTGCATAAATGAAAATCTAGTTTGCCGGACAGACGTACGTACCCATAGACCACTAGATTTCGCAAAGTTTTACTACGATACTCGCCGACTAAAAGTTTTCACGTGTATAAGTTTTTTTTATTCGAGTGGACAGAGGAAACCACTTCCCGTTTAGTAGAAATCATTGTGCGAGTTTTAAACGTAACAAGGAAAGTTTGGTGTTGAACTAGAAATTATTGTGATGCACACAGATGTATGTATTAGAAAATAAGAAAAAGTGTACGTTTCTGAGTAGTGCTGGCGGTGCTGTACTTTTTTTAAAACAATTTTTGCAGAGACGGTGGAACATTTAATTAAAAGAACGAAATGCTATGCTATGTGCTAAAACTCCGGAATTAACTGAACCATTTACAATACTTTGTGCTAAAGAAACTAGTCATTAATCTTGGAGGCGGAGTAAAAAATAATGAAACAAAACAAAGCAGACAGTTAAGCCAAGGGAAGAATAATTAGATGGATTTATGGCAGAACGATGAAAGCTATATCAAATAATGAATAAATAATAGTTTCGTTACCACGAGAAGGGTTCTTCAACTCCCCAAAAAAATGAGAAACACTATGTCAAGTTCGATATAATATGTACATTATAAATACCAACATCATTTGCTTTAGTAATAGTAATCAATTAAAGTAAATTACAGACGTAGTAATGATGCAGATGTGTGTATATGTGTGTGTGTGTTTAATGAGTTGTAATGTACAACAATAAGCTTACATAAACTATGTATTTGGTAATTACGAATCGATAACGGACGACTTCCGGTATGCATGATGGAGAACAATGATTAGCAAATTTCAATTGCATATATGACATGGTCGACCAAATTCTATGGTAAAATTTAATCACAACCGACTGCGGAATACACTCAAATACGAACGTGCAATGTGTGTTTTGGAGAATATGTATCTATCTACTAGTAATCAGTTGCGCTCTCGCACAAAGCATTATCTACCTACATTGATCGGATCAATATCTACAATAACATCATTTTACACCATATTATGTCGCTGAATTGTATTAAACATCAATAATGGGATAATATGCAGTAGTGAAATTTACACAAATTATTGCTTCATATGTATATAAAAATAGTATTCAACTGACTTCAGAGAATGGAATTTTTAATTCAATGTTTAAAAAGTAAATTGAAAAATCAATAATACAATCACACTGTATTATAACTATATACTTTTCCAATATACGGTTTTTTTTCTTAAATTGGAAATATCTATTTTTCCACGTTTCATAGAGGGGTGGAAAGTGAAATTGTGACAATAAAGATATATCAGTGAAAATATCTAGGGGGGTAGAGCTAGTGAATTACACTTTGATGACCGCAAACATATTCATGTGCTCCATCTGTATGAGCGGTGGTGGTGGTGGTGGTGTGCTATTAGGGGGGTTGTTGAACGTCTCTGGACGAGGAAATAGTGGAGCCGTTTGGTGGCGTTGCACACGACCCCGTTTATTGCACTATTTGTCACGGCTTCTCGGATGTGGCAGTAATGAGAGTAATGCAGAGACGCTGTTGATGGAGATTTGTGTGCAATCCACAAGACGTAGGATGCGAACAAGCATTGCCTACCCTTGCCGTTATCCTTGTCCGTCCCTGACTCGAATCTAGAGCATCCGGTATCCGGTCAATTGGTCGGCCCTTACACACACACACATGCGTGTAATTCATCTCTAGTGAGTGATATCATGGATCGTCCTGTTCTTCTAGTTAAATTCATCAACTAATATTTCAAACTCAGTGATCTGTAAAATCCATATGTGCACTGTTTTATCCGCTGTATTATTATGAATTATGTATTATTTGAGATAAAATTAAAATAGTTTTCTATACTAAAATTACGAACAAAATAACAATATAATAAATATATATTTAAATGACTGAATGTGCTCCCTTATTTTATTTGGTGTTCTTTTTCCAATTCTAGGTTGAAATTGAGTGTGTCGATCAATGTCGCTTGACATTTTTCAGTTCAGTCCTGAACGTTGCGACCGTCCTGGGAGGATTAAATGTCCGTGTCGAGTTAAATAACATTCGGGTTGTAAAGAAATCGATTAAAATTGCATGTGGCTACAGATCGGTGGCTGGCAAGCACGAACTTGATACCAGTTGTCGTACAGGTACAGAAGATCGAGTACTTTAATGGTAGTTTAAGTGAAAACGCTGCACTTATTGGCTGCTTTATTGCACAGAAAATGCGGTAATTTGCGGTTACACCTATCGCACACACACACACACACACACACACACATACCAACCACAAATACTACTCGCCACGGATAGATTAAAGACGTTAGTTTGCGTTACGATTCTCGCTTTTTTACATAATATAACTATATATTTAACTACGCTTTCATTGAGAAACGTTAGCATGGAAATGTGTAAATATAAGTGTAATTTTAAAATACGTATATATGATCTGTTTTATTATGCATTATATAACATTCTAGAAGTTCTATAAAACTATATCAAATAATTCTAATGTAAAGATTGTAATGTCGAATTAGTACTATTCTAGAATGAAAATTCGTAATGTGGCGTAACTAGTAACTACACTAGATACTTTAATTATAATAATATATAATTCTGTCAGATTTCAAGCAGATAAAAGTCAAGTAGTAAGCATAACTTCCTCTTACGAGTACCTTCATTATTCATATTAGCATGCGTACATAATCAACTAAGTCACGGCAGATGACTTAGACAGTGTATATTAGATATAACTTCCGTAATAATTCCAATTAGTGCCCGAACAATACCGTTTTAATTTACCTCATAAATTTTACGAACGAAAAACATGACCTTTTCAGCTTTATGGACGTAAGAAAAACTAATTAATAAACAGAGAATAAAGTTTACAGCAATGTAAGCGGGTTTATGAATTAAATATTTTATTAGACGTCCTTTGTCTTCGTGGAATATTTGCAGGGAACTTGAACTGATATCTAAATATAGTCTAATATCCAATTTAGTTGTATAGCATCTGAAGTAAACATCGATATGTTTATAGTTTATGTTCTAAATTACTTCGATTTCCTGATAAACCATGGCACTTTATGAATGTTCACAATCGAGCCATGGTCTTTGTTCGGCGGACACAAAACTAATTCGGATAACGGGCAATTACCGATAGTCAAATGTAACAGTAACAAAATAGAACCGAAAAAACGGGAATAATGTCCCCAACAGTTCGAACGGAAAAGTGGTCATCACTCGTAATTTTCACGAGTGGATTGCGGTGACCGAAATCACAGTAATTTGGTCGTGCGTCTAGTTTGGGCGAAGTTAGGAGTAAGTGCGTCAAAGAGCGACAGGGCTGAAGGGGCGGGGGGCTGTGTGTGAACACTCCCCTCCTTCCCTTCTCTCTGTGTAATGCTCATGTAATTCGGTGCAGATTTCGTTGGGAAATACCGATATAAACTTAATTTGCGGTTTTATTCGTACTTTAGGACAAACGACGTTAATTTGTGTGTTAGGTTTACGGCTGAACATAAACAAATTAAGGATCCAGTGGCCTGAGGAGTTAGAACGATGCAGGGGTCAGAGGTGGGGGTTAAATGGTCATATTGGAAAGGAAAATATATGTGACGATGCAATTGTACAATTAGAAATGATAGATAATTCACCCTTAGGATAACATGTCCCTATAATTATAAAGACAGAAAGTGTACATGATATAGAGATAACGAGATAATAGTTAGTATTTATCGAAACTACTACATGGTTTTTGTAACTAAACATTATACCATAAATTCACCTACAATCCGATATTTGGAGTTTACTAATAGTGACATCACGAACAATATTAATTCGAATATAAAATTGCTATGAACTGTATTCAATGTATATTTGAGTATTTGTTGCAACTGTATATTTACGATAGTGCACTTGCTGTGCTTCCCAGAGTGCTTTCTAACAATCGTACGTACGTACGTACATTCGAATGCTATTAAATCTAGTGTTAACGGCGTCGTATACTGAACAGTGTACGTTGTTTGCTAGTAAGTGAGTGGATTAGCAAGTGCAACCGCAAGGAGCCCGCATTGATGTTCTGCTTACACCGTATCGCTAAGTCGATCCCTTGTTCGATTATTTCTGACGTAATAACGAGATTAGCACCAACTAAGTCCGTCGGATTTCACTAAATCCATGTTTTCCGATATTCTTTACTACTGTATATATGCTTGTATATAGTACAGGTATCACATAGTAATAATATGTGCTGTGTTAGTAACTCTACGACAACGAGCTACTAACAAATGTGAAAACGTAAACTTTTATTATATCATGCGGTGGGCGACAGGATACCGTCTCCTACGCTGTTTAATTACCGTTGTTAAGTGTTGAACTTAAGGAAATTGCTTTGGTGTTATTAGATTATTTCGTCTTAGAATTGGCTGTTCTAACATTATAATGAGCTATGGTAATTAGACACGTGTGTAATACTAATAAATATTATCTACTAGACATTTTAATGAATCGTCACTGTACGCTAACACACGAGAGTTATCTTGCTACGGTGAAGGTATAAAATTAGGTCACTATTGTTAGCGCCAAATGTCAGTAAGGATAAAATTTCTAGAAAATTCGAGAACTACGCATTAGATACCATCATTTCTTAAACATACTTTTCTTCTTTTCATTTGTAACATCTTTATTGAATTGAATCAAAATTGTACTGCTTTGTGGAACCCCATTTTTCCATTTGTGTCAACTTCAGTTTTATACAATTGTTTAGAATAGTTGTGTTTGAGTATTTTCACAAGAATGCTGTTAGAATATGCAATTTCGATTTCCAGGCAACAGTGTTCTTTGTAAGATAGATGTGTGTAGGTTACTATAGAACGTTCGATGTGTCGGAAGAGACGACGGCTACATCAGTTTCAAGATGGAGACGTGCGGTCGAGAATGAGATGATGCGGCAGGCTTGGGATCTATCCCAATCACTGTCGGCAGATGAGACAATATCATAGGGGTGAGATGAGACAATCTTCTGCCCGGGGGGTGGATGAGTGTGCACCCTCGTACACAAACATACACATACATACATATATAGGTATAGGAACGTGCTAGAGCTGGTCGTACTAGAATTGATATCAAGGTAGATTACATATAGTAACGTTGCTCAGTAGAAATTCCAAATGAATATTGACTATTCTGAATTACAGAACTATAAGAGAAATAACTGTGCATTTCGATAAAAAGTTTGTTTAGTAATAGGAAATTCAATTTGCACGATATTTAAACTGGTCCATTATCTTTAATAGTTTAAGTTTCAAATGCATTAGCAAGAAAGCAGAACAGTGGGTAAGTCAAGATTTAGGTTAAAGCCGGATTAATAAAAAACAGAGTCAGATCAAATTTCTTACAGGAAATGGATACTATTTAAAACAGTTTAATCCATTTTTAAAAGGGTCTGTATATACAAGTACAAAATACAAAATGATATTTTCCGTGATTTATTCTTGCACACATTTGTCTGGCTGGACTGGTTGCTAAGGAAATTCAAACAGGCCATCAATTATACGGGAAAATGATAATTTAATAAATCAAAAGTACTAGTACAAAACGTGTGGCCGTAAATTCGAAACCGACACATGTTACATCGCAGGAAAGTTGGAAGTTGTGTTGAATTTTTTGCTTGTGTGTGCTGAGTGGAGAAGTGCGAGGACGTCGGATCGCAGAGAGTCTGTGAAGTTTTGTGTAAGGAACAAATGTTCCCTTCCCAGTGGCAGCTAGTAGCAAGAGAGCAGCTAGGATATGAAAACAGCGACAGAACTGTCGGAAACTCAATTAAGGCAATTCACGCAATGCGGTCTTTACAAAGCGTCCTGGCGAGGCCCGTTGCACACTATACGAAACGAGACGCGATGCGAGTGTAATTGGACCGAGTCATCTAACTCTTTGCATTAATTAACAGTTTGGTGCGTACGAAACATACACACAGTGGAGAGACGGAAAACGTTCTCTCTCAAAGCAGTACTGTAAATATGCAGAGAGGAAAAAAAACATACACACTGATGAATATCAACATGAACAAACAGCAGTGCCTGCTTTCCATCATTTACCGAGTAGCTACTAATTGAGGCGCGTTCCTTTGCTCTTTTATAGTGGCTGCTTATTTACATGCGCTCTATTCAAGCCATACTCCGCCCCATGAATTACACTAGTTCCTTAATTTATTTTAACTCTACAAGTGCATAGAGTATCATCAAAAATTCTATTAGCTTTTCTTGTTACGAAAATGGTGAAAAAAGCAATTTTATAATGTAAATATATAATCAGAATATGATGAACATGAAAACCGGAGCAAAAATACAAATGAACTTTTTGATTAATACTGATGAACGTTGGAAGTCAGATGTAAAATGTAATTACCAATCATATTACCTATGTAAATCTAATCAAACTATTTCAATAAGAGGTTCGCCGTCTACATATTTCTATATTATTAGTGAATGATTCAGATGACTAAAAAATTTAAGATATTAGTGCTAAAACTTGTTACATGTATTTTTTAACAAAAAGCTGCAACATGTGATCATTATTGAAATAATATTTTCTTGCCTGCACACGCCTTTTCATTATTTTCACTTTACTCGCCTGCCTTATAATAATGTTCTACAATAACAATAATTTACCCCGGTAATTTTAATGTAGTCTCTCGGTGAATAAGAAATTTTCAAAATCACACCACCGCACAAAACTTTTTATAAAATTATAAAAGTTAAATTCTACCGAGTCACATAAATATCCCGACTTTTATATCCGTGTTCGGGGGTGCATGTAGCTGGCAGCGTTATGCATGTAGCAAGATTTACGCGACCGATTTATCGCTAATAAAAAAGAGGAGTCCTTCAGAGCCAGGGAACCATCCAATAAGGATACTTGGAACAAGATATGCAGGTGCAGTATGCACCAATGCATGCATGTACTTGACAGTAACACACACACACACAGCACATACGGAGGCTTTAAACGAGAAGAATGCATCCGGTTTCCGCGGAAATCACGAGATTCCTATGCATAGACTCCGGAGGAATGGCTCGTCGAAGTTCCTAACTATCTGCAGTTACGTCAAGATCCCGGATTCGAGGCCGCCAGGTAAAAAACGAGCACTCTAATATAGGAACGAGATACGCTTCGACGAACATCCACATCCTAGAAGTACTACTACCTCCTCCGTTCCTGCTTCCACAGATAAAATGTGTCATTGAGTATGGAACGATATTTTTACTTAAAAGGCGAACAGACGTCGACACCGCCGCGGTTTTTAATTAAAAACTACGTTCTGCAGTGAGGAAGTGTCTGAGTAAAAGCAAAAAAAAACTTTAAGTACATACACGAAATGATTCAAGGATCTGCAAGTATGAAGATTCAAATTTAAGTCTGATAAAAATATTTTCATTTGCTAAACTATACAACATAGTCGATGACATGAAGTTGCTCTTTAAAGTAGGATTAGATATTGGAAATTATATTGAAAGTTAAGGTAAACTTTTCTGAGTAAAACATGATAATAAAAGTGGAAATCCACTTGATAGAAATATAATCATCTAGAATATAAATTGAAAAGCTTTTAGTTGGCGTGCAATAATCTGGGAGTATGGCATAGTAAGGCAGGGTGGAAATATCAGGTGCTGGTGAGTTATCTGATCGTATGTTCATTTCTAAGTCAGTTGTTGCACAGACAAAAGAGCGAATTTACCGTAAGAGCCGAAGCCTGCACTGCTTCAGATCTATATCAAGTGCCTTTAGCAAACTTAAGTTACCTGTACCAGAAAAAGTATACAATAGGAAATTGTATTACAAAAGCTGTGTAGTTAACTAAACTGCCAACATTGTCAAGTGTTTTAAAACAATATATCAAGAAAACAATATACATGAACATAATAGCTCTAACATCAACTAATGTATAACATTAATTAATCAAATATGTACTATATTAAATTACTTAATAACGTTTCCTCTTGATTGCCTGTAATACGATATCTCACGGAATAAAAAAAGGTATTCTTGGATAAATGATTATTGCAATTGGCATGTGAAATACAAATCGTTCCTTCAATAATAAACAATATTTGCATATTATAAAGCTTTGACACAAACACGCGAAATCGACGAGCGGCGGTTATGTAACAGTGTAGGAGTAGAACGGAGTTGCAGGAAAGCGGAAGTTCAAACGATTGTCAGTTTGTCTTACCTTGTTAATAAGTGAAGCGAAGTCGATGTCTCACAAGTGACAGAGAGAGAGTCTGTATCGATAAACGAGTAGAGTAGAGCACACAGCAAAAGCACTTCCACAAAATCAGAGACGGTCAAGTCAAATAACGAGTCACACACTAGTAGCAGTAGCAGCAGCGGCAGCGGCAGCAGCAGTAGCGGCGGCGGTGGCGAAAGACTCGGTTGCCTTTGCAACAACGTAGGGATAGCAGCACGTCACGGGTACAGGGTGTCCGATATGTGACGAGGTAGTGGAGTTGTACCACAAAGAGTGAGAGAGAAAGGGTAGCGGGCGGCGGCCCTTTACGGCAGGACGAAGGAGCTGTAAGTGAGCGGCGGCGTTACGGAGGCGGCGGTATCGTGCGTTACCCGTGCCGCGCGCACCCCTCGCGCACACCATACCGACCGCCACGCTATTGATTTTTCGATTCATCCTCTGCCGCATGGTGGCAGCGCGGCAAGGGACGAACAGGAGCCGCATCAAAAACGTTGCGCGCGATCATCAAACAAAATAGGTTATAAGTACTTGCAGACATGCTGGAGCCAAACAGCTATCATCACCATCACCAGCAGTGCAGAGAGCACCAGGAGGTGATGTTCCATGTTACCAACTAATTCCAGGTGTCAGTTAGCAGAGGTGTGAGCGATATCGTCTTACATCCACCAGCCTCTGCCAGTTCAGTGGTAACTTTCCATGCCTCCTCGCCTCGCTCACATATACACACACACGTAACTTCATCGTCGTCGAGTCGGCGGTAGGCTTCGTTGTTAGTCGTTATCCTGGCGCGCAGAGCCGGCGCACCAACGACAATACATACATACTCTTTCATACGAATCATATTAACCACCCTGTATCATTGCATAGAATCATAATGACTAACTGTCAGAACCTAGATTCCAAATATGCTTACATTTCACACTGCATTTTTTGCTTATTTGTGGTTTGGTATATTTGAATAATAACTGTAAGTTTCATAAGAGTTCATCTGTAACTAGATGCACGAAAGCGAATAAGTCGAGGAAGATTGAAATCGTTAACAAAAAAATAGAGAACAGAAAACCTTGTTGAATGCAACGAATGTTTCATACTAGGCATTTCTCACAAACTTCAATTCAGCAAGTCTGCATAAATAAATCTGTACAGTAACTCGGAAACTGACCATCAATTTAGATTATTCAGAGCGTTATAGTCAGTTCTTGGAAATTACACATGAAAGTTTGTAAATGTTTTTAATATTATTATATGTTTAAAGTATAATTATTCCTGCGTCGTTCTATTATGCTCGATAGTAGTAAAATACTTGACACCGGTACTGTACCCAGGCACGATGTGGTGTGACGCGGATCCTTGCGGGAGTGCGGGCTCCGCTCGATGTCTGCTACAGATGTTCAAGGACACTGTCTCTATGTGTGCACAAAAGTTAACAGAGACCCGGGGGTCAAGTGGGACGCCAGAAGAGCGAGGAGCGCCCTCTTCGCAAAACACAATATTAACCCTTCAGTTTCTTTTATGCTTAACAGAATACACGTTCATAATTAAGGGAACTAGATTAAACGGGGGACTACATACGTTCCCCATGGGCTTAAGAAAAAGAAAATTTTTCGAACGACAAGTTCAGTATACTATATGCATTGATGTCACAATGTGCGGAGCAAAGGTATTTTGTTTTAAATGCAACAGCGCAGATGAAATGAACCAGTGGGGAATCAAATATATGGTTCGTTCAGAAAACAGAAGAAAACATATCCGGTTCATCTATATGAAATATTTCATTGTGAAGAGATGGATAAATCTATGAATTTGATATTACTCAGAGAACATTAACTGAAGGAAAAAAGAACGTATATATTTCTAGAAACATCAGCTTTTATGATGCTAGTAGATGTCGGAAGCTTTTTCTACAGTGCCCAGGATAAAAGGTTTGAACGTAACAAAGAAGAATTGAGAAGAAATAAATATTACATGAGATTAGTTTGTTCGGTACGAGTTTGAATCTACATCCCTGAAGCCATATTTCTGCACATCTGGGTGTTACTTATCTTCTTAACAGTGCATGTGTGCGCGAGAGAGATCGCACGAGATATTTATACGAGGGATTCATGTAAACGACGATAAAGAACTAGACTACTAGCATATTAACCGTAAAACATCGTGGTCCACGTTGCACAGTACTGGCTGAGTCTGACGTCGGTCCTGCGGCTGCTGCTGCTGCTGTTGTTGTGCCCCAGGTGCATAGTGTATAGCATCGTGACATGCAAGGTGCACGGTGGTGTCTTCATAATGGCCCTACGTCTAACTCTCAAACAAAGGCTCATCTGAGCGCCCAACAATTGTGTTTCATTTCATTCTCGTGTATTTTCCTCGCTGCCAAATGAAATTTTAAAATTGTATGAACCTCTCTCTGGCGTTATCACCCGCCTTTCAAGTGCTGAACCGACGAAGAGATCCAGGCACACAGTAAGAAGAGATGGAGGCATACCTATATAATACCTACACGAAGCTTTCAGTTCTTTGATAAACTTCACGTTCACTACTAAAACATGAGTCGACGGATATCGGTAAAGCTTTGATCCATATATTGACTGGCTGATGGTTGTCTGAGGAGTTTGGATGAGGGAAAATAAGCTTCACCTTCAATACAGCTAGAGCAAGATCGAATGCGTTAGGCCAACGGGAAATGGCCGAGTGGGAAGAACGACACAGAGAGACAGAGCGATAGGAGATGGTCGGTCGGGTGTGGCAGAAGGCAAGTTCAATTCCGGTTCGTGAACGGAACACATACATACCTTAGCTTATATACGGAAGGGCTATAGGGCTATATGTGTAAGGATGGTGTGTGGTATGATACGGTACGACACGCACGGGTCTAAATAAAGGCCGATGAGCGGGCACCAGGGTAAGGAGAGAGGACACAATGAAAGGAATAACGCGACGTCCGGCCACAATTCCGACCGACACACATCGGGAGCTTCATTGAAAGTTACACACACACAATTGGTGTCGATGTTATTGCGTGTCCATTACACACGGGAAGAATGGAAGAAAAAACTATTATATAAAGTGCGGCAAAATGAAACTGCTTGTCACAAAGAACACTAACAGACAATGAGAAATGTGTGTACCTGATGGCAAACAGGTATACTGAAATATTAATGACCAGATGGGTATTCTACGTCGATATCCACGTGTCCACTCATATCAATATGTCAGCGTCCATTGTAGTAGTAGGATAAATGTAAATAATGAAATATATCTACAGTATTGAACTATACAATAGAGCTTATATTTGTTTTCTTTTAAAGTCCTAGAAGTTATTAACCGTTTTGACCTTTCATTTACATTTTTGCGTGATCGTTTACAATGAAATAACTTAACAATAAAAATAGATATTTATTGTAAAAATGATATGCCACGAAGTAAATGAAGAAAATTTAATATATTTGAAATAACTTAAATTTTGTGTTCAGATTTATTATGTCTACAATGGATTACTAAAAATAAACAGTTAATATTTGTATTATGGGCAAAAATATTTTAATATTTGCTTTTCGTTAGTTCTCTTAACTATAATTTCAGGAACAGTAGTTAGAATAAAATGATATTCATATTCAAGAATCCAATTTTGAGAAAAACATTAAGTACATATTCTACCTTATTAAAAAATTGTAAATTAACTTTTTTTCCCTATCAAATAGATAACGGTACGATATTATGAAGTATTTATAATTAAAGTAATTAAATACTTCATTTCATAAACTATGTGTTAAATAATATATGAAAAGTCTCGTTTTAACGTTACATGAACCCATGCAGCTACGTAAAGGGAAAAATATGAATTAAGCTTAAACATGCCAGGCAAACTAAATTTCTTCTACTTAATATGAATAATTGCTTCTTGTCACGATATAATTTTTCACTTCTCGTACATTCAGCCGCAAATGAAACCATTAACGAAATTTTATGTTTGTGGTTTGTAGTTTATACTTACAATAATTTTTAAATTAATTTATATGTCGTCTATTTCCCTTGAGTTAAGCAAAAATCTGATAATGATTTTAGCAAATACATATTAAGTAGGCTAAAGTAAAAAGAATATGTTTTAAAAAAGTGACATGTTTTTCAAATTCGATGCTTTGGAATAGTGCAGTACTCGTGGCCTCAATTACTTATAAACAAAAAAAAACTATATTTTCTATGACTTAAAAAGCTGAGTACTCGCGATCTGTGCCAACGAGGTTTTTCTAAGGATGTACTTGAAGCGTTGACGTCATCGTAGCAAGTATCAAGTATACAACAATTAATCGGAATCATGAGAAAAGTGTACATAAATATACGCAAAATAACGACGAGTGGAGGGACGGTTTTTTCTTTTCCACTTGGAATATGGATTTCTCGGACAAATGAACTGAAAAATTGGTCTTATTCAACATAAGAAATATCCAATTGTTGAAATGACACAACTAAGATAAATAATCGTTAATTCTAATGTGTAGGTATGAAATGAAACTATATTAAATAAACACACGATCAGATGGAATACCCTTGGCAAATGGAAGATTTTACACAATACTGGCACACATAAACTCGGGTAGTGTGTACTTTATAAGCGTTGTGACGTTAAGAGACATGGTGGCGCCTGCAACTACGTACGTATGTACATACGTAGTGTCAGTTGAACAAAGTGTGTGGGTTCGTAAGTACCGAGGTGCGCAGGAATCTAATCGAATGTTGGAGTTGGAGGCTAGAATTTATTGTTATCGTCATGTTCAGGGACAGTGTATGCCGTGACCTGAGTCATTATTCAAGTAGCTCTGTCAATTAGCCAACTTGAAGGGTGGGGGGGGGGGCAGAGAGATATGCAGCTCAGCAACAG
>JAGJTL010000104.1:4903343-4920333 GCA_022063505.1 Calosoma granatense | reverse complement strand
AGCTCTGTCAATTAGCCAACTTGAAGGGTGGGGGGGGGGTAGAGAGATATGCAGCTCAGCAACAGTCTGACAAACGGAAGGAAATGAGACGGACGATGTACAGAACAATCAAACTGGCGTCACATTGATGGCAATCGATACCGCAGCTAGCTAGACCGCCGAATCAACCATCATTATATGGACAATGGGAATCAACAATGTTGTACCAGCATGTATGGCACAGCACATGGGTGTTCGATGTTTGACACGAGAACTACGGACGATGATGCGTCGTAATTGTGTATTGTTGTTCGAACCGACTGACATCTACCCCTTTAGAACACCCACCCCCTACGCGCCATTTCTGCACATCCAGCACAGTATCCATGGTTATAGCGGTAATGTAGGTGTAATGAACTCGAGAGAGTGAGGCCATAGGTCGCGTTATCTCAGCGACGGAAACGACAAAAGGGTGAAATGCGGGATTTCACAATGATGACAAAGCTTGAGTCGAAAATTGAAGACTTTTGTTAGCAAAACTTGTTCTCGCTGAAGTTTCAACATGGCTAATAAGAGCAAATGGAATTTAACTAGTCTAACTAGTGCTGCATGATACGGCTTTCCATGCTGGATCATAGAATATCGACTTTAGAAAGAAACAATTTACATTTTAAACGATTCTCTGTACGTGGTAAAATTTCTAACGAATAAAATTCAATTCTATGTGTGAGACTTTAATTTCACATCAATCGTCATTCAAAGAGCTAAATACGGTAACATTATTTTAAATCGTTCTATTCTGATAACACTAGCACATTGTATATAATTTCGTACGGTTAAGAATTTGCCTGTACAGTTGCATATTTACATTAAAATAAACGTTATATTCCCCGGCAGAACATTATTCGAATGTGAACATGTGACATAAACAGGCTATGATATGAAACACGGTATGTTTCAATTCGAAACCGCATATAAATAGGGTTAACCACTCATCAGCTGTAAAACTAATAATAAAGCATCGCAGTTAACTCAATGTTCAACAGGACCGGCTATAAAATGATAGTAGCCATAAAACGTGTTAATTAATAAGGTAATTAAACGTAATGAACTAAAAGTCGTGGAGAGGCCATCGACGTTACTGGGGACGTTTTAGTCCTGGGTGTTGGTAATGGTGAATATATTAATTCAGAATTGCCACACGTCCGATGACAATGTGGATACAGTGGACGGTCAAATGATACTGACATGAATAAACAATCACAGTCCACTGGCCCTGTATGGTTGCTGGCGATTAGGGTTCTGCTTACCACCCTTACCACATAGAACTCCTATATGTTCTTACAAACACTTCGGACAGAGGGGGACATCATAACGTCCTGATGCTAATAGCGAAATAATGGAGATTATGTTTGAATAGGGACTGACAGGATGGCCATACATAATTCCTATAAGATAGCGATAATAACATGCACGACTGAATATCGCTTCATTTCAGACAAAGATTAAAGGGATTACTGCTTCAAATTAAATACTAATATATAATGTTGCTTCATCAGTTTCATGTACAATATTACTCCATTGCCGGTCAAACAGGAGTACTAATATGTTGTACAGTAATCTGCAAAAATTCTAAAATAGCATACACTAATAAATTCATAGAATACTGTTCAATTAAAAACTGATTACGTATAAAGTGCTGTGTTCAACATGACTCGAGAAGTTCAAGTTAGTGGGCCAAGAACAATTTCTGGAACATAAATTTTCTGCCGTTACAACAATGCTGATTAAAATTTGCCTCCATTATGAATAAAGCAAATAAATAACGTGGCGTTCAGTTTGGAATCAGTGCTTAAAATAGCTTGTTTATCGGGCATCGATCCTGGTAGATTCAGGCGTATTCAGGGTACCGTAGTCGAGGCCTTTTGATAGCCCCGGGTAATGAGAGAATAATCTTATTAGCAAGTGTAGCACAAAACCATTCATACTCCGCGCTGCAACGCAAATTGGAGCAACGGACCGAGCATAATGCGATTTACGAGAATTTATTAATTTCCAAAAGAACAACGAACACCGCCGGCGTATTATTATAGCGCAGTCAGACAACATCACCGTCATCACTTAAAATTCACATCCACGTTCCTACATTATTCTTATTTTGTAAACAAACAACAATTAACCTATTTCGAAAATCATTAGAAGAGTCTTGTACAAATCACTAAATTCATTAACGTTATATTGGATGGTACAAGTATTAGTTAAACTGCATCCGTAACTATTTCTTTGAACAGAAGTAATGAATATGAATATGATGAATAGAAATCAAACTAATAAATACATATTAATGCTCTTCACTTTCTACAGTTGCAGATGATATTATTCCAGTCTCGAATTGGTTGAGAATGTCTGGCGGAAATCAATAAAACAGATACAGATGTAGTTCATTGGGACCGGTTCTAGCTCGTCAACGAATTTATGGTAACATGTCATGGAAATTCTGACGTAAAATCTAAAATATTGATTGACGTAAATTATATTTATAGTGTAATATTATTTTATTTGGGAATTTCGTGCTCGTCGAAATGTAAAGCCAATAGAAAGAAGAGAAGGTATTTGTTAAATATTTATAAAAGTATTATTACTTTAGAAAACGATAGGAATAGTGTCGATAAAGACAATTGTGTTTAATATATTTGAAGAAGACCAAATTTCAATCTTGTAGAAACAAATGCGATGTAGAAAATTCTATATTCCTGCATATTCTTTCAAGTTTACTTTTTTCAATGACCAAACAAATGGCCGTGCTGATAAAACTATTTTATACATAAAACATAAATATACTGTCGCAAACTTTTTAATAACAAAAAGTTAAACAATTTTCCTGGAAAAAAATTGTATTTCCATCCAGGTAAAGCATTGTCCCATTTGTCGTACAATAAATATTGTACAACGAAACATAAAAAATATGAGCGCAGTTAGTGTATCAAGTTTACTATGAACGCTGTAGCTTATATAATTCATGAATAATTTATACAAATGTATGAAAACAAAGGAGCCGTTACACAGTAGCAGTAAGTATCCTATAAATTATGTATGTAGATATATTTGTTTACTTACATCACGTGACAGTACAAATCTGATGTTTGTATATTACTCCACGGAGTATCCCCCCGCAATAAAATGATTCTAAAAGTACAGAATACAGTCCGTTACAGCTGTATTTTTCCGGCGACATATCATTGTCAATTGTAATGGATGAATTTGGTATTATTATGTGCACTGAGCCAATGTTCACCAGGTAATATTGAATCGATAACTTTGTTCAGATTGGTTAAACATGTATAAAGTAACGTTAAATAAAGATTAAAGAAATGATTAATGGCTTTGGTCTATGACTTTTTAGTTTATTGAGTGAATATTAAAGTAGTGTCAAACTTATCTAGTTAAGACAGTGTACAGGCATTTCTGTGTGAAAGCATCTTCAACAAACAACCACACATACATGACTTATGTTCTAATATAACTTATGTATTGATCGGGCACATTATGCTAATGTCGGGCGTATTGTACAGGGCAGGTTATGCGAGCAGAATACATGTACACAAGACTGAATGAGAACGGGACCTTTCCCGATGGAAAAAACGGCTTCCATACGTACACACATCGACATCTAGGCGGCGGCGCTGACTTGACTTGTAGTGTATTGGTGGTATGGAAGCAGCCTGCCTTGTGTATTGTGATTCAGCTGCTAGTGCGCATTTTTATGAAAATAAGAAAGGAAATGTAGATTTTAGAACGGAATACGAGCATGTCTTGCCGTTAGGTTAACCCTTTCTACGACGAGTGGGCTGACGCTCAATGGATTGCTTTAATAAAAAAAAACGAAACAAAAATATTTGAAGTGTTTCGTGTTTCACTCACATCAGTAACAATACATTTCCGGATCTTTTCTTCTTATATTTCTAAGTATATAAACATATACACACATGTATGTAATGTCATGTACGTGCCTGAAGTTTACAAACTACAAATGTAGTCATTATGTACAGTATAATTACAAACTTTTCCAAATAAGGTTTATAAATTTTTATTAACGACCTAATCAAGTATTTTAATTTGACCTGGACATTTCAACAATGAGTAAAATTAATTGGTATCAATTAGTTGATAAATATACTGCATTAGTGTGTTTAAGCGATGACATTAATGAATCAAGTTCTAAATAATTAATGCAATTATCAGAGCATAACGTGTGTATTTCCGTAGTTTATGTATTTATGGCTTGCAACAATACACGTTTACCGTATTCTATTCATTGTGTTTATATAAATTTGCCAATATTTGATAACATTCAATTCATATGAGAAGGGGGTTGCTAACAGACTAAAAGATCACATGTTCGTATGACGGACAGTACGAAAGTAACTCGCTAAATTGAGATGGTATAGGACACACAACAATATAAGAGACATAACAGACGCTGCGTGCACACGGAAAAAGAAGAGAATACAAAAAAGCATTCGGAAAGGGAGGAACAGAGAACAGGAATAAGGGATCTTATATATAGACAAATATGCAGTGGCGTGAATATTGTCCAGACTAGAGATCTCAATAGGAAAAATCCGTATTTTCTAATTGCGATAGACTCAAATCTATCTTCGTTTTGAATTTCCTGATTACGATCTCATCTCGTAAACAATAAAATACAAATTAAATTTTTGTAATAAATTATTTATTTAGGATATTGACACTCACTAATAAAATTCATTACTTGATGATTAAAAAAACGGAACATCACGCTATATCCCAGTTACTCGGAGTTGCACAATTAAACATTCATTAATGTTCATCAGCGGAGTTGCCAGTTCACACCAGGACGGCACCTACAGTTTTTTGTGGAATGCAAAACACATGTATGGCAATGTTAAAGGCGAGGATCGAACTCGCGCTTGCTTATATAACCATGCTGTCATGGTAATTTTTTCGGTTTTGCAAGCATACGCCTATATTCCTGCGACCACACTGCCAATGTTGATGATTTGAGGATAATATTTAACGATTTGAATAAATTATTGTTATATCCATATAACATATTGTTAGCTCCTTTTTACGTATTTGTTTCTACGCCCTTGTGACGCACAGACACATCGTAGTGTTCGAAGTTCCACAGAGAAACGGCGTACGTAGGGCGTCGCGGCGCATCGCATCGCCGCACACCGAGCAACAAGAACGCACGTACTCCGGAATTTAATAACTAACCCGTCGTGTTTCGCGGACAGCCATCGCTTTATTAACACACGGACAGGGCGTGCGGGTGGGCAGGGCACTGGAGGGGGCGGTGGCAGGGGCGGACAGACACACTGACAAGGAGAAAGACACGATAGCAAAGCAAGTAGAGTAGCACAGACAGAGAGAATGAAGTAGATGTGAAACAAATATGGCTCTGTCGAAGATGGTGAAGACTTGACAGTCACGTGCTAGGTGAAACCACGACCAGAAGGTCGACATCGACAGAGCTCGCTGAAGATGACAACATGTGATACCTGTTAGTGACAACTGAATTTGACACGTGATGATGTTGACGAGTTAGTGGATACACTCACTATTTTTTTCTACTAAATTTACTTATTATACGCCTAGAATCTGTTTATTATTTACATTTAACATGTATGTTTGTTATGGATGAATTTATATTTTAATCAAAATATACATCCACCACTAGATAGAATAAACAATGACAGTGATGGATTAATTGAAAAATGAATAATAAATGTCAGGAAAATTTCCATTAATTATTTATGTTTGCACACCGGTCAGATAATTTTTGTATAAATCATGTATATTATATAAAGGATTTAATGTACAACTGTAGAATTTATATAAAGCATATCTGAAGTATTATGTATACATATAAACTGGCACAGTACACTGTATGTGGACTAATCCCTGTATTATAATTATTATAACATAATGATGATTGGACATTCTAAACACCAATTGTGATTAAATTTAATCATTAATCAAAGTGGACATTTAATGACGGGTCTTAAGGGACTCGTATAACAATTATTCGATTACACTGTGCATTTTAATTTATTATTAAACTTAATTTGCACTGACACCGGTGCAACAGCGGCAGGTAGATTATGATGTATTTTTGATATGAATGTAATGTTCGCTGTAATTTACAAAATGGACTATATGCATTCATTTGTATATCTGATAGTTTACTAATAAATAACTTGATATTATGAAAACCCCACGCTATATTATTCAAACTAATAATAATCTGCATTCAGTATATATTCTTATTCTAGAAACTAAGTACATTTATATATCAAAAATGTAAAAGAAAAATACGAAATCGTTGAAGAAAACAATTGCACATGAAAGTTTCAGTGTGCAAAGAGATGTGAAAAAGAAAAACGAGGAAAGCGCAAAAGCACCGATTCGAAGTGTCCCGAACATTATTTGCTCGCGGGAGATTTATAACTTTCCATCTGGTATGGCGAAGCGAGACAGATATAATACTCGCTGATCCGAGTGTAAATAGAAAAGGATCAAGGACATCGGTGGCTGACGCGTCAGGCAACCTGCGCGACAGACTATATAGTGACAATTGTAGTACCTCGTGCACCAACACTGTAACCATGGGACTTTTAACTACAGTAAACATAATTATACCAGCTGGAAACTTATTCCAGCATTATATTCTAATTCCAAAACGGAAATATCGACACTACTTGAGAATTTACAGACATCTGAACTAAAAAATAACTAATAATATAATAACGAGAATTTTAAATTACAATACAGTATTTTCTATTATCAAAGTATCTCTTCTCTCTGGACTAAAATACCATTGTGAAAACATCAGAACGAAAAAAAAACATCTTCAATACATACTCGAGTTCATTCGCTTCTTAAAAGTACTTAGGTACATTTAAGCCCCCAAAAAGCACTTTGGCAGTAGTACAAAAAAAGGCGAAAACAACAAAAATGCATAGACAGCTTGGGGTTGAGACAAGCAAGCAGCGGAACAACATCGGCGCACAGTGGTGGGAAAGGCGTATGCTGCCAGTAGTAAAGTAAGAGTGGGCCAGGGGTGGTGTGGAATGCAAGAGGGATGGTGGTGGGAAGGTTTAGGTGGCGTGTCACGCTCACGGATGTATAATTCACGGGTGCAAGGAAACTGGAAAGTGTTTTTGTGCACTCTAACTACACGGTGCGAGTGTTGGAGCTGTCCCCTCGCAACTTTATGGCGTGAAGTTGCCGGCTCCGGAGGCAGGCACGCTTACTTACATGTACAGGCGACATCGGAGGCGGCAGTGGATGACAACGGCGCCGGAACTAGGGAATCAACAACAGCGACGCGGAATTAAATGACATCTCAACAAGGTTAGGCACGGTAAGCAACATGTCAAATGATGTGTTAAGAGCACTGAGGAGCAGAAAAATAATTGTTAGTGCTGTCAATTTTGATTTTGTGGAACATGTGAAGGGAAGATTAACATTGGCAGTTACAGTGTACATGTTTTCAGGCCCCCAAGCTAATACTATTTCGTTATACCTATGAAGTGACAATATAGAGCAATATTTTTTTTATATTTCGTCGTTATCAGGACCAGTGTAAATCGAATCGTGAAACTGATAGTAAATTCTTCTTCTACGCCCGAAAAGATCCCCGAAGCCACAATTTCAATCGAAGATTTAACTCATTTGCGACAAAAATGCACGGTGCGTTCCAGCAAATCTTTTTTCAATGGTACCCTGTCATCAAGATAACTAAAAATAATGCCATATATTATTATTTGCTGAATAAGACATAAAAGAAATTTTCATTTGCTTTGTGTTGGTTTTGGTTTCAATAAACAAGGTAATAAAGAACATTTAGTGGGGAGGGATTTAATAAAGAAATGCAAGAAGTTCAGAAATCAAAGCGTGGTAGATTGTGTTCAGTAGTTGCTCATACACGTGGAGAAAGACATACATTCCGTTTACTGCCAAACTACGCTATCGTATCCGCATAAGAGGTAAATGCCCTTGCGGCGACCACGAGCATCAGTGGCGCCACGGAAGTCGTAGTATTGCTGTGAGAGAACTTTCCAGTCATAGAGTATAGATAGGGACAACGGGCATGGGGACGCTCTCACATAAAGCTTGCAGCGTAGAAAACAAACATGTTTGGAAACGGAGCGTTAAAAAATACTACTTGCAGTAAAATAGTTTAATGAAATGAGATCCTCTTTTTACTCTCGTTTCTCGACAATGTTCGTGTGACACTTCGGGCGTTTCCGTTTCGAGAATACGTGAAATATGGTGTTTTTTTTCGTTGTTGCAGAGGCTCTTTACCTAATGAGCCGCTTTAGTTGTTTGCAGCTAGATATTTACATTGAATTGCACAGTTCTGTGGCCGGGAAATATAAATATCCAGGGAGATAAAAATGACACAGGTACTTTAATTCTCATGCTGGATAAACATGGTAGTTTAAATATTATACTTGTCACATATACATATAATCAGTGTGCATTCCACGGTCATATATGACCACCTCCTTACCTTGTAAAAATAACTACCTCTAATAAATTACCTACAAGTTATCAATATATTTCTTATCTATATCATTACTAAGAATGATGTAACTGTGTAAAAAGTTGCCTATTATTAAAAAGATATTACAGCTAATGCAAAAGTAAACTTATATAAACATTACTGAAGGCAATTAGATAAAATATCAAGAGGAAAATCAATGAATTGTTCAGCTACATTTATCTTTAAATTTTAAACTACTTTAAATTGCCAACTGCACGAAACTTTCTTAATAAAATAACCGAGAACATGACATTTTGTTATTTTTCTTTTTTGGTACGTTAAAGTTATTTATCAGAATTTACTAAGAATATTTCAAACAGACATCAATCACTTGCCTATCGATCTGGAAAATTTCAAAATACTTATTGCTGGTATGTCGAAAAGGCAAAATGAATTTTCTATACAATAAACTTCAAAAGCTTTCTTAAAAAGTACGTAGATGGTATTTACCCAAACAAATGTTACGACTATGTCGATTAAAATTAACTAGATGAGATATTTAGAGTGGATCGTGGTATTCAGTTGATATCTTAACTAAGAATTACTTCTAAAGAATTTGAGCATAGAATTGGTTTTTGTCAAACATTGTAAGTTATTGTGGTATTTTAGGAACTTTAGTTTGAGAACCTCTGACTATAAAGCTCAAGGTAGCACCAGCAAACACAAGTTTGGGTTAACAAATTACAGTTTGTGAACATCGTGAAATTCTGTTAAATTTGATGAAAATTTACTTACGACAAGCGGAAGTTTGTACGTTGAGTTCATTTGTCTGAGAGGTGGGGTACGATGCAACAACAACAACAGCAACAACAACTGAAAGCAAACTTACGAACTGAAATGAAAACTTACAGTATAAAAAGCTGTCAAAGTGTGAACAAAGCAACAAGCAAGCACTGACAACAACGGAAACACTACTGGAATAACAGTTAAATGGCTGAGGCAGAGGGGTAGGGGGGAATATTAGAGTCAGCCGGTACAGACCAGTAGACAACGGTCGGGTATGAATCAGTTAATTATGTTCGGTAGGAGTGTATGTAGCGACCGCACAGAGGACATGGGATGCAATTTTCTACCCAATTACGACATTGCGAGAATGCAAAATAGCGCATCATTGCCGTGAAACAGCATTGCCCTGGTCGCGAGCAAGTGTGACACTCTTAGTCACGTAAATACACTGTCTACCCCAGCACCAGATTAACTGTATGCAAGTGTACAGTGGACATGTGACCACAAGTGAATGTTGTGAATTAAATTGACAATGCAACTGCAAAACGCTTTTATGAATAATTAACTTAAGTAACACTGTTAAATTACTAATGTAGAATCTGCTTTGGAATGTGTAGGTAAAGTATTATTTAGTAGATATTTTATGGAGTTTCAGAATAAATTAATTCCTCAATTCTTCTTTCTTTCCATTGAAATAATACTTGAAATAAAAATCAAGTGATCCTATTCCAGTATTTTAGTGTATAGGTAAATCGGAAGGGTAGAGCAATTACAGTGGAGTATAGAGCCAGGCGTAAGGAAATTACACGCAGGAGAGGAGATCAGAGTGCGAGCTCAGAAGGTTTTACTGTCGCATTACTTACGCTACATAAAGCAGTCGCTCCACTGCACGTATATACTAAAGCACTACCACCACCACCAACACCAGCAGCAGTAGCAGTAGGACACAAGAAACAGGCCCAAACATGTAGCCGACCAGCTTTATCAGTCATCTCGTGAACGAGGCGTCAAAACTCACGACAACAGACGTCGGGACGAACAAGACGACGAATGAGCCAGGCCTGCTTGCTGTTGGGGCGTTAAGAATTTGCCACAGGCTTTCCTTTACATCTGCTTAATAGCGTGGCAAATGGGTTTTAATAAAGGAAATACAACAAGGATAATGACGCCAATCTCTGTCATTCATGTTTCCCTTCCAGAAGGATTTACAGAAGGATGCAAAAAAACTAACCAGTACGAAATTAATACATGCCATTACGATGAGTATGAAGATTCAGAGTGTCCACAAAGAAGTATTATATTTTTGTTTGTGTATTATGTATTCATTTACTACTATCTGATTACACAAGCACGGCGTATCCATTTAATCTATAAGGAATGCTGAAATAATCTTGAATCGATAAAAAAGTTACATAAAACTCTTAATTTTGTTTACGGTAGAAATAAAAAATAGGAAATACAATAATAAACAAACATGATATGTCCCAATATTTGCATAAGAACTTAACTTTCTCAATGCAGATAATAGAAATTCAATGTCATTGCTTTGTGATCATTAACATCTCCGGCGAGTGACCCGCTTCGACAAGAGTGTATTTCGCTGCCGTCATTATATGACGATCATCATCTTCGGGCGCAGAAAGGCAAGGGTATGCCTGTTAAATGGTTTGGACGAAAGGAATTGGTCAAGATATTTCGATAGCTGAACTGCAGCAATCGAAGAAGAGAAGAATGATGACCTGGAACGCAATGAATTCGGTTCCGCGTTACAAGTGCATACATATATGTATGTACGTGCGAGAAGATTAAAATGACAGTAGCGCATCGAACGCAATCGGGACTCTATCTAGAGTGGAAAGCACACAGAAGCGTATATTTTATCTGTAAATATCATCGATAAATGAAGCGAATAAAATTGATGTCAGCATACGAGGTCATATTTTGTCACCTGCGTGTGTTATTTCGGTAGTAAAATAAAATTTGTATGCAAAATGTATGCACCATACATGATTTAAATATACTATGGAGAATCATCGTAGCATATAGTAATTAATAATAATAATTTTATTTGTATATGATTTTCATATTAGACTTATACTATTTTGCCTACCAGATACTATATGCCTATAGCTCTGAGAATTAAATAATATTTTCAAATAGCAACCGTTCAAGGGAGACTCCCTTCATTCCACTATATCCACAGCATCTAACACTCGTCTCGGGGCATAGTATTCAGGGCGGAACGGTGGAAGTGGTGTGTGATGGTGTGGTGTCGGTTGTCGGACGTGAACTTCTGACTCCCCTTCACCCCGTTTCTAATACCAGGTGACGTATGTATCTTACGTAAATGTACAGCGCTCCTGTGGCCCAATTATCCTTGGGTAAAAACTCGTTAAAATATAATATCGTACCCGGCTGTTAGGGTTCCCTCAGGAGCGCGTTGCGGTTAGTTCCACCGACCGGGGTTCGCGTCCCGACGGTGAAGGATGCAGCCGGCTCTGTAAAGCACAAGACGCCACATTGCTGCCTCGCTTTATCCATGTGACTCTTTGTATGCTCACAATAAATGTTGGAATACCTCAGTCTGTTAATATTTGTCTAAGCTGTGCTAATACCAGCGAGTAAACATTTCTAGTTACTCTTAGTATACACGCTTAGCTTCAATTTGTGTGAAACAGAAATATTCAATACACCATTTTTATATGTTTAAGATACAATGTTACTTTGAGAAAATATTTAGTACATAACAATGTAAATCCTTCTTGAAATGAATTTAATATTAAATATGTTGAAACAAAAACTAGCGTAGTTTATATCAAAGCGATAGCTATAAAGTACTGAGGACAATATTTGCTGTCAGCTGATGTAACATGTTAAATACCAAGGAGGTAGGTAGGTGCTCCGTTTCCAATATTAAAATATGAATTTGCCTTTTAGAAATACTTTTGCAACTAGGTGGAGGGGATGATGACAGTGTCACGTTTACACTTTGAGGAAGATGTGTATGCACACAGGACTACTCTGCACCGCCTCACGAAAAGTAATTTCCTGCTGGCACGTCGAAGAAACCAGTCGCCCATTACAGACTTTACATATTTTGTTTACATTCAGATAAGATCACCTTTAGGCACAATACTTTATTTATGATATACTTTCATCACCCTCATTCCCTGAAGGACGGTAATTTTCGTGAAAAAATTCCTTAAAGAATATGGCCGAATGACATAGTGTCGATCACGGTAGGAAAATAACGATCCTGACATATTTATTATACAATAAGTAATGTTATGATGGTTAATATTACAAGTAAGTTTGCTAACTTGTTTATATAGGTCTAAACGATTTCATGTAACATGAATAATATACATTAATCATCAGAACTGCACAAATAAATTTCAATCAGATCATAAGTTTCAACATGCATTTAATATTTTATTGAAAATTTCCATTTCCTACACTTTAGGATTCCTACAGTTTTAGTTCGAGTACAATTTTTCTACGATATTTTATTCTTTTTAAAAGAAAAGTTTCAACTTTACACGAGGAAACTAGAAAGAATTTTTACGTGAAATACATTTTATTGAATGTTACGACCACGGGCTTCAAGTATGTAAACTATTGTAGTTTTCTGTATGCCATCTTTACTTCGAGCGACAAACAAGAGCCCGAAATATCTATAGGTACAATATAGACAAAGAAAAACGTGTTTCCAATGGCAAATGTTCTTCCATGTGTGAATCTTATGTTTCACATAGGAGACAAAAAAAAAAGAAGAAATATAAATATACGCAAGTCTATAGACGTTCGGTGGGAGGAAAAGACGAACTCTTCGGTTGGAACAGGGTTATGAAAAAGAATTTGTGTTTCGCATATTACTCTATTATATCGGAATTTATTTCGCATATATCATGAGCCAAGTTGCGTTCTTTCGCCGTTACGTACGCATACGCCATTTCTTTTCTTAATACTTCGTTGAGCCCTCTGTCAGGAGGTCCTGAGTTTTCTGTAGAAATTCGGTGCCCTACTACCTAAATTCACTCCCTAGCAATATGCTTTAATAATCACTCGCAGGATTCAATGCGGCCCGTGTCTTTATTAAGAATACATAATTTATTAACAATCTGTACAGGCTATGAGAATGAAAAAAAAAAGAAACTAGGTTATTGGATTATTTAGTAAGAAACTGCACTATTGATTCGTAGACGGTAAGACAGGAATTAATAAATGACATAAAACTTGGAACTCACGTAAAGTTAACGACACAATAGAACGACTGGTAACAAGCAATTGGTTGAGACGAGCCAAGTTAATTGGAGCTGGCTAGCATTCCTACTACTACTACTCTGTCGGTAATTGTACTGAACTTTCAGTTAAATACTCAATGAACGATTTAAAAGCAATAATGTGGTAATTACAGAGTACTTTTTACACCTTCCCAACACAGTTCAAAAAGAGTAATTTATACTTGGCGTAGCAGGGATAAAATTCACACTTACGAGGTTGAAATTTGTACAGTTTACCAAATTGAATTTACACCACATACATTACAAAGAATTTGGTTTGGATTACAAATTTTAATATTATATTATATATTAATATTATGAATGTACATAATTGTTATTATTTTAACTTTTACCACAATTCCAATAAGACAAACTGTGAATCTGTATTACAAAGCTACATTAAAGTAAGATGCCTATTTTCTAAATTAACTATGATTCAGTTCATATTTAATTATGTTAATTACGTACAATCATCAATAGAGTCCCAGTTCATGATGAGGAACAATACGACACTAGCGTGCAATGAAGATAGTTACACAAAGAAAATCTAGTACAAAGCAAGCTCACATCTTCCAACATGCTCCCTAAAGAAACACCAAGAGACAGAGAGAGAGAGTGACATGTTAATCGGATGTAGCACATGTAAGAGTGAGAGAGTGGATGTAAACTTGAGGACAAAATATGCTGTTAGTTCAGTGTAGGTATCTTGTGTGTGGATAAGCAAGTGATATAATGTCAGCCTAGTGAGTGTATACGTTGTTGTTATGTAGCTGCCTGTATGAGTACCACATATACGAGTATGTCAGTGCATCATGCATACATACATACATATGGACATTAAGGATAAAATCCATTATGGCTTAAGGGGGAATGTAATCCTGTAGAGTGATTATCATAAGTGGTTGCATTGTGCGACGTACTGTAACATGTAAGCACATGATGTTATATGGAAACACCTATGGAAATCTATGCAGATGTGTGCATACACTTAGCTAATTCAATTTATGTGCCTGACATAACCATACCCACTAGCGGTAAGGACGATTCCATTATTACACACAAAGGTAAACAGTAATCAGGCAAATTTACTATCATTTCATCCATACAAATATACGCATATTCTATTATTTTAGCGAGATAATCTTCAAAAACCCATGTATACTTTCGAGGGGAATTTCATTATCAGAAATTTGGCAACACAGTCTTTTAGATTTAATTAAATTCTATAAAAGCAAAAGACCAAATACCGTAATTAGGTTTACGTCAAAAATAGGAAATTTCAAGACGCTACGTTGACAAGTCTAATTAAGGAGAAACGGAAATAATTAAGAATTTTACGTGAAAATTCACAGCTTGAGAAATGAATTGTTGCCGGAAAATTGACGCTGCCGTATTTGCTCTCAAGGCAAAGAGTTATGAAAAAAAAACATCAACCAGGAATCTATTTTTACTGGATGACATGTGGGGATTGTGTGACCAACGCAAGCAAGCTGAGTTGCTTTGTAACGTCACTGATGTTTTACCGTTCACTTCATTTGTCACTGAAGGACAAAAATTCTCTGAGAGATTTTAGAAACTGATATGAGACATGCTCTTTATCCTATTCATGTGTCATCCGGGACAAAAAAAATACTGCTTCTTCAAACAATAAACAGAAACGAGACATTCTGTCCATTACACATTTTTTGCAAACAAAATAGGAATATTTGTAAGCATATTGTAACTTTAAATTTCTAAATCCGCGTAATAAGCTTATATTCGAATACTGTATATTCCTAGAATATATATGGGCGTATATGGAGTGTAAAAAAGGTAATTTAATTTCGTAAGCTCAATACTTGTTTCATGTTTTGACGACAAAGTCTGGTAGTTGACGCGTCCTCGTCCTTGCAGAAAAGTCATGTCTGTACACTCGCAAGGGACCAAGACCATATTTTGTGTTTCTGTGGAAATTTACTGGTTTGCGGTGTAGAAGGCCATAAAGCTGTATGTCTGTGGAATGAGGGAGGGGGGGGGTTCAGTACAGCCTCCGGTATATCCCGCCCATAGTCTACGCCGCTGACGTCGCTCGCCAGGGTTTATGGCCTGCACGAATGGCTAATTGATGACGAACGTGATCAATCAATCAATCAGACCAGGACATTTCGATCCTCTCTCGCTAGCGATCATGCGTATCACTCCCTTGTATTTGGGTTAAGTAAAAGTGAAATATTATTAACTGAATTTGACGGCCTTTTTCTTTTTTATCTCTAATGTTCTATCCGATAGAAATAAAAGAAAATCTTTCAATATTTCCTATTAAATAAAATGTTTTATTTTCGCACACATGGAAATGTCGATATATTTGTAGCTGCAAATTTATTTGATAATTAATTTCACAAATAGCTGCAATAATTAAATTTTATTGCGAAATATGTCAACATTCCAATGCGATTTATTTTAATCGACCGAGTATTTTTTATATGTAATTGGGAAGCAGACCATAAAAACCAAAAAAAAACCTACAGAGTAAAATAATAAATTATTTTGTTTGTTTTATTAACTTTTAATTCTTATGAATAATAAATTTCGATTAGAAAACAACGATTGCTCAAACCGTTTAAAGCTGATTACTTGTAGAAGCAAAAATATATATTATAAAGAGTTTGATCAGATAAAAAATTATATTATCGATTTTTTCCCAGAAGGAGTACAATACGTAGCATAAACATAGGGTACAATAAGCACTGAAAGTGCATTTCAATTCGTCTGAGAAGGTGCTATGTAACGGAATAAAAAGAAAGACCACAACATGGAATAGAAAAAAATGGAAATACACAAAGTCCGGGAGCACCGGTGTGTATAACATGTGAGGTGGCGACCGAAGCTGAACCAAGGGGCAAAACCGGGAATCGAACTCGGGTCGGTGAACAGCAGTCTACGGTGTTCCCATGGCGAACGTAAAGCGAGAGAGGTACAGACTCGGACCAGAGAGGTAAAACAGGAGTAGACTAGAAATAAAATGATATTTTTCACTCAGACATATAATAGTACACAGATATTGAAAAATTTTAAAAAGCAGCTGATTTTATTATATAATTTTTTTAATGTAAAATTCGTACTATCTACTTCTTATTGGGATGGTCCATATGTAAATATACATATGGTTAGTACGGACCTGGATATTGGGAAAGAGGAAAGGGGGAGGTTTTTAGTGTGAGTTCTAACACGGCAAATCCTCTACGTCCTGATGCTGTTTTGTTAGAACTAAATTCAACCTGGGAATGCCAACCGAAATAAGATGGTTGTATCTGGTGTCTGGTAAGGAACATATGAGACTGAATTTATATTTATAATTCTCTCTATTAAACTTTAATATTCACATATATTTTGAACATGGCTATTTCTGTAGATTTTGTATTTCATTTTA
>JAGJTL010000104.1:4880756-4902592 GCA_022063505.1 Calosoma granatense | reverse complement strand
AGTATATTACAATGTATATTATACATTATAGAATTAAAACCAAGTGCTTGAACTTTATTTTGTTGTTTTTTATTTTATATTATAGACAAATCGACTTTCCAAGGCAGCGATGAAAACATTTACCCATAGTATGTAGGAAATAAATCTGTGTGTCCAGTAGCTACTACGCAGTATAGCCAATAACAACCCATAATCCTGCATTATTAAACAGGGACAAAAACGGAAGCACAAAGGGGATAATTTGGCGGATAGATATTAATTAAATGTGATTACACGCGTAAGGGATGAAGGAAATCCGATTAAGAGTAAATTATGACAATCATAAAAATCTGTTTACCTACAGTTCGGTACAACATTGAAGCTTTTCCGCTGCAGAATCCGAAAAAAACATGGTAAATTTCTACTCACGAAAATAGTGAATAAAAGAATGTAATGTTTAAAATGTATTGTATTTTTAATTGAATTTATTTTTCGTAGTGTAAATAATTAAGTGATACAATTTTTAGATATGTAGTGTGAGCATTATTGAAAGCTTTGTAAAGCTCAGGTCACTGCATTGGCCGATGGAAAATCCAAGGCGGCGGGGGTCAAGCTTTCACATTTATGAAGAAACACGCGACCTATGAGTCAGAAAGAACAACGGTGTTAAGAGCCATATGGTTGCAACAAATCGCACTTCACACCGTCCATTTACAATTCTGATGAAGGGATTTCCACTACTACAGTAGCAGGAACAACAACAACAGCGACAGCGCTGTCACAGTCTAGTGGCGGACAGCGGAACTCACGCTTGGTGTAGCCAGAATTAAACATGAAAATGATCTGCTTTAGTGTGCACTTTAAGCGTTTTAATAGCCAGAGATGTTACTCTGTGCCATTAGCGCGCAGGTTAATGTTTTAATTTTTGATCTTCTTTAATTGTGTCGCGGCCGACGTGTAAACACAAGGGACGACGATTTTCATAATTCCCCGAGTCTCGTAAAACATGTGCGACGCACTGGGCTTCATTTGACATTAAGGCCCGTTGGGCCCAAGGTAGAGAGAAATTGTGTCCGTAATTAAGATTCTTTTTTTGTTTTTTGTTCTATGCACAGAAATGCTCAGCGGCTTGCATCCATGGAGTCGTACTCGATTTAACCAGTTTATTTTAGAATTATATCGCACTGTATTTTACTGATATACATTGTTGTTAAATATAGAGACATTATTAAAGTAAGCAAATATATTTGTATAATATAATGTAAAATACTGTTGCCATTGTAAAGTTGCTGTAAAGCTAGCAACGTTCTCATGTTTTCAGAAAATATTTAATTTCTACTAACTTTTTATACATTTTTATCTTAAAATACCACCAACTGATCGTAAAAATGGTAACTTTTATTCACGAACTCCTCTATATCAACGTTGTACGTCATGCATTTGAAATAAAATACGTGAACGTCAACTGGGTGAAACTCATTTGTTTTTATTCCGTTGCACTCGACGAGTTTATGACGAGTTATAAATACGTAAAGCGAAGCACGTAGTACATTCATGAAGTACTAAACGATAATTTTACGGTCAATTTTTTTTCTGCTAAAATTTCACGAATAATTCAATGGTGTGCTTAATAATATCTGTATACCTCTCACCTCTGAACTGATGCAATGTACGGGATATGTTTGAGATGCCATTGTTAGGTGTGGTTTTCTATAAGGTCGATAAAAATATTGACATTTGGTGTGTTATGCTGTAATGAATGTAACGTTAAAAGTGAGTGTGTAGGCGACATATAATAGTGGAGTAATTTGTATCTTTGTACATCGGATAGAAGGCATATTACATCATTCCTATTATTAGGATATGTAATCAAGTACTATAGTGTATATAACAAAAGAAGAAATAAGTGTTTAAATAATTCAAGTTTAACGTTTGTCAACGCTAGATCCAGTAATGGCAAATACTGTCAATACCTAGTCAGCAATGTAGCAAATAGCAACCAATAATATTCATATATATTCACTAATTTATCAATATGATTAAAATATTAGCTTTATATCAGAACAACGTTTATACTAATGAATTTTTGAATACAAACAGATGACTTTAAAGGCAGAGAATGAAGAGGTAGATAGGTACTCCCACACACGGTACATATATTAGCCGTATGGTTTACATGAAGCGTCAATGTCACACTGGAAGGAGGTGGGGGTTTGAAGGCATCCCCTAAGTGGTGTTTCGCTGTCAACTGAACTCTTTTGATACAGAGCGTCTGTTAGACATACGGACATAGCCCGTTGATCGATACGATTCACCACTGGTTCAGGTGGAGAGGAAGCTGTCTGTGTATGTGAAGGGCACAGGAGTGACGGGGTAGGGTAAAGGTCCCTTTGACAGAGGGATGAAGGGTGGGTACCAACCGATCCAATGCGGTACCCAGTGAAGTTACCGGCTTGAACACACGTTGCCTGAATACGTAAACAGTGTTGAGGAGACGCCTCGCGACATCGACCAAAGTCACGGAATCGCTTCTTCTTATGTACGACAAGACTGACTCTCTCTGTATCAACCGACGACCGATGCCGTACTGTATTGAACGAAATCCCACGCAAGGAAAACGCAACCAGACCCTTACGAGTCACGACCGGTGAAGGTCGAATAAAGGGGGCACACACATGTAGGTACATGTATACATACATACATGCGTACACATAAAATACCTAGGTACTTAACAGAATAAGACTGATATCTGATATCAATATAATTGACTGGATATATTGTACCTTAATTAAAATCAGTCCCAATTACAGATTTAACCGATAAAAATTGTAAACGAATTTTATAAGACAAATCCTTGATCAGCAAACAAATAATATAGCATGCTAACTGAATATTTACAAAATCTACAGATTCTAAGATTAACAACTGTTACGTCGATATATTAATTCCGTACAAATTTCTATTTACATTATACGATTTATATGTATTCAGGCTTAAGAGAAAGCGTAATGCAATAAGAAATCGCAGTGATGAAAACATCTGTTAAATCACAGCTAAAATCAATATAAAATTACTTAGTAGGAAAATACATAAACGAATCGAAGATAATTAAATACAATTACTTACTTTAAACCGAACAATTGTAGTATATTATTATATTGAAATAAGTGGCAAAATGAAAATAATATGGAATTTGTTATATAGTAAATATATGCTATTAAATAAATACACCGATAACCAGTATTTTACAAATTCCATTTCATATATTGTGTCTTACTAAAAGGAAGAAATTTATGATAATTGCTTATCAAACAAAACTTACGTATATTGGTACTTATTTCGATTTAAATATTTTAGAAAATATGTGAATTAAAAATGACAATAATGGGCTAATAAATGGTTTCTTTTATATAAATGCCTCGTTCGTCCTTGTACACTGCCATTTGCCAGAGATCAATACAAAAGTCCGTATTTTTCTATTGTGAAAAACATTTAAAAGCATACATACGAAGAATAAAAAAGCCGATAATGAAATAGTTACATATATGTTCCATTTAATATTATTACTTAATATTTATTTTGAAAGATAAAATTAATTGAGCAATAATAAACCAATTGGATGTGTTTTTCTATTAAAGGAAGCCTATACTTAATTCATTACAAAAGGATTTATATAAATTTAATAATAAATAATTTTGTTATCAATGATCATTACATGTCTAAACCATAACCCATAATTTATCGATACATGTCATATAAAATGCGTTTAAAACACATGTTACTTTGAAATTAATAAAAAGTTTCTTACCTTGATTAATAGAGAATTTTTCAAATATTTGACATGTGTTGATAATCAAATTTACATAAATAACAAAAAAAAATTGACAGCGGCACAGATATCAGACACTACCACTACAGTAATGGAATCCCATTGCCAACCTAATGTGAATGAAAGGTACTAGATGGCGCGCTTATCACTAGATACGAACTGTATGAATATGTATTGCTGCGTGACGAATGATTCTGTCATTCATAGGAAATTATTTAGTTTTTTTGGCATGTATATGCAAGAATGTTGTACATATTTTTATGAAAGGATTGTATTAATAAAACCAGTTGTTAGTTTTCATACAAAATTTGCTAAAGACGATATGTTATGTATGTACAACTGTTCACTTCTTATGTACATTTCAAACAATACATTCCAAAAATGGGAATGGTACAAACAATAAAGCAATGCAATATCATAGTAAAATATTGTATAAACCATATTTGAAATAAATACATTAATTTAAAAGGCAGTATATCAAAATTCGAAATGAATTCAACATGATTATCACATATCTTAATAAAATTGTATATATAGTACACAGTTTTGTACAGTATTCTTCAAGCAATTTGCTATGGTGGAGACTTCTGTTTTGGACCTACGGAACAAAACATAATTATTTATACAATAATACATAATGTGTACATGTGTGACATTAGTATAGAGTGCACTACACAGACAAGTTGTGCAAATTAAAATAATAAATAGTAAAATATATCTCATATTATTTATATACGTATAATATAGTAACTGTTCAGGTTGTTGTTGGAGGGCATTGCTATTATGTATTACTAATTATATTATCCAACATTACTGGTGTTTCACTACATCCTAGTGGGTGTAAATTAATACCTAAATGATACGATTCTCAAAACTCAACAATAAATCCACTTACATGTTCATTCATTATCATATGAAATCATATAACAATCATGAATCAACAACAAGATTCTCATTTGATTTGTTACATGATTTCATAAGTGTGAATTTACACGGAGTGTTGTTCAATCGTACCAATTGTTACTTAACGATATAACTATAAAATAGAAGAACGAATAAGGAAATAATAATAACAAGAGAGAAAAAAGCACACCACACCAAGTTAAGCAAAAACACAACCTATATGCCACAACGTGCCCCCCTACCTGACGCGTTATGCAATCCATATTGATATAAAAAGTTTTGGAACAATGCAAAATCATCAGTGTGATTTGTTGCTCCTAGAACATAAGGATCAATGAAAACATAACACAAACTAATCTTGCAGAACATTTGATGGCGGCGAGGAGTGTGGAAGTGAATGTTTGTCGTTGACAAAATGAACGAAACACAATCGGGTACATATATCATAGCAATACATGAATATACGAATATTATCTACCTGTTTGATTCGTTGGTAAATGATGGTTCATCGGGGATGTGTATTTACTTGAACTCTGTAATAAATCATCAAACAATTGTAATTAATAAGAGAGAAATTATAAAACCACTGACTAAGTTCAGTAATGCGATATTAATGTGATGTATACCTGCGAATATCTAATGTTGTTGATAGTGTTTGATATACTTCCGGTTGTTGCATACAAATTATTAATGCTGTAAAATAAAAGTTATATAAAGAATATAAAGAAAAATGAAATAAAAGTAACAGATAAGCAGTTCAACTGCACCTATTATAGTTGGTTTTTGGTTGAACGTTTGAATTATATACACTGGAAGATTGACTCTGTTTCAATACGGGGACATCTTGGAACAGATGCTTCTGGAAGATGTCCTGGAATCCTTGCGTATCCGCACTCAGTTTCCGCTCTTTCTGCGTGGACAAATCGTTGACCTGCAACCGGCTTGGTGAGTAGTTGCTGTTGAACGCAATCACAGACACCGGCGAACTAGATGGCGCCATCAGATCAATGTCGTTCTTTCTCGCGTGTTCCTGCAGCTGTTGTAGTTCTTTCAAGTCTTTCATTACTTGCTCCATGTCATCCTCGTTCACTGCTGCTGTCGCTGTGGTGGCTGACGTCTGGTTCTCTTTGTAACTAGCCTTCGTCGTGCTCATATCTGTAGAAGTGGGACCATACTTCGTTAAACCAGTTATTATCTGGTTTAGTGCTTGTGTACCTGTGATCTCCTCGACTTTCCTCACAGCATTTTCATCAACCTTGCTCGATCTGTGCATATTCTGATCTGCAAACTCTTTCACTCGTTTCGGTTTCGACGTATTGCCTTCCACGTATCTAGTTTTACTCTTTGGGCCGGGTTTTCTGACTACCGGTGGCGTCTCTGTCAGGTCTATAATTTGACATTCATCGTTGGCTTCGACGTGTGATCGTTCCGGTGTTTCGTTCAGTATTCGCTGTTTTAAGTTCGTGGGTTTGGGCGCTGACGAGACGGACGTCACTGGTGTTATAGGTTTCGTGATGTGTTCGGTAACGGGCACTTTGACACTGTCCTCATCTGCTTTCGCACTGGTGTCCTTCCTGTTACTACTGCTGGTGCTAGTGTTGTTATTGTTGTTGTTGTGATTACTGGTGGTGGTAGTGGTGTTACTGTTAGTTCTTAAGTCTACACTAGTGATTGTGACACTGGATTTACTAGAAGGTATAAGTAACGAACTGGACACTGAACTACACTCTTTGGGATTGCTCACCGCACAGATTTCCGCACTCATGTTTATTATTGATGCATTGTTCGCCGGCGGGTCTGACTTCTTATTCACTGTTACACTTAAGTCGCTCGCTTTCACACTAGTAGTGGGAGACACGTGTTTGTGTTTAGGACCGTTACCGGTCGCTACTGATTTCGGTGATGTGGTATTCGTTGACGGAATTGGTATAACGGTAATGCCCGAAACACCAGTCGAACAAGGACTTAACGACATATTCTTCACTGGAGAATGGGCAAACGGTGGTGTGGGATTGACTGCTGTTGCGTGGATATCCAACGATATTGGCGACATGGGTGGCGCTTGACTTGATGTTTTCAGCTTTTGTCTGTAGAAGAAAATATTATTAATATATTAGTTTAGAAGGCAGTTCAATTATAATGGTGATTAGGACTGGTTTAACTATGAAGGATATGGCCTATTCGTGTAGTAGATTTTGTTAAAACAGCCCTACACGATAGTATAATACATACAGCCTATCAATTATGATTTTCGCTTGCTTCATTATCGCTGTACTCGACATCCAGCCTTCGGGCCAAATTGGAAGTACAGCAGTCTTTAAAAATGCCTCCAGGTGTTCTTCAAACGTCTCTTTACGAATTCCCTCCAGCATAAAACATTTCTTTTTCAGAAAGATGATATCTTGAAGTGTTTTCCTACGGAATTTTCACATCACAAATGATAATAATTTAAGTTAATTAAATATCTACCTCATTTCTTCTGACCACGGGAACTTTTTCCTTGGTATCCTTCTAACTTTACTATTCACATCACTATTTTCTGAATTTGCATTGGCATTAGCCAAGAACCTAATAAATACAAACATTAATTTACAATAGAGCACAGAAAAAAACATTGAAATAAATATTAACTCACATTTCGTCTCTAACTTTTTGGCATTCTTTTTCATAATTTTTAATTACAAGAGGCATAATATTTTCTACTAATACTTTCAGTCTTCTTAATGGATCCTTTAATTTGCCACGTTCTTGATCCAAGAATAAATTCTTAGCACGTCGCATTAATGTGTCCTTTTTACATTTTACAAATGGTGCAAGGTGTTCATAGACTTGTAACCGAATAGATTTACCTAATTTTCTGCACTGAATTTCCAAACTGTACATAGATATAGACATAAATATTAATTGTCAACTATAATTAATATAATAAATACTTACTTTAAAAACATATGATTTACAGAACCAGAGAAGAATTTCACCTTTCCTTCTGAATTCTCCGCTGCTTTCTTGATGTTATTTATTATGTCTAGAACATTATTTGGCAAATTTTCAGGAAGTTTCACTATGATTACTTCAGGTTCCTTGATAGGTTCTGTCTGTGCTTGATCTGGAGCTGTCATTGACGAAGGGAGACCATCGCGACTAGATTCGGACTCAGACGAATGAGCAGATACTACAAGTAAATTACATACACATTACACTTAATGAAAACTACTGCTGAAATGATCAAAATATCATAGAACGGAATAAACTAATGATGAATTATATGGAAAAAAACCATAGATGTTAATAATAATTGCAAAGGTAAAACACTAAATAATTACCAGCGGTCACATCATCTGAACTGGAGCTATCTTTACTGTTTTCATCCGTTACTACAGTGCGTCCAGCGCTAATAACGGACTCTATGACATCGGTGATTGTACTGCTACCGGACGGTTTGGGTTGTAGTTCTTTTTCAAGCTCCTCTGTAAAACAATACGCCAATTAACAAATAAATAAAATATGAAATACGCGAATTTCAAATACCTGGTTCGAGTGACTTATCTAAATCTGCACGTTTCTCTCGAAGCAGATCTTTAACAGTAATCATTTTTGGTTTCTTCACCATACTACTACTATCTTCAATTTTTTTCTTCTTAATTTGCAGTTCCTTATCTTCATTCAACATTAACTTTTTCTTTACAGGTTTTTGTACTCCATTCGAATCAACTTTTTGTTTCTAGAGAAAAAATATGTTTGTTATATCATCATGTTATGTGTGCAGTAATCTGCATTAATATGCTTTAGCAATAAGCGTTTGTTTTGGATTGCCGCCTTTGAATCAACAGGTGACGCACATTATCAAAATCAAACAAAATACTGAACACATTTACTTTTACTAACCTTTTCAATATGTTCTGCTTTTGATTCTTCTTTCTCTGCTTCACTATCAGATTCATCACTGTCTTCTATAATGCGCTGTAAGTGTTCGACAATATTTCGTTTAAAGTTAATAAACTGAATTACCATCACGTACATTGAAATATAATGAGATAATAAACAATATTAATTCACTGAGATTACCTTTCGATTAACTGGTTTCTCAGTTTCCTCCTCTGACTCGGAACCCTCTGAACCAGATAATTCCACTTGTTTAAACTCGAGGGCTCCGGAGTTAATGTAGAAACCTCCATGCAGGGTCGTGACGTCTTCCGGTACCATTTCGTCATACTGAAAAAACGTAAAACTGGGCATTTATAATAGTAATGACCATAAGTATTTGTATGATTATACCGCATCTGTGTTGTCAATGAATGAATCTGACTCATCATAGCCAGCCCCGATATCCGCGTAATCATCTTTTTTGCCCCGTCTCTTCTTCTTCGGCATTCCCTTTTAACGAATCCAAACATTTTAATAAATTGTAATTTCATCAATTAAGTCTTTATTCTTACATATTTCTCCTCAAATTGTCGGGCAATTCTCTTAACATCATCGTCATCATCATCATCAAACGGATCTAAATGATTTAATCCATTCGGTTGGTTTTGTGGTTTATCTTTAGCTTTATTCTTTTTCTAAAAAATACATTAACAACATGCGATTAACAGTAAAAGTAATAATATAAATAAAAGCAGTGTACATACATATGTTTACAAATAAAGCAGATAGCGCGCTTAACTTGAGTAAAAAATGTCGGTTGGATTAAAGCGGTTAGCGGGACGCGCGGTAACGGGGACAGTTGAGTGCCAAGTTTCTGAATAGCAGCATATCTATCTGGCATAGTACGGGTGTATTCGAACAGAGCGGCACCAGTACAAATAATAACGTACAATGAATGCACCGAGCGCGCGCAAGCGAAAGTTATCTCCTCGATTCCTGTTCGCCTGATACTTTGCGCGAGCAATATCACTCAACTTACATCCATTTTAACATGATATTAATCAAAATTTCAATAAAATCTATTTCCCTTATAATATGTTTCAGTGAGTCACATTTAAAATTAATTCCTACAGGATTCTAAATGGATATATTACTTGAAAATTTCAAGTAATGGATGTGAGAGCGTCATTGCGCTCCTGGTTGGTACGATGCTGTGTCAATCTACGAACGTATCTTTTGCATTAGACTGCACTTATGTTTGACCTAAATAACAACAAATAACTTTCTAATATAATTAGAGAATTTTAAAAAGCATGGAAATGGAAAATCACGTATCAAATAACACTTCCATACTGTACACCGTATCATATCTGCACAGCCGTATCAGATCACGTCATATTTATTGTGAAATTGTTGGGTGTATTTTAAATCAACAAAAGATTAATAAATTTCATTACAATACATAATTAAAAAATATCCACCTAGATGAATGTGCTGAAATAAATACAAACTTGATATTAACATGACATTTAAGGAAAGTAGTACAACTGTTGTCATTAAATTTGTTCTCAGAAGTGGGTCATAATTACGTAATTGCATTGTTTAAATTAATATTAATAGCAATTTATAAAAATATTAACTTTTCGCCGAAATCTATGCAATATAACATATGTATATATGAGCGCATGTGATACGCGTGAAACGGAACCATGCACTAGGGCACTACCTTATGTGGTTCCGCGCAACGCACCCACACTTCTCGTATTGCCATTATTCTCTACTATCAACAATTAAAAAATATACATATATATTGAAAAGTATAAATGAATAAAATGTAATATACACAAGGTCGCGTGCATGAACCAAACATACAATGTAGGTATTACGAAACGTACATACAAAAGTATACATTACCAACGTTGCCATTAATGACAATCCGTTTGCAAATGCATATAGCATTAATTATACTGAAAAAAACTAGCCTTCATCTAACGTGAGTACAGGTTTATTTGTGACGTGCATAGATTTGGGTGCGAGCGGGATGTGACGCTGGCGGGCGAACCTAACCAACATTCGCATCGTGTTTACGTGTCTACGTGCAGATCTGCAACTAGAGTCTCCGCCCCACACGAATAGATAAGATCGATGTAGGGATGGTAATGTGTGCGACATGCATGTTATGCACTGATTACATTAATTATCCCACATACAGCTATTCCCAGCAAACTCTCCAAAATAACCCCAAAGATTGCCCGCCGTCTGAACTAGCGCGGCCGAGCCAAACACATAAGTGATTTTATTTAAAACACGAACAAACGCTCATCGATCTTGGGAACGTATTGTACGTGACATGTATGGCATTCAATATCATTGCTAATTATTTTAGTGACGTTGTCATTGTCGAAAATTCACGGAAACTAAGCCGGGAACTTGTCAACCGTCAACTGAGATTTTCCGAACACATATGCGAATTATTTAAAACTATTTTGTTATATCCTTCAAATATGGCGACTGTACGGTTCCTGGGACATAATTACACAGAATACCACGACTTGCATGAATAATACAGCCATAGAAACGAGACAGCATTGAAAAATAAAGTTGATAGGTGCCCCAGCTCAAACACCATTCCAAACATATTTTGCCAGTTTTGCTATTAGAATCGTTGTGGAATTATGAAAATACAAAGGCCAGAAACTGCCCAGTACCGGGCGTTGCACGATTCGTAACCATTTTCTGTTATAACTTACCTCTGCTGAATTGAGTAGGTCTCTATAGTTGTACTCTGGGCATGACTTCTCGTTAGATTCCGGTAGAGTTAGGCTAAAACGTATACTTTTTGACGTTTCTTTTCCTTTTTTCACATCACTCTTTTGTGTACTTATTGTAGAAAGTGTAGCACGTTTTGGTTCGGACATTATACATTACTTAAAACACACAATCACAAAGATATTGTTCACTTTTCGCTCCAACATGTTTAAACACACCACTCTCAAACAGCCATGTTTTTGTCATTGTTTTTGGTGGCGCGCGCCTTCTACTACGCATTGCGCGGTAGTAAACTTAGCTATTGTAAGTATAGATGTCGACAGTTATCAGCAAGTTAATTTACTGAAGCTAAATATCTATTATTAAAATTACAACATGATATTAATCTATCGAGTAGTAATTAAAGTTCATTACTTTCAAATCTAACGCAGTTTATGTAAATTATACAATAACAATACAAGTTATGTAATGCCTACTATATCTACACAAAATGATATTTGTACTATCGCAAAGAGATGGCTGTAGCGCATTTGTTTCACCGGAGTTAATATATATATAGTGACTGTCTCACTAACATAAATTTTTACATACAGATAACAACTTATGTGAATACTAGTTTTTACAAAATGTATATAATAAAAAACGTATATACATTTTTCTTCATTTGCATAGTCAAGTAAATATTCTTATGTTTTATTACCAAATTATTTAAGATTTTAAAATGGTATTATACGTTACTGCTCGGATTTATGAAAGGTGATTGTTTTGAATCTACTTTTTTTGAGAAGATTCAATCTTTGAAGAACAGTATACATGAGAATAGGAATTTGAACCTTTTGCGGTTTTCTTCTATCAAAGTTTTAGTTTTAGTGCGTTTTGGGCTGAAGTTTTCGATTCTTCGTGACCAATAGATTGTAGCGGTAGTAATGGAATTCGTTGGCAGTCACGAAGCAACGAGAGAGAGGACGTGGTTCCCATGGGAGCTGACCCAGCCTCACAGGGAGTCAGGCACTTCGGGAGTGCTAGAGCTCTAGTAGCTAGGGTTAGTGCGTGCACTACACACAACACTCCCGTGTATCACCGGTTACCGTCCACTCAGGGGATGCTCACAGCGACATGACTTTTCACATATCTACACGTTCCGAATTTGGTTTGTTTCCAATATTCTAACATACGTTATTTGCAAAATATGATTTGTGGCTTTTTGTTTGTTTTATGGCAATCAATGTTATGAATAAAATGATTGCATCTTGAATGTCACAAAGTGAAAAGGATATGTAACATTAGTAAATATTTTCTATTGCATACAAAAGTTATTTGTATTACATTAACTAATAACACAGATGAATGATGAAACGAATTTTTTTCTAGAGACATCAACAAAGTAAATCAGACATTCTGATTTTGTGTTTGTCGGTAATATAGAGAGTCGGACAGTGTAGTTAATTGGAGGCTGTATAAAAATGTGTACGAGAGAAAACTGGAAATGTTTTACGGGAGTCTCGTGAGGAATATGAATTGAGAACTTTACATTCAAATTGCAAACCAAGAACCTGTAAAATTTCATTGATTTAGTCATATAAAACAGCGGCGTTACTTGTCTTGTGTTTGACGGTAAGCAAATATTAGAGTTCAGTAATGTCAATGAAATTGTTATATATGTAACATAAAATATCTATCATATCTATCTGCATTAAATTAATTAGATTAGCACATAGCTGAAGTTAAACATATGAATTAAATTATTATTTTTAAAGTAAAAATATACAACGTGAAAATGCATATACATAACAGATAGTTCAATATGATTATTTTCATTTATATTTATAATAATGAATATTTTAGTATTTTATAAATATCCCATAAGCACGCCCATGGATTTGGCGGATGCAGAAATGGTTACAGTGACTTCGTGAGCGAGGTTTCAGGACCGGGTGTCGAAGTTCGAATTATTGTGACGTTCTTTACATACTGATGTCTTATTATACCGGGTGGGTCGTAAACAGTGAGGGTTGGCACTCAAATGCACGCACGAACTGAGCAGAATTAGTGCAGGCAAATTAACGTGCTACGTGTTAATGTTTCTTTCGACTTTCTCCTTACGCTTTACGTTATGTCTTATTTTACGGGAATAAAGTATAGAATAAACAAATATATCTTACTTTAGCAGAATTATATTTTGACGGCAAACTTTGTTGATTTAATTTTTATTATATGTAAAATGAATAAAAGTTCTTAAATTCTTCAGTACTACTACTCTTTATTATTTTTGAGAGAATGTGTATTTGGGACAATAGACGTAAATAAGAGCTTGAGGTTAAATTCCTGAGTTATTTAATCGTAACGAAATTGAGCGTGATATTAAATAAAAGAAAATCAGTGTAGCGAACAGAAGTAAATTCTTCTTTTTACAAAATGATATGTTACAGAAAAATTGTGTTGTATTAGCTCCGAGGAATTCATGAAATTGTGTACTATTCAACTTTTACTTGTGCATTTTGTTGTAATAAACTTTTAAATGATTGCCTAATTGAATAATCTGAATGTTCCTTTCGTTGCCATTTTCGTGTTTTAATTCTGTGTAGAGTTATGTACATAATTCTGTAACATAAATTATTTTGACCTGAATGCAACATATACAAGATTTTCATTGACAGAATGCGTAATTGCCCAGATTTTGCAGACAAACTAATGAAATATAAAAATGTGGAAAATGATATAAGAATTAATACTTTCATGAATAATAAAACGTAATTAACGAGCGAATAAAAAATTGTAAATTATATTAATGTTACCATTATTATTATTTTCAATATTATTTTACTATAATAATTTATGAACGGCTCCTGTTACGTCTCTGGTTCTTTAATTATGAGATTTTAATTGTAAGTGGAACGTGGTAACGTTCCATTAAATGAGCCGATTGTATTGTAGAATGTCGTACGTACATACAACACTGTGCGCTAAATTAGCACAGACACGTATTTCTCATCTAATGACAGAGAGAATATTCACGTTATTAAAATCTTGTTTGCAGTTTGCACAGGAACACACGATGAGATTCAACAGCAATAAGTCAGAATGAAACCCAATGCATTATCTCTATCTCTCGTACCGCACATTCCCTATCTTTGTTTAATGCACAGCACGATGCCTGCTTTGATTATTCACCGTCAATTCAACCGTACCAATGCATACATACATACATAGATTTATACATACAGAGAGAGGCACATATGAGATCGCGTGCCAAACATGATTGAAGTTGGTGCAGGAAATATGCCAAATCGCAGTGAAATTGCAGTGAACTATAATTTGCAGTAGGTGATGAAATGTAGAAACACGATGACGATGGCTGCTTAGTAGTCTAACAATGTTATTAACCCTCCCTCTACCATTACTATCACACTGTATACGGGTTCTATGAGAATATGCAAGCAAATGGAACGACGGCCTGGCATGGGTTGGTTGGCGGATGTTTTTTACATCGCTTGGGGAGATTGGCTTGGTCGTGAGTGCTCCCTAATGCTGTGTGGTCAACCAATGCTAATGGCCCAGCAGCGACGGGCCAACTATCTTATATGACGGATGATTACATGCAGGCTCGGACTCGCTAAGCAAATTTACACAGGTCTGTGCAGACACACTTCAAAAGTAAAATAAAAATACCTAGTAGCGTCAAGCAGTGACGTAACTTATTGCAGTATTTACAATACTGTCATTTCAGTAATAGTAATTTGAATCACATTTAAGATGACAAACTCTTAATCAACTCTCAAGATCGTCGCAATTCTTTATAAACTAACTAGTGAAACTGTATTTCATTCACTAAACAGTGATAAAATAAATAAACAATAAATAATATAAATTGTGTGACAACACAAATAACAACAAAGAAGTTAGAATGTTGACCGTCGTACATGGGAATCATTGATCTTTCAGTTCGTTTACAGTTAGCATTTCGGTACGATCATCTCTCCGTTTTCCTTTCAACGGATCAGAGTCCATTTCTGCTACACTTCATTGCCGAGAGTTTATTATCCCATGACTGAATGATGCTATGTATGTGTGTGTGTGTGTGTGTGTGTAAGAGAAAAAGAGACTTTTGTTTGCCTCTGGCGGCAACGATGAAAACCATTGTCTTAATCAAAGTTTTGACGTCTCGCGCGTTCGTCCGTACATGGCACTGAAGTGAGCAGTTTTTCGCAGGACGAACCGACGAATCGACTGTCGATACTTAACAAAGCTATAACTCGCAGTGACAAGAAAAAATTACAGAAACGTTACCATTGGCGTCGCAAATTTGTATTAAACAACATATATAGTTTTCCGTTATTATACCGAATCGTAATATAAAATTTAATTATGTAATGTCGTTTAAAATCTGTGCTTATTACCTAAATGAATTAAGTTAAGGAATTCGTAAAAATTTGAAAATTATTTTATTTTAACGACAGAAAAGAATTGAAAATTTCCTTTTCAACCGCTTTATGGACAGTAATTAAAAAATATTTCTCTGGTGAAACAAAGGAATGTAAAGAGAAAAAGCTATAAAAAGTAACATTTCCATAATTTTGAAACGTTTTCCGTAATAATTTTCGGTTCATTTACCCTGTTGAAATTTTTTTGCAGCCGTCTATGATTATCACCAATTCGAATCATCTTAATAAAGATCGTCGCTGCCGAAACTTACTGGAAAATGACGTCATTAAAAACGTTGGAACTCCGTTAATCCGCTCAAGCGCAACTGATAAACATTATAGAAAAAATTAGTTTTCAAAACCGTTGACTTGGTCGCTGTAACAGTGTACAGGCGGGAATTATATTGTCGTGCATTTTATTCGTTCTGTCACGAATCACCAGACTAATATTCGGGTCACATCGACAGTGCTCGTAACAATGCGAGAATGACGTCACAGTGGTTGAGGAGATGCAGATATTTCAGGAATTTTAGTGGCTGACAGGAATATGTAGGAATAATAAAATGTTCATATGACATGTATTTACAATGGCAATGACATGCACTGTTTTGTTCCGGAATAAAATGCAAAATATGCGCTCCGAGTGATTTTGTTTGTACGATTTGATTAAAAATAATATATTTTTTATTCATCTGTACGTGTAAAACTAAAAATACTAGTCAGAATTTATTGGAATGTTAGAATTAATAATTTTTTGTAGTAAATAATCTTGCCAAGTTGAGATTTATAACAAAATATTAGTGATACACTGTCAGCAACTAGTTGAAAATACACGTTACAGAATAATATTTCTAAATAATGGTTAACATAAAACAAAAATTTAATAAAAGCGTTATAACTCATCGGGTAAGTATCTGGCGTTGAGTCTCGCGAGACAGCATCAAGTGCTTAAATGTCGCGTCATTAAATATCTAAATGTCCTAACATTTCAACCTTACGGCAGCCACACGTAAGATCATTTCCATATTCCTATTAGTATTTACGAAATGCCACACATTACGACCAGACATTCCTACAAACTCAATGGGTGCTACTAAATAATTTTAATGTTGCACCGCTAACTGTTTAAGGAACAGAAATATATAGAGGTATTAGAATGTGTAATATAGTTACACGTTGCAGATAACGAATACTGAAGAAGAAAAATTATGTTTCTCATCAGTCTCTTAGCTTCAATAACCTATTTTCTTGAACGTATAACTTTGTGCATTTCATTAAATATTGTGATGAGAAGGGTTCGGTTATCAACGTTGTCAGCGAGTTAAGAATTTAATCTAACTTCTTATGTATATTGAGAAACAAACATATCGCTACATGCAACCAGCATACCAGATATGTATTTACATTACAGGTACGCTTGCACAAACATCATTTGAAAATGTCATGTAGTTGAAATGTACATACATAATATACATTACATCACGCCTTTTCCATTACTAGGGTAAATGTACTAAAAGTAGAAATGTAATAATCCAAATACAAATAGTTTTATTTTAATTGATTCTATCAGGATTATTGAAATACTTAATGCACGTGACACATAGTCAGTGATCCTTGTATTTCGATATGTAGTCATAAGATGCAGTGTGACAGGTTTTAGGAGGAAAGGAGATTTAGAATGAGGGCAGGACGGTGACCGTCAGTCCGTCGTGTGTGTACGGAAGTAGAAGAGGCAGTGTAGAAAGGTAGGTGTCCGTTTTACGCACTGGTACGGTTGCATGCACACACAACACATAACGTAAGTTCTCGTCCACGAGGCATAACTCAAAGCGTGCTACGCTGGGCTGCGGCGGACAATATTTCTTGCGGCCACTACGGTTCCGGGGCCGACTCATATCTCTTACAGACGAGGCTGATGTGACAAACCGCTGAGTCAGCGCGGGGGTATGAGCGGCTTTCGGGATTAACCGCAGAACCACCGAGATATGAACCAGAGCGTCGCATCGTGCGCTATCTAATATGGCGTGTGATGAGAATAATAACAATAACTCTATGGCACCGATTTACCGTGCCGTACTTATGTACGTACATAACTACTCTCGGATCTGCCATTTTATACTGGTCTGTTGTCATCCGTGCCTACACAGCTAACACGCTTACTTCCCTTTACTTTATATCACGTCGTTATACTTTTGGAAATTGTCCGTGCCTTTCAGCATTGATCTGCAGAATATATTCCGTAGTTATTTGTACCTAACAAGATGATTTGAACTATATAAATCTTTTGCTACTTGTTACTGTACTTTACTTGAAGTAAATGTAAATGGCATGTTTAATTTTGTAACATCAATTTAATTTTCATAATGTAATATCTCTCAATTAAATTAGTAATTTACGGAGTGCACGTTCTCACAGTTGCGAACGTAAATATTTTCATGTTTATTACGTGATGTAATCTAGTTTAAATCGGTGAAAACAAGAGGGCTGTAACTAGAAGCAACACATTTCTTTCAGTGATCGCTTTACTAATACCGGGGATTCCGTACAGGATCAAGTGAAATTAATAAATCGTTTTAATTGAAATTTTACGAGCCGTTTGAAAGCTGCTGATTGATTATTGAGGCCGACGTGAGTGTCGTATCGTTACTTGAAAACTTTTCGCCGTTAAGGAATAAAACATAAAATCTACTCAAAACTTTATTCGTACTGTTCGGCTCCATCGGGGACGATACGATAAAAATATATCGGTTATTTTTTCATCCAGCTAAGTAACTTATGCGCCATATATCTTATTTAGCAATCCGAACAAAGCATCCCCTGAAGACGATTTTCACAAAGAGTTGTATGATTTACACAAGCCAGTGCGCATGTGTATATTCGTATTCGTGTGAACTAGTTGGTGAAATCCACATTGCTTCTGGCAGACCAGAGTACACATATATACATGTACATGTATATACATAAAGGAAATATATTTACAAGCCGAGTGAGTAAATGTAATGCAAGTAATATGAAAACCTTGTAGTCCGGGTGAAACACGATGACGACGAGTTTATAGAAATCTTATTGATTGAGCTAATCAAATGCTTCTTCTTCGGAAGACACTACTACTACTACTACTACAGCTTCTACTTCTGCTTGCTTGTGCTGAGTATGCCGTTGCCGTTAGCATTTTGCAATTTTCTTTTAAAAATCCAAAAGAAACTTCTATCGAGCATTTCCGCTCGCTGGCTTCATTTAGTCTCTTGCAATGTCGTACAATCTGTTTCCGGCTTGGCGCGTTTTTAAATTCTCTGATGTGTATTATATTTTTGCGAGCAATTACATTATGGAAGTTGTAGGAACGGAGACGCGTTGTTAACAATGTGCTCCTTAACTCTCGAATCTCTTTTTAGGGCGAACGTATTTTATGCTTGTTCGGAATATTATTAAATCTTCCTTGGCAAAGCGACTTTGAATATCGCACCCTCGGTTCCATTCTCATTCCTACACCCCCCCACCCCACCGTCCCCCTCCAACTCTTCAAGCGGCCACACTGTTAGGTACCTACTCAAACCAGTACCTCCCCATTCACTCCCCTAATCCTCTCCCACGCCATACTGTCATCTTACTGACGAGTTGAATTCTGTGTGACTGGTCTGCTGACATATGGAAACGCGACTTTTATACAAATAGCTATGTTAACCGATTTACGTACGACATCTCGAACTGCTGCCAGGCACAACGTGAAATGTATGTAATTAACTTTATTTCCTGCGAAATATTAGGTGATTTATTCTTGATATGTACGATAAATACTTTAAATGACAACTTTACACATTACTTAACTGACGTAACATGCTGTCTTGCAACGTTAAAAGCAATTGGAAGCTGCTGGTGTATGTACTTTATAAGACTGATGTAGCAATCTGTCCGATATAATTTCATATGTAAACTATATGCTCTCACATTACCGGAACAATATTATAGAGATATACACTGTTGTTTCACAGGAACTAGATGTAATAAAAATGTTGATTAATTTTTTTCAGTAATTCTTCGCTGGCTAGTAAAAACTTGCGACGTCCGCAATCAGAGCACAGGTTTCATCAAACAATTTGAATGTTTACGTTGGCGCTGACAATCAACATTCTAACAGCTACGTGGCGGTCTCACGCTGTTTTATGAAAGACGCAATCATGTCTTTAGTGTGACAGTTAGACGCTGGCTGTTAGCGTAAGAAATGAGAGCGTCGGTAAAGCTTGCGGGTAGTAAAGTGATGTTGTGTCGTCGTCGTCATCGTTGTAGCTACTGGCGACGGACAATAACCCGGTTACTGGGCATTGGGGAGATTTTTAAAGGAAATAAACCCGGGAATTGTCAAAATGAAATAAACAGTGGTAAAGCCAGTGAACTATACTACGCAGACTAGCAGTGGTGATTGTGAGGAGATAAAGGGGAGGGGGCGGGCGGAGTGGTTGCGAAGCTACGTCCGTTCTGGCGGTTATTCAATTCGCTCAGATCCATTGTGCGAAAAGTCGAGAAACGATGACTTGCTGGAATTTTTCTCTTTATATTCTTTTTGATATAATTTATATTGTGTATGGTTCTCGTTTTTCTTTCGTAAGTTAGATTTACTAGGACTCAATTAAGGAGGTTTCAGGAAACATTTCTTTGCAGTTTGGAAATATAAGAAATTTTAAACACAATATTCAATCATATATAACTTATTCTATGTTACTCTAATACAACTGTTCAGTTTTTTTATGTGCGTAAATTCTCACATATTCATTATATTAAGGGTAAATAATAATTATAATACAATTTCCCTCCCGAAATGGACAATAAATATATGTGTACATTTAATTGTATTATAACATTATGTTCAGTGTTGTGTACACAAGCGTATTTACTACATAAACAGCAAGTATTTTTAAAGCCGATTCAAGCGCTTACCGTCAGAGTGTAGAAGAACGAGAAAAAATAATCAAGCTCCGTGTATAAAAATTTCAATCTCCATCTGAAATTAAAACAATAATAACAGAAGTGCCGAGTAGAAATCCAGTGGAGTGGAATGCACACAAAACATAATAAAGAATTACAGAAGGAAAAAGCAAAGAAAAGAAACAAAGAAAACCTGAGACTGTACTGTACTGTTTTGTAGCGAGTGAGACAGTCAGAGATCGCGGGTCGGTGCATAGTAAACACAAGCAGCGAATTGTCAGAGAAACAGTGAGAGAGAGAATGAGGTCAGTGAAGAAATAGGGTGTGTGTGTGTGAGAGAGAGAACGAGAGATAAGGATACGTACAGAGGAGAGAAGCCACGTTACTAATTCATGAATTCGCACCTCGGATTTAGAGCTCAGCCAGCATGTATTCTTTGCACCTTAATTATAGCAAATGAAATATGATGATGGCACAGGAGGCACTACCGTGCCGAGATTAAGTGCTCCGACACTAGATGGCAGTGTGCCGACAGTGGGGTAGGACAAGGCAGCACAATTGCCAAGGAGGTGGCGGCGGTGGCGGAGGCGGAGAGGGTGGTGTGCAGGAGTGTACAGCTTGAACTTGCCCTGTGATTATGAGGGAAAAGTTAATTTAAGAATAAAAATTAGAAAGAGGATTATTTTTGTCCCACCTCAGCGAATTTATTAAAAAGCAACAATTTAAATAAGTACCAAACTCAGTAATAAAGTAGAAGTAAGAGTATTAACTCGCCACGGTGACTACTTCACTTCTCTCGAGAATTAATTACTTTGATTTATTAACTTTAAATAATATTTTTGTGCCCTCAGACGGGACGACTTAATTACGCCAAGTTTCACGTTCTGAAAACAATTTATTCACCGGCTTGTGGAACAGCGCGTCGAGACAAGCACACAGGTGCATGAGATATTCATGTCAACTATTCCCTATTCCTCTACCCGGTACATTTCCGGATATGAATTTAAAACACTGTTGTTTCTCTCTCTGAGAATAAAATAATTAAATATATCAGTCATTAACGAGTACTTGTATATAATAAACATTGCGAATTCATTATGTAAATATGTATATTCTAACACACATATCATGTATGCAAATAGTTGTTA
>JAGJTL010000104.1:4862155-4880718 GCA_022063505.1 Calosoma granatense | reverse complement strand
GTATATTTAAAAACATTACAAGATGCTGTTGAATTCTGTATTAAGTAAAACACAATCTGTTAATTGAACATATTTCACTTGGACACTTTCCACAGAGAATTTAATTCTGTAAAAAGCTTGAATTATGTGCTGCAAATACTTTAAGAAAACAAATGCGGAAGATAAAATATTAGAGTAGTGGAGCTGGTAAAACAATACAGTAGTAGTTGTGGAATGGTTACAAGCAACTAGATTGTAGGATCACCACAAAACATGCGGAATAGTAGTGTTGTTGTATTAGCAGAGTGAAGTCTCGGCGTTTTCCAAGTGAATTTGTACAAATAAACTTGGGTCGTCCGACGGGCAAGTGTAATAATTATTCTTTGTTGTAGTTGTGGAAAAGTTGGCACCATTAGTGTGCCGCGGGGGCCAGTTCACCGTACTTCCGACTCTGTCTCTTGCAACTAAGTCACGGACGTCGCACTTTCAGAATGGCACCTAATTTCTTTAAATGTTAATTGACATGCGGCTGCTGGTGACGTCGGAGTAGGATCCACCGCTGGTCCCGCTAAACGCCGTAGGCTGTACAAGACAACCGACGCTACCAACAAATTCTCACCAGAATCTTTTTAATCAGTCCGCAATAAACGTTTTATTAATAAGAGTAAATATTTGCGAAGAAGGGACTGAAGAATTTTATTGCAAACTTGTAATTTGCGGATGGTTTTGGTTTTGTGTTAAACGCTAATTATTCGATGTATTTCATGATTAAATTTTCATTGGGTTTCTGCGTTGAAAATGCAAAATGTTTCGTAATTAGACCGACTAATTATTGGAGTTTATTGTTACATTGTGCTACTGGAAATTATTATGTGTTATACTGAGTCTTCTAACAACATTACATACGTTTACACGTTTGTAAATTTTATTCTGAAGAAATAAATATTTGAAATCTATTACAACTGTACTAAACACACCTATTTCAAATTTGTCTTTTTTGTCCGTAAATATACACTATTGATTTCAGTACAAATGACGACAGACATCATTAAGTGAAGATCTTATCGGAATGAACACAAAAGTATAATTTTACAATTTGTATGGCCATTAGTACAAATAACTGACAAAGTTTAACAATGTATATGTAGTTATATAAGATACAAAGTCAATTTAAAATAAATTATTGTTTTTATACAGAGCATTATAAAGATAGTAGATGTTGTATAAATGTGATTTTTAAGTAATTGATCCATTTGAAATTATAGTTTTATGAAAACTGGCAATGAATTTGATACATGAAGTCGGTTATAATATTGGCTGCATTTTCAGTATTTGCGGCAACATGCATAAACCAGTTTATTCATAATCCCAACATGCAGTATTTGCATTTGTCCCGTAACTGTTCTACGCATCTCGATTGGTATAACAATGGATTGTCAAACAATGTATAATTACATAAGCGGGTTTAGCTTATTTAAATAATATTATCTATTAACATATACATGATACCTATTGTATCTATTATCAAGTATTTAAAATCCGAAACAAAGAATTAGAACTTTTAGTATGAATTAGAATTACATTAGAAGTAAATGTTTTTCTGATATATCATTATAATCATTAGTAAAATATGTGCATGTTCCAGTGCATACATATATTAAAGTTACTAGTTTGAAACACAACGAAGGTAAAGGCATAACCAAAACTTGTTGAATAGTTTAGTGATTCGTGGAAAGTTATAGGTTAATTAACACTATGTAATTTTGCACTATACGAGTCTAACCCACGTATACCGACCGACGTACTACGTGCTACGCGAAATATTCCGAAGCCGATGCACGTTTGTCGTATGTTGTACCGTGTATGTATGGATCGACGTTAGACATATTTAACTTAGTCTTACCACGGTATTACTTGGTATATTACCCCTGTTTGTACCTCCTTTTCTTTACATATCACACACTGCACCTACACCTGCATAGGGGAATGATTAATTTTCATCGTGGTTTCGCAACGAACATGGTTCTATGCGCGTTCAACGAAGTGCTTGTAATAAATATCCCGGGAGATAAAGAAGAACAGATTATGAATATGAATTCGCAGTCATTAGGTAGATGAAGATGTTTTAGAAGCACTTCGCAGTCAGAACATTAATGATGGCGTTTACTGTACTCACTACCGTTTTCATTAACGGACGCATTTTTATTCAGATAATTAGTGCCCGGCCAAATTATACACCCTTAATGAGTTTGTCAACAACATATACATTCATTCCTTTCTTCTGCTTTGACTCGTCTCATCTCTTGGTGCATTTGCACACTAATCATCAACAGACTTACATACGTACATACAGGCACACACAAATACTCAGCTGTATATAAGAGGTTTCATTGAATGAATAATAATGGACGATATTTCAGTGGTGATTAGTGTCGAATAATAATAATAATCATCATCAGATATGCTTGAGCAGGTGTGAGGGGTGAGGGCGCGGGGTGATTGTGCGAAATGACGAGAGCAGTTAGTTTGACAGAAGTCAATTGGCTTCGTAAGCGCGGAGTGGTCTGGAATGTTATTGTGTGCCCGTCGACGCTAATGGCGAATCATGTTTTAACTAAATTGAGGTAATGAGATTCCAAACTCTGTGACAACACACTCGAGCGAATGATGTGCAAGCGCTGGAGAGCATCAGATGGCATAGTGCACGGCGGGGGGCTGCAGTGGTAGTAGTTGAACAAAACAGCTTGTATATACGAGTATGTTGTATGCAGCACGAGTAATATCTATCTACAAACTATAATCACATATATAACCGTGCTATATGTTGTATTTTAGCATTATTGCTATCCAGACAGAGATTAATATCAATACTTTACTAATGTACTCGGCTATTGTAGAAAATTAAATAATGAACAGAAACTTCCTACATATAACATGACCATGGCATTTATACATAATAAAAGTTAATATATTGACATTAGTTTTGTTATATGAAAAGATCTTATCAATACATTCATATATTAGGTATTTATTTGATCAAAAGAGTACATTAAACGACCATGATATAATAAATACATGCACGGATCTAATACGTTTAAATCTAAAATTAGCGTCCCCTTAAAAACTTAATCCAGAGCCTGCCGAAAAGATCCTCTTATAATGCATTCGAGCATTATATATTTTCGTAGTAAATAAAGATTAAGCATTTGCATATCTGGGCGCGATAAAGGTTTAGCATAAAACTCTGGGTGCGGACACATGCAGGGCCGGACGCAGTGGTGATGTTGGTTAGAAAGAGAAATGAAGGACAGGAACAGGATGTTAGGGGGCCGGACTAGGGGGAGGGAGCGAGAAGTAGGGTACGATCCTAGGTATAATCTCGTGAAATGTGCTCAAAGTTTGTTATCGATGTAGTGTTCGAGACATATGATAACGGAGACAGCGCGGTGCACTCTGACCAGAGCCGGGAGCCCGTTTGCCGCCTCATAAAATATGAGTAATAGTCCCCGAGACGGGGATCGCTTACCCGTGCGCCCAGCCTCAAGTCAACGCGGCGCAAGGTCCCAGAGATATGTGCGACACGCGAACCAGGATCAACTTTATACAAACTGAAGCGATAACTAAACATTTTACCAGCTACGAAGCTTTTACCAAGATTACTATCTGAGCCAATAACAAGTTAAAACTTGAGATCCTAGTGTGTTGTTCCTTCAACGGTGTTACAAGGGAAAATATAGGTAACTTTCATCAGTCTATCTTGATAGCATATATACTTACAAATGTGACTGATATACTGATGGTAAGTTACATTATTATTAGAAATAAATATAGTCGATATAATTACAGTGGTACTCGGATCTTGGCGCGAGCTTCTGTGGGACCACCTTGTCGGCCTGGACTAACAGCATGAAGCCAGATCCCGAGGTCGACAATAACCGTAAGGCGTCCTTCGTCGTGCCGCTTGTAATGTACCATCTTGCAAAAATGTCCTGCTCCGAAACGAAATGTGTGTTTCTCTCGGCGTGAAATACGCCTAGCGATGTCCGCGATTGTGTAAAATGTGCCGACGGCAATGAAATACATGAGCGCTGCGCGTTGCACACCGCCACCACTCACAAACATACGTATCCTAACCCTACCGTACATACGTACATATGTGGCACGGTGCGATAATCGTATGGAACGAATGGCGAACGGACACGATTTATAACATACCTCTCGTTTCTTTTTATTACTTCTCATTCTAGTTATTTATACACTTTCATATAGTGCACAGTTACGTTAGGGATGAACAACTGTTAAAAAATTAAATTTCCTTCCTGGAACAATATAACTTATATACATATTTGGTATATATATAAATTCAATTGTATACTGTTCAGAATATGTCTATGAATAATATATTACCTAGTTAAGAATTATTATCGTCATTAATTTTTATTATTTTTAAACCGAGTCATGCATTCATGCTTGATCTAACTGGACTGTACATGTTTAATGAAAGATGTATACAGTTTTCCATAATCTTACATATATTCCGTGACTAGCACATTTCAGATTCATTCTGCCACGGATATTATTATGAGAAAGTGTGAAAAGTATTTCCACGTAACGTGTTACATGAAAGTTCGTTATTAAGGAAAACGTGTTAGATAAAAAACAACTCGCCAATGTTATATAAGTTTCCGGATCTCCGAAGGTGGAATTTTTATGCTCCAGTGATAATTCCGGATGACGTGTGCAGGTCATGTCGGTAGGGGGCACGGCGTACTCCCGACCAGATAACTCGATTTGTGGAAATAGTGACGTCCGAGAGGCTAGAGAGGTAGGGTTTAGAGTAAGCTAGCATCTTGCACACGTACATACACATGCATACATGTACGTACGTATGTACAGGTTCAACATTGCTAGTGTTCACTAGTGTAGTGTTACCGTTCAAATATAGATACGGTTACTCGCCTGACAGAGCTGGTTCGCCTGTTGACTGGCCGATGCTGTGTTACACCTCGCGAGCGACCAGGGTCGTTCGCGGTAAGTCGTGCGTGTGACCCCTCTTGTCACCGGAAATGGATTATAGATTATAAATAATGAAGTCACGACAGGATCACGGCACTTGCATTCGTATCTTGAGCGCCATCATTAATCAAAATTTCTCAGTGATAAAAAGCTTTGCCGCCATTTCATCTGAAGATGGAAACCAAATAGACAGGAAGGAACGAGCTGGTGAAAGGTGCTGAATAGAATGTGGATGGGGTAGTGTAGGGGAATTGTTTATTCCATTTGACTTAGTGTTTGGTTATTTCCTTTAGAATTAAATATACAAAACAAGTTAGGTGATGATTTATGAGTCGTCAGTTTGATTTATTGTACGTGAGTGAAATGGTGAAATGACTTGTAGTGAACAAACAGTAGCACTAGATCAAAATATGTTGCTGGTTTTATGGGAGAATGGAGCCAGATATAAAGTGACAGCCACTTGCTCAGCTGCCCTTGTGTCGCTGTTCATAAATATCCTTGACAATCCCCTTCTAACCTCCCCCAACGTGTCCGTTATGCAACCCATTCAAGATGTTACTTGAACGTGAAAAACGCTCAAATCCCTGCTCCATGAAAGTCAACTGCCTCTTACAATGGCCAAACCGGCGGCATCACGGCATATTATTTACTACAGGGTATTCTTACCTCTTTACCTATTGTTCCATTAATATAAAACATACATTAATTATATCTGTTATTTATAATAGCGATTGTATTACGAAATGCCATAGTGTGAGTTATGTTTGAATATCCTTAGCTATTTTGTATTTAGTATGGTAGCGTGTAACTACTTGCCGAGAGGAAGTTTTATCTCTGGTTCCGTTGTTTGTGAGGCGGTGATGGTGGGTGCCAGATTCGCGGTATACGTGCGAAGGATTATCTCATTTCGTTGCGGTAGAATTAAAGCGTTTAATGGCTTCGTTAGCGGACCACGTGGCCAAACAAGAGTAATGCGAGACGCCGAATGGTGACAGAGGACCGGCCGTCCTAACTAACTACACCCGGTAATGGGCCTTCCGTGACCCTGCGTTACTCACCGTCTCGGAAGATACACACCCGCCCGTCCTATAACCAGCCGTATGTAACACCGACGTCAAACCGCTATCTACTGCTCGCCTACCGACACTTTTTCACCAAAATCTCTCTAAATAATTCAAATAAAACGTTCATTATCAACCTTCATACTGGCTACGTATCATTGAAAATAATCTCCAGCGGCTAAAAAATAATAAATTAGCGATGAAAATTGTTTAGGTTAGGTCAGTTACCTTATTCTAATCAGTGAATCTAGAAAGCTGGCTTTCGAATGTCAAGTTTTAAAATGTGACAAGCATGAAGTAGAGTATTATCACAAGTTATATATACGAGCATGTCTAATAATTTTCTTATAATCTGGTGTGTGTGTGTGTTCCATTGTAGCTTACTGTAGCAGCAGGATTATATTTACAAGCGGCACACTCTAAATTATGCATGTTTATTAGATAAAAAGGAAGTAGGTAAGGCGATTTCCCCTCGTGATGATATCAATCCCGTATGCATAATTCATTAAATGTTGAAAATGGAAAGTTGTACGAGCGGAGTAATGTTGAAACAATGGCTATGGCATGAAGGCCTTGTTGAAAGACGTGAAAACTTTATTCCAAACTAATGGCAATGAATGTCATTTAAGTTCCAGAATAGAACAGTCTTATATAAGATTGGATTGTGGAGATTTCAGCGCGAAACTTCTGCAAATCTCGGAGCGGGATATTACTTCGCCAAAAATATATCGAATACAGTGGAAGCGAAAGCGCGACAGACTATGAGAACTCTGACGGCGAGAATAAAGAACGCCAGGATCTGTGGCCTAAGCTTCATTAATTAATGGAAACTAAAGTCAGTGTTTCTTTTAATGAAACGGATTATTTCTGTTGTATGCGAACAGGCAACAACGGGAACAAGAGATATTGCTCGGAGTACGGATCTCACACATTAGCAACCGAGTCAACGTTTGTTGTTAACCACGATAACCCGAGGGGGAATCTCCTTCCAGTAGAATTTACAGGGAAAACCCTAACCTAGCAAGTATACATATATACAGTGTACACAAAACAGATGAGAATTGTAAATATAGATAGTCACATCTGGAATGAATGACAACCAGAAATGTGGAACAGTTTACTTGTTTACAAATATTTCTATCATTCGTATCACATAAAACAAACGTAATATATTTTTATTGAAAGAATTTACTAGAAATAGTTTATTGCTTATTTTTGTAACGCAATTCTAAAAATCCTATTCACTATCTACAAGTAGTAAACAGAATTTTATAAGTTGTTTTATATTCAAATATATTATTATAGTAGTGAATAGTGAAACATAAATGAAATTTATGCACATAACATATACGTATCTATGTAAACAACGTCACTAGCCAACCGGTGGAGAGAAAATGACTTTTTACTATAATTTAAACATGAAGCAATTCAATGAATGTAGTAGTATTTCGTTCGTTTTACGTTCGGGTGTGAATGTGTGAGTTTTTGTACCGGATCTGAGTGTCTGATTCGAGAGCAGCTTGCATGTTCACTATTCAGGACAATAGTTTGCTGCGAGTGCGCTGATACAAAAGTCCCGCGTTGATTGTATGTATCGCGAGCGCCATGCTCAGAACTATAAGCGGGTGTGATTGCTCCCTCTATATTACCTAAAGTCTAAAGAAAGCGCTCGCTAAACGACTCTCCAAAGATTTCAGATTAGATATTTCAAAAAGAGTTCAATAGTGTAAATCGATTTTTTACTTCCCCTTCGAATCTCTCCTGTGAAGAGACGCGCAGTCGCGTTCTCAGTTCATGTACGTAGTTGAACTTGTCAAACATAGCGACTAATGGAATAAGAAGTGTACTGTAAAGAAGAAATATAAAATAGCAGTTCAGTTGGTCATGCATTCCAGTAGAAAAGGATTTTTACTTATCCCTTAGTCTACAATGAAACATTATTTTATTATGATTTCAGGAGGTGTGAATGTGGCAATTTCTAACAGTTTACATCACTTAAAAATTGACAAATGCATGTATTATATTATTATCATTTGCTTTTTAATGATGCAATGAATTTTCGTCACAATAAAAGTTAGACGAAGCAATTCGAATCATTTCTAATATTGTAACAATCTGTTACATGAAACTGTTGCTTGTTTAATTAATAATTACTGGCCGCAAGCAAGGCAATTAATTCAAATCTACAATATCGGGTCTCATAATATTTAGATCTGATGTAAATTCTATTTGACAAGTTCCAACTGGTATACGTACATCCTCAAAATCACAGTGTTTGATTAATAAATTATTAACTATAACAGAACAAAAGAACACAAATAAATCAAATAATGAAAGATAGGTAAAACTGATTTTTTTTTCTCTGTAATAGGTAATATGTAGTAGGACAAAGAACAAGACTTCCGAATTTCATTGTTGATGAGTTGCCAATATTCTAGTACTAGATAGATAACGAAGTCTGCGGATTAAAACCGTGTTCAGCTACGTTCGCCGATAAAAATAGCAGATTCGATGAGTATGTGAGGGCGTGGTTGTCGTGGAAAAAGATGACCGGCTCGAATGTATAGTTTCGGGTTGAACCGATAGATGAAGACACTAAGAGACTCACTGCAAATGACAAAGATAACGGAAAACATGGGCCGGGTAATCTTGGGTTCGTGTTCGTCTAACAGCAAACCATGGGGGTGCGATGTGATGTAAAGGTAGAAGAGGCAATGCGGGGAAGGTCGGGGGTGGTGACTAGGAGAATGAGTAGAGGAGATGGTATGATGACAACAGAAGAAAGGAAGGATAGGTAAACGATGGCGTCGCTCAATATTCTCCCATTACAGTTCGATTGAAAGCTTCTTGATCTGACGCTCCGAACAAGCAGAGAGAGAAATCACTCGGGCAGTGAACACCGCCGCTTATTTGGATCCGATGGTCACTTTGATTACCCACCAAGCGGATGATCACCGTTTGAAAGGAAATCGTTTATTTTACAAAGTATTTCTCCCATCAATATACCAGCCTTTGTGACAGATAATAATTACTAAATCACAAATGATTATGTTGTTATGTAGTTATTATAGAGAATAAGTATTAAATCATTATTAAAAATATATTTGTAGTAAAACAAAGACTAGTCCTAATACAGAAATTTTAATGATCAGAATCAACAATAATATGAGTACATATATTTATCAAAAGAAAATGTATTATTTATATATTTACAAGGCAATTATAATGATTGTAAATACCTTGAAAAGAAAAAATAGAAGGAGGATTTTGTTCAATAAAATATGAGAAATATTACAGTACATATATTTTTTATATTCCATTTTCACTATATTAGTTTAATAAAACAACACCGTCGAGGATAGAACATGATGTGGTGTAAACTTCGGCGTGACAAGCTCAGGAGTCTCATTTCAGAATGTATGAGATCCTGGCTGTATTACATTTTCGATCTGGCAGCTGTACAACAGTGCCGACGGAAGGACAGACGAGCGGACGTGAAGAATCGTGGAGACAATTGGTCGCTGGTTCGATTGCTTTCTGTTTCAGCGATAACGGGTGGGTGACTGTCGCCGGTGGGACGAAGGCATTTAAGTGTTGAACACAACGGTGAATATGTGGACGGGTGGGCCCAGGTATTGACCCACTTCGGTGTCGCATCGGTTCCAATTAACCGGCTTTCATTAAATCGGAGCAATACTAGGACCTGTGCGACTGGGAAACCAATTAGCGGTGGTTGGAGCTGTGCAGGAGTTGTGGGATTTAGACGGTAAGCTGTCGGGGTTCAGCCTAGCTGTCGGTCCGTTACAATACTTCTCTTCCACCTTGGACAACTAGCAACACCACCGCAACGCCATAATCATTCACAGAAGATTTCATTCATGCATCAGGAGACATATATACATTCAGATTCCATGTACTCAGTAGCAAATAGAAAATTATTTAAAATACAAAATGGGCACGCATATAAAACTATTAGCTATGAGTATTTTAAAATACATTTCAATACAAATCGTTCGTCGTAAAATGGAAATCTATTTTATATTTATTCCTTAAATCAAGTGCTATTGTGTGCGTGTGTTGTTCATTGTAAAATTTAGTACATTGTGGAGTAAGTTATCGATATAGGAATTGCAATATCAATATAACTAAGAGGCGAGAGAACGTGCACGTTGTTATTGGGACATTGGGAGTTCGTTGTTGCTAAGGAGGTTCCATTCCATTTACGCGTTGGGGGCGAGGGGGGGGGTAGAAGCACAACAATAAATGATTATATTTATTATGCTGATTTATATCCTAGAAGCTACAATTTGTCACGGAGACGGAACGCGCGCGCAAAGATCTGAAGATAATACGGAATATTGCACGCTGCTGGTATGGGTAACGGTAAAGTGGTATGGAGAATAGTAGAATAGAAGGAATGGCTGGCTGAATCCCTTCACTGAATGCGGTGTTGGCGGTCTCGCTTTGACTGGGAGGTTCACCCTAGAGAAATAACTAAGATGGAGTGCCTCTATTGCCTCACGCATCTACATAAGAAGTTCAGTCGGGCCACGACGATTCCTCGGGAGGATTACAATAATAGATGCACCACTAGTTTCTATATTGTGAATCGGACCGGCACACGGCACAACACAGAAACGTACACACACACACACGTGCATTAAATGTTCTCTTCTTTACTACTACTACTTCTTCTACTACTTCATATAGTGCTGGTTCCGCCTGAGTATTTACGTACAATATTTCCAACCATCTAATCGCCCTATGCATTTGTCATCTTCAACTGTCGACATTACTTTCTATAGTTGTACAATTATGTATATAGTTTACAGTTTACTATTCATTATATATGAATACCGTCCATTGTATGATATGAGTAGTTTGTTTCAGATTAAGGATTGAGAAATTTTACTGCCACAAAGTGGAACGTACAGGAAAATGAACAAAACATGGATATATTTTAAAGATAAAAATAATTTGAAAGTTACAGGATACGTAATGTATTGTATTTGAATTATAATATGTCGTCAGTTTCCATTCCTGGCTTAATTGTGAAATGTTAGTGTGTATTTAGTACACGTGTATAGTGTTGATACACAATGGTACGTATGGAATGTGTAAAATCATAAACAGTTTAGTTTAGCATATTAATTTTGTACCGATTACATTATAAACTGGAACGCCGGGCGCTGGCATGAAATGACGTTTGTTGCGACCGCAGGGTTGGTTATCGCAACCAGCATCAGTGGTTATATTTAGCATTTGCATCCGCACGTTAATTGGCCAAATATTTGATGGATATTTTCAGTGTGGTGACGACAGATCGAACCGAAAGCGGGCGCCAGTAAATGAAGCACTGTGGAATAATGATCTCTGTACTGTATACTGGCGGCGTTAGACCCCTGCCTGCAAACTTCATACGCACACACATATTAAATTCACAAATCACTGGTAAATGCCGCCGTTCGTTCTGGATGTGTATAGCGGTGTCGTCTTTCTTAATTAATACTAATGATGCTTGTACGCGTTCACAATTGCGTATCCGCGTACAATATACGCATAGCCGTTTAACAGATTTTGTTACCACCATTGTTTCGCTCAACGTTTTCAAACTTTTCATTTCAATAATTATTATTTCATATCTCTCTCTCAAAACGGGAATGAATATTCATTTTTGACATATACATGGATTGAACTAAAATCAAATAAAAAAAATTAAAATGATATCAAAAAGAAATAACTGATATATTTGTATTTGTTACTTATGGAAATACATTATAATAATTATGTATTGGAATTATAACAGGTAAGGGAAACTATTGTTGCCACACAATTGCCAATTCAAGACGGTATCTATCTACGAATTATTTATTTAGTTGTGCTAACACCCCTGTCATTGTCGTCGGCAAGTTAGCTAAACTGATTTGCCAGTTGTTGGACGTGCACGGCGCGGCGTCCAAGACGTGCACGGGCGCCGGTCTTCGGCCACGTCAAACTAAATACTGTTATATCGCTGGTATAGCAATGTGCGAGAGGGATGGGGGGGTGGTTTAGGAAGTATAGGATTACGGTCACTTTTGGAACGGGTAGGGATGGTGCTGTATGCCGTGCAACTTCATCTGCATATATCACATGTCCAACTACGAGTTACACAAAGCTCTGTTACCCAACGAGTTGTAACACTATACATCCTGTGTTATACATATGTTTATTCCCGGCATTATTTCACTCTACTCGTCTCGCATTTAAATGAGAGCTACGTTAAGTAATCTATTTTACTATTGTGTATTTTATTAAATGTCTAGAATTACATAAGCCAACATATATACACCGGATTACAGTATGCGAAAAGTTCTGTGAACTTTATGCATGTATTTAGAATTTTTAATATCACTTGACTTAATGTATGTAGTATGTATTATATATGCTCTCTTTTTATAATCTGATATCTCGAGCAATACAAATTAACAATTTATCATTTATTTTTGTGTAGGCCCACAGCAACTAGATTCATAAAATCCAGAACCCGCTACTTATTGCTTACAAACATTTAAAAACATATCCATCATAATCGCAAGCAATTAATTTTTTTTTCAAAATTAAAAATGATTTGCCGAAATTAACAGAGAGAGAGAGTGGAAGTAAACAAATTTCAATATCTACATCAGCTGGGATTTACGTAGCAGCACAAGTGCAGTGTTATGTTTTGACAGTGTCCGCCTGTGTGTGTGTGAGTGCGCGGTGTGACATGTAACGAGAAGGGTTGAATTGTTGGTTAGGGATGAAGTGGAGTGTAAAGCTTCCTCGTCGTCCTCTTACTTCGCTCTGTTAGTCTGTACGTTCGTCCCCTAGGGTTTGTTGGCGGTGATAGAGTTGTCGGCCGTGAGAGTCTAGCTACCACGTATTAGCATTGCCGCCGTACACTGCCGTACAACAATGCATGCTAATTACATGCGCATAATGATCCCAGCTTTCGTGGACTTTGGAAACAATTCACATATTCTTTCGTTCTTTGTGAGGGTGCCGCTGTCTGCACGACGTAAGCTCGAGATGTGACGTGAATAACAAAGTCTCCACCTAAACATAGGCCGTGCACCACGCATTTTATCCCAGGGGCCACCCGTTCACATGTAAATTCCAGTGATCTGCATAATATCAAGTTAAACATTTCACTGTATGGTCAATTGTAAATACTACAAATAAATATACAAATCTGTCGTGGTCCTTTTACTAATTTCTAAAACATTGTTAATTAAATGGTTTAAGTTCAAAGTGATTAAATTAAATATTCGGTTCGTTTTAGATCTCAAATTATAAGAGTTTTATTATTGTAAAGTGATAATTGTGTAGTTTTGGAAACCGAATGACATAATTTGTTCATTTATAGTTGGAAAGTTGGAAATACGTGCCAGTGATAGTTTTCAATCAGATTTCGTGCCTAGATGGAAAAAGTCGATATGTTATGTAGACATAAATATGAATAGCACTGATAATACTTTAGTTGTTACCACATAAATACATACACATAGATGTTACGAAATATTTACTGTATAAAGAATATAGAATATCGTATATCTGGTAGATGTTGTATGACACTTTCTAAATGAATAATAATTTGTGTAAAGTTTTAAAGAAAGATAAATATTGTATGAATTTATTCTTATGTCTGGATATGAGACAAACGTACGTATATATACCTTTACGAGTACTTTTGTTCGATTTCAAAGATTGCACTTAAAGTTTTGAGACGATGGTATGTGTCTTGGTGAAAAATGGGATATTTTATATTTTGAAACGAGGTGGGTTTTAAATGACTCTGTTCCAAGGAAATACGGATGCCATTTTAAAAATTCGACGCAGTAATCTAAGCCTTCGGGATTAAGGAGATAAACGATTTGATAGCGTTCATTTGGTTACATCTGCGAGACGGAGCTTTTCTCAAATTGATTACTTTCAGAACGAAGTTTAAAAGAATAATCAATTACCTATATTAATATAAAGTATATCCTCTCTTGTTGTTTTACACTCATAATAGAATTATTTCAATCATTTGAAATTTTCCTTGAGCTGATAACATTCATTGATTTTCTTGTACTGTTATATGTATTCGTTCAATGTTTCTTCAACCTACACATTTCACGTTTCGTATATAAACCATCACATTATTTACATTTTCCGCTTGACGGACCATACTTCTACTTATTGAGTTACTTTTCTGCATTTCTTTTGCCAAAATTCGTCTACTTCTATTTCGCAAATAATATGCAAATATTTTCTTTTTAAGAGGAATATTATAAGAAGAATTCAAAATTATTTGACTTCGATATTTATACGCAACGAATAAAGTGAAAATAAATAATTTATAAGTTTACAACACTGGTAGAGTAGCTGACAAGTGCGTACCTATAGAATTTTGTTTTAGGGGGTCACATGTTTAGTTGTAAAGTATAAATAAAGAATTGTTTAAAATTATGTATAATTCAATATAGTAATGCTACGGAAAATATTTAAATTTAATTAATAATTATATATCATTCAAATGTAGACTTTATGTAAATATAATTTTCAAGTAGAATAGTTCCTTTGTAAGTTACATAATAGCTAACACATTGTAAAACGTTCTTTGTACTGTCACCGCTTGTATCCGTTCTCTGTAGTATAAAAAGGGGAAACAGATGACAAGTAGATGGAAATGAAGAAGAAGAAGAAGAAGAATTGGAAAGCGATGTCGGCACGCCTATGGTCGCAAAAGGAGGAAGGAAGCGAACGTGGACTTTCTTTCAGCACTCTAATCTGCATACATTTGATCAAAGGAAATCTCTTGTTAAATATACTTATGAGAGATATTTTTTCCGAGTTTTTCCTCTTGTTTTTACTAATTTACATGCAACGTACTTTACACAGACACCGACGTGGGTTCTTATTCATCACGATATCAGAAAGTTTTTTCACGGAAATCTCATTTTTTGTTAGAAAAAAAATCTACTAATGAAAATTTGACTTGCAGAACACTGGGGACGTTGGTGTGGTGTGGCTGTCGCACTGTGTCTTCTCCTCCGTCCTCACTTCTCTCTCGTCCCCATCTTCCGTCAGTGGCAAGTACGAAGAACATTTAACCAGCCCACTTATACATAATAATATACCATTAGCAATGTTATCGAATATACGGTCATTTAAATACGTAATGAATTCAAATACCACCATAACCATACTATACATGTACTCATGCACATACACATATAACGTACATAGTTTCAAGTGCGGAACCCTGCTTTGCTATTCAAATGTAACTGTATTTTTTTATTCAACTCTTCTCTTTCGCACTGTACTTAAACAAACGTATTTGTCTTTTATTTCCAGTCCTCGTAGGTATACGTATATGTATGTATTTCTAAATGTGTATGTATTTCTAAATGTGTATGTCAAACCCAATTAAATGAACCAACATACAATAATAATACCCAACTATATTCTTCGCTTGTATGTTCTTTTTGAAAAAAACAACAAATGTTTCTTGAAATATATTTACATGTATGAATATTCCGGGGAAATGTAATATGCGCGACATTTTTGTTATCTTGGAATTTTATTCTTCAACAAATATATCCATGTACACATCCCTTGGTGTGTTCATGAGTGAATATGTATAATATAAATATAGCAATATATAGTCTAAGAGAAATATGAAAATCGCTAGGAATATTTTCTGATTTTCAACGCGTGTGCTTCCCTCTATGAATGGGTAACAGAAACAACATTGCGTAGTAGCACAACTGAGTAATAGGGGCAGCACTGGTTGGTTGGTTGTTGAACTGTTTCAGCCTTACTTGAGTGACGAAATTCAAGTGACAGAATGAAAAACAAATACTTTACAAGCGGAGATTTGTTTACATATTTACACATGAGAAGGACAAGGAAATAGGTAGTAATATTTTTGACTACCGACCGACCTACACACGTACGTAGCAATAAAAGAAATATTAGAAAATGGAAAGGAAGACGGACATAGTGAGGGCTTCGAAGATATGAAACATAAAATTGAAGAACTGACAAAGGAAAATATATGGAATTTTAAAAAAGAACGAAATAAAGTTGAAAGCGCTTGGAGAATTTTAAATAAAATCTGGAAAATCTTTTATGCATACATCTTTAAAATATTACCAAAATGAATTTTATATAACGTTCGGAAATACTGCGTGGAACATTTCATTTAATAGTTCGTGGAATTGTGTCATCTTCAGTTAAAAATCAAATCGAGTTATATATTCCACATACGTTGATAAGACATAACAATAATTCTTTCCTCGTATTTGTATTTCTGGCTTTATTTTTACTAGACATATACCTTTACATATAAAAATAGCTGCAAAATATGTCAGAGAATAATAATTTACTTACAATTAATAATAATGACTTGAGTATGTTATTTCATACTGTCGATAATTACTGTATGCAAAACTTTTGTGTTATAAATAAATATTGACTTGAATGTTGCTTGACTGACACTCGATCGATTTATACATATTAATATTTATAAACAACTTCCAATGGCATATTAACTCATGTACAGTTGAACTAATTATATTGACATGTGATTATAATTAAAATAAATAATATTGAATTTCAATAATTACTTTTACTGCAAATTACAGTTTCATTTTAAGTTCACTTTAAATAGTGGTACATATTGTAATACTAATGCCTACATAGTTTCCTTTAATGATTTGATGTTGTTTTTGTAGATATGTGGCAATTTAACGGGAACAGTCAGAGAATTGTGGTTGGCCGATGGGGGAAGAAGTAATGGTATATTCACAATTCATTCTCATGTATTGATTGTGTGTGTAGTCATTTTGTGTATTGTGACTACGGCCCCCGACGAGGCGGATAACAGTCATATAGGCTCTAGATAGGCAGATATATGAGGATTCGTTTTCATCGGTTGCCAAGCTTAATGGAGTACGGCAAAAGGGAGCGTCTCCCATCGTTTTGTCGTCTTGTAAATGCAGGACCGGACCATACACACAAATATCCCTTTTCGAATATATACATTTGTATAGATTACAGAAATATATACTTGAATGTCGAATTATTTGATATTAATACAATTTGTAAAATATACTCATGGTTTCATAATAAACTTTCAATTGATCTGTTGTTGTACGAGTATAGCCAGTCTGGTATATACATACATATTTTACATTTCAGCATTTAATATATTCAAATAGTCAATGAAATATACAGTTAATTATGTATATATTCGAATATACTGTAAATATTATTTTTCAAACTTTTCCAATTAGAATTATGTCCCTAATAACCTAATTCCAAGTGCAAAGAAAATGTATTTATTTATGAAAATACACTTTCAGGAAGAGCTCTGTATTATAAAATGGAAATGACTTCAAATTGAGGCCATGTTTAATTTCTTAAAAATTTCCATTTAAACCGTTGGATAGAAAATTAAATATTTTTACACCGGTACCACCTTATGCCAATATTGAAGGTTAAAGTACATAGCTTAATGATTTGCAGCAGACGTTCCTTTGATCTTGTCCGACCTTAAATATCAATTAAAATTTATATAAAAAACAAAATGTTCGTTATTCGACGAGTGACATTCTAGTTACGTAAAATATTTTGCCGCGGGACCTTTTAATTTACTTCTCTTTGCGGAAGAATTACGTAAGTAAAGTTTAAGAAATAATATTTACATAAAAATGACTTTGTACTAAAAAATATAGCATGTTTCTCGTTGAGAATTTTTCTCGCGTTACTTAATTCAATCATATTAGTATTTAACCTATATATTTTTCAGGATGACAGAAGCTACATCATGATGGGGATATGGAGCAAATATTGAAATGTAAGTAGATCGAACTACATACTAAGTGCTATTTAGTATTTTAATACATTGGCCAGAATAAGATTTTAAGTACGTCTTACGGAGACTAACCTGCTGTGAAATCTATTTAATTGGATCTTAATCCTTAATCAAGCATTGATCAAATTCTGTAGTACCTAACTACGTGTGCTATTACATGTAATCGAATGTCGACCTCAGTATTGACTGGCGCATCGTCGTCAGAATTAAATTTTGCTAGCAATTATTGCTTAACACATAATTACAAAAGTACAAAATCATTTATACACTCTACCAAACAAAGTTTAATGAGATTTTTATTTGAAATGTGCTCAAAATAATCTTTTGTCACAAATTCAATAAAGAAAGCAACAAGAAAATGTGTTAAAAACTAAATTTTCCCTGAAAACTGACAGATTTAATTTTCTTCAGTCGGAAAGAAAATCTCTTTAGAAGTGATAAAAATCTTAAGTACGGGTCTGGCATTGGAACGGTGGTTTCTTGACAGCCAGTTGGGGCTAATGCCACGCCTCGGCACAACAGTTATGATTAAGTATCCTCCATTGTTTCCTTACCGTCCACCGCTAAAAGTAATCCATTACACGATATGTATACATTGTAGTCTATATATATATATATATATA
>JAGJTL010000104.1:4822519-4849758 GCA_022063505.1 Calosoma granatense | reverse complement strand
TATATATATCCATTCAGAAAACAGAATAATAATGGTCAGTTACAAGTTTCACTGTGCAAATAAATATGTCAGATCGTAAGTGATGTCTTAAAACAGTTTACTTGTCAAACTGAATATTGTATTTCTGGAAACATCATAAGAAATAATTTGTTTAAGAAGTTATACTGCTGCATAGCAAGTCGAAACGTAAAAATATTCGAAACTTTTTAATTGAATTTGAAAGTCAGAACAGAAACCAGATACGAAAATGTTAGCGAGCGGGTGCTGTGCAAGTTTAGAATTCTGGAACACATCATTATGATACCATACCATACCAGCCATATACTGGCCGGGGTAACCTGGTAATAATTACAGGAAAATTCGCTGGAAACGACAATGACGATATCGAGTGGATGCAATGTTCGACAAAATCCAACCACAGCATTGGGAGCGTTTTACAGCAAATGTAATCAAGTAAATTGCAGTATGATTTATTCCACGATTTATTCATCACTAGACGGTTGCTAGGTAGGTACATATCGCCTTATTCCTGCAAAACCGTTAAGAAAATCTTGATAAAATATACCGTCAAGCCGTCTTGATCCGAAGATCTGTAGCTTTCAGCTGTAAGTAATTTCCCTGAGTGAATTCTATCCATCAATTTCCAAGCACTGACTACAGAGAGAGAGGGAGAGAGATGGAAAGTGAGTGAGTGGCATGGTGCCACCACATTCAGAGTTTCCGGGAATCACTGATCCCTCTGTAGATAAGATATGCCCATAACCACTAAACGTATTAGTTCTTTTACACTTGTTGTTAGTCACTTGTTACAAGTTCATGATACACAGATATTTCCTAGACAGCTGTATATAGTACATTATTTTCTATCATCATAACATGCATGGGTGTAGGTGTGTTATTTATTCAAGTTAATATTAGAATATAGAGAACATGCTGATTGAATGTAGAGCCTCTTCTCTTTGGTCGTCGTTTGTTCGTTCGTTCTTTGGCTCGTTCTTACAATGAATAAATTAGACGTGTAAATCTGTTTAAATTAGCCGGGGATTCAGTAGAGCAGAGGCCTCCGTTGAACGCGCATTATTATTTTGCTTGCGGCGAGTCCTGCGCCCGGCGGCGCGTTTCCGCTCGAGGGATTTACGATTACTGCCTAATTCTGATGCAAATGAAGTTGGTAAACTATTTTCCGACATGCATATGTATTTAGGATTTATTTGATGTATTAATAGGCAGCCGGGCATTGCGATGCGCTTGGATGTCCGTGTGAAGCGCCTCGCTTGACGTTTTCTTCCCTTTCTCATATTATTTATGGTGCATTGTGGAAATATAATCCTTTTTCTGCGCTTGCCAATCTCCAAATGTATACAATATAGGCATATGTACGTATTCTAGCTAATATACAATTCAGTATCGGCACAATACGAGATGCATTGACTTTGATTGTCATATTTCATTTGTTACGCACGAATATTGTGTGTACATATAAATGTTTAATGAACAAATCTGAATTTGAGTTTCACTTTTAATATATTATACCTATAATTATTACTTCAATGAACAGTTTTATTTGTATTTTATCATAATTTTAATATGCGTAAGGACATAGGTGAAACTATTTTAAATTATAAATAAGGGTTTGTTTATAAATATCTTGACGTCACCACTGTATTTGACAGCATGACTGCACATCAAGTGGTATAACAGGGTGATTCAAATACGGGTTCACAGTTAGAAGTGGGTAACTCAATTAACACCAGACAACGAACAGTGCTTTTGTTATTAATGCTTTTAACCCGGGTCCATCAACATCTACCATTCTGGTGTTATATACATATACTTATTGCTTAGGATATAGTCTGAACTAAACCCATTTCTGATATATTTACCAATAGGAAACTACATGCACAAGTATATAAGTACGTGTGCCAAAATGCTGCACAATGATTTTATGACGTCATAAAACGAAGTTCCGTCGGTAGTTCAGTGCGCAGCATGACGTCACCAACCGGATAACATTTGAAATTCTATATACCGTAGAAATATTCGTATACCATTTGAAATTTTATGGCTTTTGCAAAAGTTGATGAAAATATTCCCTAAAATGATCTATGTGTTAAGAAGTACGAATAAATATGATTTGATAACTGGATTATTACCACTTAAAAATAAAGAATATTCATTTTTGTGTGTATTTTGCTACAAAGTTTGTTAATAATAACAATGTATTATTAGTTTTTGTTAATATTATAAGTTAAGCTATTGAATATAAATGAAAATTTAATTTTCGTATGGATTTTCTATTTTTTGTGTTATTTACAATTATTTTACATGGAATGCCCAGTATTTTAAAGAAAGATTGAAAACCTGGTATGCTCGTAGTGAGAAATGCTCAGTTCTGCATTAAAACATGGATGTGTAATAACACAGATGTAGATCTCACGCTAGGATGTCATATAGGAATAGGAAGATGATAAGAGAGAGAGAGAAATAGAGATGGAGTCGGTTCGTGTCGCCTGTAAGTCTGAAGCCTGGTGTGCTGGTTAGCATTATGAAAATATGGTTTGAACTTCAAAGAGATGGTGTCTGAGCGGATCTCTGTCGAGTGATCCTACGAGATCAACGGCGACTAGAGAGTGTCGAGCAATTTGTGAATGCAGATTCGAGGTACTTCACGCTTGCTCGTGGCCTTCACAAAGTGGAAATCGTCCAGGAAAATGTCCTAGCACTAACTCATATATTCACGGAGAATATCCAGTGATGCTGTACCGCCGAACATCCTGACGTTTTTTTTTTTTACAACTAAAAACATGGATGTGTCATGGCTGTTTATTGAAATTTAGGTGCCGAATAACGATTGCTTACATTCCAATATGGAAGTAGAGGATATTTAAGTCCTCTAGAATAGTTTCCAATGTTAATTGAGACAGTTATATTCCCAGGATATTACATTATTAACAAACGTTACTAATTCAGTTACATTCCTATGTAGAACTTGTACAAACATGTTAGCTGCACAAGTAACAAGACAACACGTTCTGTTAAATGCCAGTTGTGATGGACAAGGCGTTTAAACTAAACATTTAAAGTGTTTGTTTGGCAATAGCGGACAGGCCGAGGCGTGTGCACGCTAAAGAATGGCAAGTGGAAATTGCAGCAGATGGTGAACAGCAAATGTTCAGACACGCGGCAAAGGACGAACAGAACAGAACAGAACAGAACAAACGGAAGAAATAATAGTCGTGGAGATGTCTTCCGCAAAGCTTTCATTTCAACTAAGGAACGGCCATTAAAATGTATGAAGCTTGGCACTTTTGGTCTGGTGTCAGGACTGTTACACTATAAGTTACGTACCCACTTCACCTACAATCGTGCTTTTATTCCCAACACAAGCACCACCACATGCGGAAATAAGAATCTGTCTGTTAATAATTGCCAAGCTATATAGATGATGCTCCGCTGATATATACAATACACTTTGAAACAAAAAACGATTCTAAAATTGATACTAATCCAATACAGAAATACTAAAGTATTTTGGAAATTTCATAATTAATTTATTTTCTACATACTGATGTCAATTCATATTTCTATAAGTTATTGTTTTAAGTATTATTAATTAATTTACAACTGAAATGTTTGTTATACTTTCAGAATGACTGACCTCGCCTGTACATGTACTGAACTACATTCTGTGGAAGAGATGGTGTCGCTATACCATTTTACCTCATTCTCCCTTCCGGAATAAAGCGCGCGTTGAGGTACGACAGCGAACGTTACTGTGTCAGCAGATGGATAAGGGCCTCATAAAAACCAGACAAATTCAGATTGAGTTATATACGACGGCAAAAAAATGTTTGTCGCGACACAGAAAAAATACCTCACTGAAATAGCTCTGTCACTCGATCTACGGATGAATTTTTCGTACATAAGTAAACATTTAATTTGAAAGATAACTTCAGTCAAGTTTACAAATGTCAAAAAAGATATATATCGAAACTCTGTTCATTCTGGGGAAAAGTATAAAATTTTCAAGCAAATGTATCTTTGGTACGAGAAGATTTTTAATCTAGCAAAAGTGTATATGAGGTACTTAAAGAAAACCATTACATTCAAGTTATTTTCTTCAGGAAAATTAAATTTTGGTTTATGTCTTACGGGTTACGTATACATTTGTTCGTTTTATCAGAGAGAAAAACGTTCGGTGTGAAGGAAAATAGTACTGCGGTAGTTGGTAGTGTTTGCTAGCTTTAACTTAAACATTCATAGTACATACACCTTATATATACCATATTATGTATGTATGTGTACATAGCAAGAAAAAACAGCAACGAGCCAGAATGAATAATGGTTATACATTTTAATAACGGATATCCCGTATGTTAACCTACATTCCATGAACATTTCTCGTATTGGGTCACAACTATACCCACTACCGTTGCTCTAGCACCTTCTCCGAAACTTCCATATCCGCACGGAAAACAGTTTATGAAAATTTAATGTGCAGATATACTAAGTACTATTTGATACATACTTGCACATACATTTTAGTCAGCCAGGAAGCAAGATTGTATATTTTCTGTAACTGCGTACCAGTGATCATCAATCTGAAGAACATTTGAACAGAGTAAAAGACCCATTATTTTTGTAATAGCACAAGCATCGATCACGTAAGATATAAACTTGGATTGGATTAAATAACGCATGTAATTCTACAGTGTCTACATTAAGACAAAGATTCAAAGTGAATCTAGTTACAAATAATTTGTTTCTGAAAATAGACCACGATGATATAAAAACTAATTATTTTAATATATCTTCTGTGATGGAGTGCATGTTCAGGCAGAAAAATCAAGCTAATTTTATCACGCTTTCGTGAACTTTAGCAGGTTAATTTACGTACTTCAACTAAAATTAATACCTTTTCTTTGAAATTACATACGGCACGCCACCGAATAGACAAAGCAGTGAAACATTAACTGGCGGCTCGTAACGTAGCCATTAACGAGTCGATACTTGTTCAACGGCCTTTATTCAATTCCCAAGTCATCATATCAACAACAGTCGTACTAGCACACAGGCACATTGTGGTAGTAAAAGGTGGAAAGTTAAGATTCAGAAGTGTTAATTATAAGGACTGAATCCTCTCTCTCTCTCCCAAACCCTTGTGTGATCACTGTTACTCATTCGTACAACTAACTGTCGGTGTATATGTGTATTTGTGAACCGATGCAATGCTGTGTGATGATAATCTACCGACGGCATGCTCACTCTCTTTTAATTTCCTTCGTCCTTATTAGATTCGTCTCGTGACTTCTGACTTCCGTTAAGGCCGGCAATATAGCTGGTTGGTTGGTTGGGGTGTGACCCACGTCCCGTGAAATATCATGCCTAGAAATGGAAATCTTTCTCATCTTGGCCACGGCGAAAAAATAAAGAAAAACTTTTATTTTATGTTTCAAGTTTGACCGACTGGGGGAGTGCAGAACCGACCGAGGGTAAAAACTTCCCCACTGCGCGCAGATAGTAATCCGGAAGTCATGTTTGGAAGTTTTATTTGTAATATTTAGTGAAGCATTAATCATTTGTTTTACGACGTTGTTTTGCAACAAGTTTCACTCTTTCAGTTTTAATACGTGGCTCCGTGACGGCCCGCTCCCTATCTGCTCCAAAGATATACGGATACATAATATCCCAATTGAAAACATTCCCAGCAATGGAGACTATATACATAGTCGACCTAGATCTTTATTTAGCCAATGACACAGCTTGAAATTGTAACTGTTTAGAATTATTGCATAATTTTATTTTAGAAATGTAAAGAATAATATGTTTCAATGCAAAAATTCATGATTGATGCTATTATTCTAGTCTAGTGTAGTAAGCTAGAGGAAAATGCTTTGTATTTTAATAATGGCCAGGTACATTTGATTCCGATATTAAATACCGGAGCTTCTCATAGCTTCGAACGGCTTTTGTTGAAAGAGCAGGACGTTAATCATGCATATGTACGTATGTATGTTCAAGTAGTATATACATACAGGCATGTACGGGGGCTACTGGCTGTGGATGGGCTGGCTGCAGTAGTCGGGTGACGGTGGGGGAGCGCACTCAGTAGAGGAAGTGTTATTAAACCACTTCATCGACGAACGCTTGCGACGCATAAATGCACATGTAATAGCCCTGTTCGCAGGACCACTCCACGTAGAGGACGACCTGGGCGATCAAACTTAATGTACCATGATCGTTTCCGAAAGCTACGCTTGTATGTTACAAAACGACGTTTACCGATTTTAACCGAACGAACTTTCCAGAGCTATTGTCCGTAAAAGAATGAAACCATACATACCATTATATTGTCTACGGTGTATTGATGGTGAAATGGCATATTATAATGTATAACTAATATCTATTTGTACGACTAGGATTATATTCAACATGATTTTAAGATAACAGAAAGAAGAAAGTTTGTTCGGTGAAAATTAAGTCAAGAGAATCAAGAGTTGGTATGCGCATTTTTGTATCTTGTACATATTTGTGTGCATGTAAATGTCCAAGTTCATAAAGTAAGCAACCGGGTTCACGTCGCGGTTAAAGAAAGAGAAAAGTGAAAAATCTAGATATGGCGGTGTTCATGGCGGAACGTGATATTTCACATTTTATCTCTACAATGGTTCAAGTGCTGCCGTTGTGTACTAATTCAATTTGAGCACACATATTTCGTATGCATTGCGCCCGAGACGTTTATGATATTGTTCGCTATAAAAACGCACACTTAATTTTCCTCTGGCCGAGACGTGAAAGCCAAACAAAGAGCCGCCAGAAAGATCCGGCACGGCAAGTGTGTGCGTGTGTACGAAGGAGAATAAAGTTTAGTTTTACTTGTCCCAATGGATTACCATCTACTGGTCTTTGTGAAATATATAACTATGTATAGTCTAAAGTTCAACTAAAAAACATTTTATTTAACGAGTTGAAAAATAATGACGAATGAACCAATCGTCAGAAATAAAATTTCCAACTACTCATACTAGCAGTAAAAGATACAATTTACAATTTTATCAAGCGACGGGCCGTAAAAAAGACTTTATATAGAGTCATTAAAGTTTATCAATAGTCCGAAAAATAAATTCAATTAATTTTTAATGAATCGGTTGCGAATAGATCTCGAGTTTCCAATTTTCTTTTTGTCATCGTGAACGATTCCATTCCATACTTTCCCAATTATTTTAATATTAATCTCGTACGATAATAATTTGGAATGCATCGTGCACCAATGGACGATTCGTTAGTGCTTGAAGACGTTGGAAAATAATGAAGAAGAGACGAACGAAGCTTTGGCTTGGAAAAACACAAAGCACGCGACCGATTGGATTGAACGTTTCACTTAAAATACTGATTAGACGACGTTCGTTTTGCACAAAAAGAAAAGGACGTCAATCTTGTGTATCTGCCCTTTCTGTCTATCTATCTATCATTCCACACGGCGAGTCATCCGATATTGTAGCATTTCTTCAACTTTTTAATTGTGCCTTGTACTTTTTAACTTCTTTTATATAATGAAATTTTTTACTGAAACGACGTTACACAGTTGGTTACCACCGTTTGTTATTTAAAGTGCTTTAATTTAAAATATCATTGAATTCAGTGGCACCCAATATTTTTCGGCAGAAACATTTTGTCTGACTTTAAAGATACATTATTCCTATATTTAAAGCAATAAATTGTAGTGAAACATTTGAAATGTCATTCATTTCAGTCAACTAAATGACGAAGAGTTTTGTCTTACAATTAGATTAAATGCTATTGTTTTGAATAAGAACAAATTTCTGTGCAGGCTTGCTCAGCTGTTTAAAATATTTTTAATTTGTTTGGAGTATGGCGGATGGCTGTTATTGCTCCGATAATTCAAACGTGCCGGTGATAGAGTATACCCGTCACTCGAGTCCTCTCCAGAGTCTTATTTATCAGTAGCAAGAGCTCTTCACTTGGAGTTACTTCCGCTAGAAAATAACGACGCATTAATATAAGGCTGCAAAAGAATTTATATTCCATCCTCCAATATTTAAAACTTTTAATATGTCAAGTATACTCTGTTGTGATTTCAAATATAAATCCAAATCTGCGATTCAGTATTACTGAAGAAACATCTCTATCCTACTCGACGCATGAACAATTGTTACGAAGTAGATAAAGAGATTTCGTGTAAATTGGAAACATTCCGAACTGCACATGATACAGAATTATCAATTAAATCTACCCTCGTACATAAGATAGAAAGATAAACGACGACGAAGGGTTTCACGCAAGGGGGTAGGGAGAAATAAATAGTAGAAAAGGGAATTACAGTTGTACTCATTATTTACTGATGAAGCCTGGCAGTACCACCACCTCTTCGGCCGCCACTACGACTACTGCCGTACTGTGTGTTCGGGCGAATGTTTTCATTACTTCTGACCCCGGAGCGTGTTTTTCCTTTTCCTGTCTTCTTTGCGCACGGCACAAAACCGATGCCATTCGCGCCCCATTGGCTCAGCGATTTACATTTAAATAGCGTGTTAGGCATGTCCGTTTCTTGTGGACACTAAAAAGGATATAACAACATGAAAATAGCCCGTTCAGCCGTTTCTCTTGCCAGAGCACGCACGCACACAATGAGATAGCTGGCTGGTCTAGCGGGGAGGGCGTGTTAAAAAATAGTAAACGTAGAAGATAATGAACAGCGTTTCCGATTAGCTAAGATCGCCTGAACGAACAAGCGTGTAGACATGCGAACACTTAATATCTGTTACAACCTGCAGTAGGCTTGGATTTATCTGTTAAACTTACATATGTTATATCGTATACTATAAAACTAACTGGCTGAATGGAAAACTACAAATGTCACTAGTAGCTATTTTAAATAGTATTCCAAGAGCCACACTCCAACCAATGATAAATCGCTGGCAGTAAGTCTGTAAGTAAGCTGCCTGACACAACCGTCTGTTTAAAATATTTCCGAAACTCATGAGAAACGTTGCAATAAGACGACGTTCGCTCCAGCATGGCAACGATCCACTTCACTGCGAGGCTCCACTTGCTACATGTTTATTTTCTTCTCCACGTATCTTTGCTTCAGTTTTCGGTGAATCTTGTTTCTTTGTTCGCGTCTGCCGCTTAACTCTGTCTCAGTTTCTCTCTTTTCTGCGCTTTATTACCTTTTAATGACTCGACGAAACACTGGCTCCTTCCTCTTTGATGGATTGAAATCTCGATTCCTCTTGAGATCACTCCTCAAGCTAAGGTTTTGCTTCCAAACTGAATTTGCGGTCAATACAAGCTGAGCTAAGTCTACAATTCACATTTCTTCATCGATCAGTGAGAACTTTCTTCTGGAGACCCTTAAAACTATCGGTAGAGTGCTGTTCCTTTGTACATACAGGCATCACTCTATGTGCATGGTAATTGAATTGTTCTAGAACCAGTGTCTTATATTGTCATGTTGCTATGAGTTCAGAATATTTCAGATTTGAAATCATATAAATGACACGAACTATATAATCCTATGAGGATTCCTACTAAGTACTTCTATAACTATTCAAATAAGTTGTGAATTATTTACTCCATGCATCAGTGAACTATAATAAATAATGGCGTCCGTAGTTCAGATTACTAAGCGTTATTAAGTACAGAGCATCATAGTTAATGTCATTAAATCACAAAAAAGGAAACAACTTGGAACAAAAACATTTTGTTTACCGACAAAACAGTGTCTCATATGACGCGAACAAACAATAAAACAATGATAAACCATGGAAGAGCAGACAGAGGCGAGAGTTGGTGATACCCGAAGGGAAAGTGGAAGTGCAGGTTGGTGGTACTTACCCGGATCGGTTCTCAGAATCTCAGTGCGCACACGTTTATCGCTAGCCGTGGGAAACACTGACCGTGCGACGGTGTGCGCAGGTCAGCAAACAAAACACTGTGGCGCGTTTCCGCGACGAGCTCTCGAAGTCAATTAAACGTAAATGATAGATCACCGGCCGTGTCGCGTGATATTAACGGATCGGAGTACACAGTGTGGCGATTTGCGCGCATAAATTAATTACAAAGACAGTTAGTTACGGAACTTGCCGCGTTCACATTGTGGCGCCACCGGTCTATCATCAAGTTGTTAAACACGATATGAAATCAAACTTCCATCTGTCAACTCACCTGATGATGTATGTGTACGAACACGTTTGCATTATTTGCTCTACTAATCAACGGGTTACGCTACATAAATTAACCACGTGCGTTAACGTCTACAGAAACAACCGTTACTGCTTGTAACGTAAACTGTCCACTGGTGTCCAACACTACTATCATCATGTACGAGTGAGTTTTTACAACTTCACGTTATAACGTTCACATTCATTCCTACCTACTGTATAGATATTATTTTAGTATATAATGTTCACAGTACACTTTTCATATGATATACGTATTTATACGAGTATTAAAAATAAAAATTAATAAAATACCAGTACATCAACAACGATGAAAATAATATTTATCCAGCGAGTATGTACGTGTTAAAGAATACATGACGTATGAAATATAACAATCCAATTTTATTGTAAAGTAACCAAAAAATATTTTGATCGATTGCCATGCCCTCTTTTCATTTCATTCAACAGCTAGATGAATTACGCTTCTGAGCTTTCAAAAGTAACAAAGCAGTGCATTTGACTAGCCTTACAGAGTGCTTGCATATCTATTTGCTTTATAACGGAACAATAGTGTCAGCGGATAGATAGTGTTTCCCCGTGTATGAGCGCTACGGAATTTTATGGGATTTATACGTTGGAAGATAGATACAGTAAGAATAATCATCATTGTGGAGTATGGAGTGTATGTAGGTAGATGTATGTATTTACGTAGTATTCACATGTGCCGTGGGTGGATAGTGGAATATAGGGTTAGCGGGACGTATTTAGTTAACCAGCGTGTGAATGTTTATTTGTCCAATGTGGACGTCTCTCCTGCTGATAAAGCATGGTTCTTAAAGGGCTTTAGATAACTATTAACTTACAACCCTGCTTTTCTGAGACAAGCAACGAGCAGCTCGGATTTAGTTTTGGTTTCAGTAACACGACGTACTAATATCTCCCTAGAGATTAACCTTTGCGGGATTCGGTTCCATTGTCTGCTTGAAAATCTACCATCACGAAATTTAACATTTATGTGCGGTCACATGTCTACTGTTGTCCATTCATGTAATTGACTTAATTATAGAAAAGTAACAATAAAATAAGTCACTTGAAAGACTTATCTTTGATAATTTCAAACTCAAGATCAAAATGTTTTTCTGAAATGTTACACATATTTCTATATAGACCAACGATAATGTTACTATGTTCGATATTCAATTATCCCTTTTAATATTATATAATGACGAATAATTAGATATATTAATAAATATTAGATTGTTCTGATAGATGAAATTATTAGAAGTATACAGGAGATATAAAACTTTGAATATATCAGGAGGAAAAGAGATGTATGACGAGGATCCAGTATCCAAATACTGTTAAACTACTGGTAAATATATGGAGGTTAACAGTTCTGTTTTTAAGGTAATTGTGCGTGTACGAGAGTGGGTGAAATCTATTTGATAAACAAAACTCACGTACAGAGGCCACTTAATCAAATCACGCATCGCACGGTGTACGGCGCTGCTACTCTAGTACCGATACGCCAAGCAGAGGGTGTGCATGTGAGAGAGACGGAGAGAGCATGGAGAGAAGCAACGGTTCCGATTAATAATTCTCCCGGTTGAAACCGACGTAGCAGTGGATCTACCGCAATACCGCGCCGCCAACTCAAGTGATATATAGCTGTAACGTCCTCCAAATGGATATGATGCCATATAAGCAACCATTTATTTATTTCCTTCCAGAGCGGTGGACGTAATCATGTTTATTTGATGAATTTCGCAACTTTTAAAATAATTTCTCCGGTTAGTTTAAACGTGAATTACGGTAGTAAACTGGACTTGTAATTATCTGGGGTTAATGTAGTGTTACTAATAATTTTGTCAAAATTAGAATATATGCACAGAGGATGTATATAATATTGAATATATTTGATTCAAAATTTTTAATTTTTCCATTCAATATTATGGCATATTTAAGTATAACTATGCCTGTTGTAACATTTTATTCAATTTCATCTAACTGATACTGACCAAATATTCTGATCGTGAAATCGTCCTGTGTGATTCTTATAAATATTGCAGATGGAAAATGTTCTGACCCTTCGTTCCCCTGCCCCCTGGGTATCCGTGTGGCCATTTAGCAAGCGATTCTAGCGGTGACGGAGGCAGCGGAGGCGATGGAGATATAGAATACATTTGACCTGGGGCTTCCCAACGGTTTTTAATCACTTAAAACGGGCGCTGACGAATTCGGGGCAGCGGCGGAGAATTGGCGTACAACCGGACGCGGATGTGTGAGATGGACGAGTTTGTCTCTGTCTAAACGTGTCTGTTGATTTATTGTTTAATTTAATTAACGAACCGGAATATCTACGCGTCCGATCGCGCCCGCGTTCGTCTTCCGCCGACGGGTGCGAATCCAACGATTTACCCCGGACCGATTCGACTTTCGATTTTTCATTAACCCGCAGGATAATATCGGCGAACCGAACGTACGATGTACGAGTCGACTAGCAGAGTGCAATGGGGAAACAGAGGCTGACCTGATCAGTACGACGGTACTGAAGTCTCCACTTCTAGTCATCGATATGGCGTGGACATGTTTGGCAATCAACGAAGCGGACGATATTCAAACTGCTTCCTCAGCGATATTCTAATGTACGAGTAGCGCAAACACTCACGGATAGTACCTACTTACTCATTACATTCGATTTCCACTGTATTAGGCATCCGCCGCTGTTATATATGAATTAATTGCGATATTGCTGGAGCACTACATACATTCTGTATGATTTGAATATTAATTGCAAACTATTCTAAACTCAAGTAGTACCTATATTGACATTTTCTTATGTTGCTACTCTACATTTTTTATTTTACTGTGATAATAATGTTTATTAGAAAAGTGTTGTTTATCTTTTTAATTACAATCTTATGATTAAATAACCATATTAATTTTGAGGCCAGCAATAATTATCTCAAAATTGTTATTGAAATATATTAATCGTAATACATATGACATAGATGACTATTGGAAATTAGTTCTATGCGTACTGTATTACTAATGAGAATCGTGTGGAGAATCGAAATAAACACTTATGAGTTCTGTGTTGGAATTCTGCATGATAATATATATCAGCACACGGGCTGGTGCTTGTAAGTAGCACGACCGAGCCTATCTCAGTTGTTGAGCGAGTACACACAATATGCCGTCGCAAACAGAACAAGAAGGATCTGGCAACGGAGGCATGCGGCTCACTCCAGTGCCTCTAGTAACGTTCAAAGGAGTCTGTAACTCATTCTTCATTCCGCGAGGCGTCCCCATATAAATTAAAACGGCAGACAGTCAGTAATCAATTTCGCGTGATCGAGTTCACAGTTCTACGAGGAGAGATCGATTGTTAACTGTATTATTTATCCGCGACAGCAGCAATAGCGACATTGAGTCGTGATGTGAAACACTTGTGAAAATAACCCCCCCACTCTTTCTCCTAAAGTAATGATTTATCCTATACTGTACACGAGTAACTTTATCGTACTGAAAGGTCAGTTCAGTTCAGTTCATTTCAGTTCAGAATAATATACTTGTATCTGATTGTTTTGTTTCATTCCTTTATAGCATATATATTCTCCTCTGTTTGAAATTCAATTTTGTGCTAGGTATCGATAATGATAAACCAATTAAGTTCACAAAGTTCGTAACGACGATTGCTCACTGTAATATGTATACATTATTATCGACAGCAGGAATGAGGGAGTTCAAGGCGGGCTGGGATGGGTCCGTATCAATGATGGGCTGTGAGTTAGGAGACAATGTTCCTCTTTGGAGGGAGAGGGTGTTCCGATAAGCCGCAGCTAGCGAGAGATTTCACAGCCAACGCCGTCGACAATTCCATTAATTTAACGCGTCCGCGCGATGAAACTCCAGCATACTGGCGACCTATTATTGCAGGGAAAAGCCAATTAAAGGAATACTTTTCTTAATTAGTTTCCAGTTTTACACGCTGTTTAAATATTAATATCGAAAGAATGGCGCCGCTAGCAGAGAATTAGAACAGTTGTTACTGTAGAAAAAACTTTAAAATGTAATTGTTTACATAGCCATTGAGGAGGTATCTAGTAGAAAAAAAACCCCACTCTGCGGATATTGTATAAATAAATTATTATCACAAAGTTTCTTGAGCACGATGACAGATTGCAATCGATAATTATGAGAGAGGAAAATTAATTTCTTGAATTAACTGTAATTGTTCAGTGAAGTAAAGTTCCTTACACTACTATCTGTTATATGAAAGAAATGAAAGATTCTTCGTGACTTGGATCTTAATGTTTTTGTCAGATGAATTTTGTTCACATTCAGTATTTAAAAAGTATTCATTGTTAAATGTTACACCACTCTTTATAATTATAGATGTAGTAGACATTACATCAGATTCTGTAAATTTTTTATTTGTCAAATTGAAACATGTGTTTGACTTGACCTAGGAGTGGCTTTATCCGCACGTTCATGGTTCTTGGTTGGCCGTGGTGTGACTGAATGGTAGTGGGTTTAGCCTGCTAGCAGCATATAGAACGAGTCACGTGCCTAGCCGTGTTGTGATATGTCTCGATGGATCCATCAGTGATGTGTGAATGTCAGTCATTAGGTGGCCCAGTGCAGGACACGATTATTCCATTTACATTGAAATCCCAGGCCTGGGACAAAATACATGTACTTAGCATACCGAAATAGGTTGCATGCAGCATTTGCATCACTCTGAATGCACTCGGCCCAGTTCCATCGGGAGTAAACAGCGACATGAGCGATATGAGACACACCTTCACCCTTCACTTGCCTCTACTTACTGTACACATGTATGCCAATTCAGGATCACGACGCTACTGCGGAAACTACCTAACTTTGCGCATTATTTACAACTCTTGTTTTGTGCTTTTTACACACTGCTGGAATTTCTCACAAGGAAATTATATTTATTGCACTTGCTGAAGAATTGCTGACTTGCACTACGAATTCATATTTAATCCTGCAACGAGGTTTGTTTTCCTTTCTCTAGCTACAGCATAAAATAGGATTATTTTTCTAATTAACTCTATTTGTTTTCTTCATTTAGCTACATTGAAATATATATTACACACTATACTCTATATCATATAATTTTGTGCTATTTTTGGAATATTGTGGAATTATTTGAGTTGATGCTGTATTGTTAATCAAATGTCATGTAGCTTGTAATTGCATACAAAATAATTCATAACTAATTTTATCTGCAATTACATGTGCTTCAATACAAAAAATATATGAAAATACAAACCGTTTTACACTTGTATATAAATATTTTAAATAGACGCACCCATATATATATATATATATCAAGTGAAATAGTTCTGTTTCTAATACTGTAACTGTGCATTTTTAATTCGTGTAAAATTCATAATGGTATGAGAGAACAGTGTCCATTAACAAATTATCAGGGAAGAGAGCGTTAGTCGTAGGAAAGAAAAGGCGAATGGTAAATGAAAAGTGTAGATACGTAGCAATCCCATTGGACAATGTGCGTTTAGTGCACCAATCCGAGAGCGGGAATTTCGCGACAGAACGGCGTCCGACCGCGAGACGATTCAGTCTACGGGACGCTGTAGACTGTTGCGGCGTCGGCGTAAGTGGGTGCCGTGACGCGTGGACTGGCGCAGTTGGAAAGGCGCCAGCGGTGTATCGGTTCAACAGTTCCGTTTTGCTCGGTCAGTCCGCGTTTGTACGTAGAGGAGTTCGGACTGTGTTACGCATCGCTTCAATCCGTTACGTACGAAATACGTATACTCGCGCGTAATATTCATAACTCACTCGGGAGCGTCAGACACCAATCGGCTTTCGTAAAACCTTCAGGCCAAGAGACAGAGAGAAAAAAATACAGCATTTACGTTGAGACTTTCATCTGACGTGAGACAAAAAACATTAAAAATAGTTTAGCTTCAGTAAAGTTTATCTTGCGCGGTTTGTTGAGGACAATTTGATGATCACCTTGTGTGGTAAATTCCACTGCTGGCGACAAGGATACTACTAACTAACGCACCTGGCGCGCTATTCAAAGAGTTGTTAGCGTGTGGACACCACACCATACATACGCCGGGGCATACACGCACGCACATACATGTGAGAGGGCTGCTGCTGCCGCCTTATACAAGCATGTGTTACTAGGACAAAGGACAGGAAGGACAACATGGCCCGTGTTACGGAGTTCTGCGTTTTACTAACAACGCTGTTTCTCTATGGTACGTTATGTCAGATTGTTTTGAAATCTCTATTTTAAGATATCTACAAATAAAATGAAACAAAAGAAAATGTCAGCAACGTTCTTAATGAAAGGTCAATAACCAATGCTATACAAAACAGAAAAACGAAAGCATTAATTACATTAATGGCAAGAAAGTACATGTGTTCACTTTGTTGTAATTTTCTAATTAAACTATAATGTTATATACGTAGTTTTAAGGGTTTGATTTAATTACAAAAATAATTACCAATCGTAATAAACATATTTGTTTACTGCACAGACTGCGTTCTATAAAATACGGATTATCAACAATATGTAGATAATAAGGTCATAGTAACATTAAAAATGTGTGATATGAAATAAATAGTAATTACGTACATGATTACATATTTTTAAAACAGGCCAGAGAGATAACTCTAAATTGTATTTGCAAAAAATCATGATGGAAATAAACAAAAAAAGTGTATTTAAATTTGATTTTTAAAATTTACTCTAATATTTATTTAGTGACGATATAGATATAAAATTATTAATTCAGTAGTTTAATTTCAAACATCAAATCTAAATAATTTTCATTATATTTCACAATATATTTCTATAAACACTAATAATAAAAGCAATCATTTTTTTTAAGTTGTTTTAATGATATTTGTTTCAATCAAAAGTTAATTACAATTTAAAATAAATTTGTGCGGATTTTATTTGGCTAATATACTCGTATGTAGAATTAAATTCTATATTGACAATAATATAAATCATTGGAGACATATTTGTTACGATAAATTTACTTAATTTAATACAAAATGTATAAAAATATAACTAGATGGCAATAAACAAGGGAATTTAAAATTGTCAAGTACTTGACTATGTTGATATGTGTACGTGGGTGTTGTTGTGCCGGGGGGAGTATGTGTGTGTGTGTGTGTGTGAGTGTAAAGGTGCCGTGGACAAGGTAACATACATTCGTACAGTGGTCTGATATCGGTGAACGCTGTGGCCGACGGCGGCTAATTTTTTGCTGTATCAGTAAAACCTCTAGGCATTTTTTACGAGTCCGTGCACTGTAGCTTACTGATTACAAGCGTGTGTATGTATAATCTAGGTAGGGGATGAGGCAGCGCACGGTGTGTAGAGGGGGAGTACAGAGCTTACAAGAGCTGAGCCGATTATACCTACAGTATACATACACACATACATACGTACCAAATACAGTAGTAGCAGGCTGAGTGAATGTATATGTAACGCAATGGACATCAACGTGGCGAGGATAACCGTTGTAATGCATACACGTTATCGGGAACAAGTGATCTTTTTAATTGCTTTGGGGGGTTTAAAATTTAGTACGTTGGTATATTCACGTTTCCGTAAATTAGTTTCGCGTGTATGCAGATGTGTGTGTGTGTGCGCGTACAGTTACGCTGAATACGCTTCCTCAAATTTCAGAGGTTATGTTTGTATTTTGAATAGCACTCTTTCTTTATTACCAAAAATACCAGTAATATTTTACATTATATTTAGGAATATTTTACCACCAAATTCAAAATTCTTTACTATTATGAAAACTTATTCAGTATACTGAAAATGTATATGTAGGATATACAGTGGAAATGGCACGTCTATCAGTTTTCAGAAATTCACATTAAGTCTGTGGTGTAATAATACTAATATTGTATTTTACATATTTTTAATATGAAATTTATTAAAGATGAAAAAATACTCTGGTCCGTTGAAAACAATATTAAACAGAGATAGTAATTTATATTTAAAATGTCCAGGTATAAGATAATAATAAATAATATCATATACTGAACTAAATAATATCAATCATAACGATTATTCGTTGTATCATGTTGTAACTGTGTATATTTGTTTTTGCATCATAAGTTCAATTTCAAAGTTATAACTTTGTTTTTAGTTACATTCTCTTTACTTTGTTGTTAGACACCATATTTAGGTCGCATGCATATTAGAAACTACATAATATTAATGATCTGTTTTTAATGTATAATTCCAAGCTTTTGTTTATGAAGTAATTTCACATCTTAGTTATACGTTCCTTGTTAATAATGTCTTCGTTGTCGTTACTTATCACTAGGCACGTAAAATTTAATTATGGTTACTATGGTTTCTTAGGATTATTTCATATGACCTTTATATAATAAAGTAGATACATAACGGTGTAGTTTTTTGTTTACTATGCATAAAATGGTTTTATGTCTTATCATACTTGTAACCAATATGCTACAATACAAAGCTGGTACGTATCAGTGGAAAAGTTATTAATAATCTACATGTGTGTGTGTGTGTGTGTAATAAACTTCAACACTCGTAAATATAAAATCTTATATGTTTGTTAAATAACTTTTTTTAGAATGATTTATTTTTATCCTTTTCAAAAAGATATTACATTTTTATATTACTCGTAAAAATTCAAAATTCAATTTATGAAAAGAAGATTTGAATGCCGCATTGGTTTTTATCACGTCACAATTTATATAAATATGTGTTCTGTATTAAAAAAAATTCTTTCTGGTTCCTACTTTGGTTACAATTTTGTTATTATTTTAAACTATATAAGCTATATAAATTACATATAATAATGTATATTTACTTGTTCTTGATACAGATATTATGTTTAATCATACATTTTCAAGGTCCTTTAAGTATATTATTATACATTAATCAATAACTGTAGGGTTATCAAATATTACATGATAATGATTGAGCGAGTATGATCCGGATTCTTTCAGGGTGAGTTCTGTTGACGGTCAACTTGTTACTAATCCCCTGTGTTGCGACTGTGAAATCTCTAACGTAATTTGGTCTCACTCGTTTCCGAAAGATAGTCCGCATTAATCTAGTCAGCGGCGGTCCTCGTCAGATTTGTGTGTGAATTGTAGCCCGAAACAGTAACTACTAGAGTTTCCCATCAAGTACTATGATGACAGATCACTGGAAACTTTAGAAGTCACTGGTGTATGAATCATTGTACCAGTAAAGTCAACCGTTTGTTTTAATAGTTAATTAGACAAATATAAGCAATTGACAGTTTGATAACAGAATTATAAGTAACTTTGTTGACTTGAAACATAAGCGGGTTTAGTGAAGTGAATGTTTTGTTATAAGATAATAATCACTTAAATATGTCAAGTTTAAATTACGTTTAACAATCAGCCTGTAATTAATTTCTAATAGAAATACTCTGTCCGGTGTAGATACTAAATACAATTTAATTTACTCAATTTAATATGAATTAGTTCCACTAGTCAATTTATTTCGATGTGTCATCAATAATGTGGTTCCGTTGATATATTTATGCAAACACAATTCACCACAGAACGAAGGTTTGTGTACATACACAACATATCAATCGATGTTCACTGCTAATCCCTGACATATACGTGTTACAACACGTACGTATAGTATATACATATATTTATTTACTATAAACAACAATAATAACGTAGCGTTCTACTTTCAGTGTTAATAATAATAATAATATTTCAAATTATTCCACAATGTAAAATGTCAATTATACATATTTACATATTATGTCAATAGTAATTGTTCATTTCCATGTACCAAAGAATATAGATTTAAAAAGTACAAATGTTGACTTAGTATAATTATTGTTGTCAAAGTTTTACAAACATGTGTTACATTTAAATAATTTGCTGATAATGAAATCATGTTCTTGAATAGGAGTAAAAAGTTCTGTAAGTTCATGAATGCAGTGCTGTGCGATTGCAAAGCTTCGGTAGCCGGAAAAACCTGCTGGCATAATCACAGTCAGCAGTAGTGTCAACACGGGGGTAAATTAACACAATGAACTGTGAACACATCAACGAGTGCACGGCGATTCACTGGCGCTACGTTCGACGTTCCTCGTTTAATAATCCTGAACACTCGACCAACCAACCAACCAGAACCGTATTTGTATAATTTCCACAATACATTACACAAGCACACACATATATCTGCGATCCGCCGAGAACCGGTAACTATGTAAATAGTTACATACATATGTGTGTGCGTGGAGACGTTCCATGAAATACAGTTGCATACATTGTAGATTTATCATTCAATATCTTATTTATATTTTATCATACATTACATCCTAGATTTGCCATTCAATATATTTTTTAGCAAGTTTACAAATTAAATTCTATCTACTTACATATGTCAGCTTATTTGAGCTTGAGAAAATATAAAATTATAAAATCGTTGTCTGTCATAGCGAAATACAGACTAAACTTGCAATAGGCCAATCTGGAAACGTCAGTTGATCGGAATTTATTTGAAAATAAACCACTCTTCCGAATATTGAAATGTATAGTTACATATGATATTGGTTTCTGTATAGAGCACAGTGTGTGTGTATGTATACATTATATCGTGATGAATTTAAAATACATTTGAGATTTAAAGGACTTTTGTTCCGCTTTGAGTTTCCCGGTGAACGGGATTTATATGTTTGACTGAAGGCTTTGGGTTTTAGTGTTTTTATTTGTGAAAAGGATTTTCTTGCATTTCCTGCGCTAATAAATGTAACTCGAGTTATTTCTTTTTGTGCATTGTGATATTTAACTTGTATTAACACAGTTCATGCAAGCGTAACGTAAATGTAACGTAAATATCCGAATCGGAGAAATATTTCTCTGCAAGGCATCACAATGTTCGTATTTACTGTAATTGAAATTCTGTTCTCTTGTATTGAATAATATATACGACTATATGTACTTGTACATATACACCGATATACATACGCATGTGTGTACATGTATGAGTTTATAATCCGTATTAAATATTTCCGTCGTTTTCTAATGCATATGATCAAAGTGGGCAATATGGACTAATATTAACGCATAATGCTAGACATTTTCATGTTAATGTAAATCTTAATGCATAAAGAAGCTTTTGGCAAAAAGCATATTAAATTTTATACCATTATCTGGCTGAGAGCAAGGTTCGTACCCATTCTCTGTTGTGAATGACAGTATTCCATTTAGTTAGTTAGTAAGTCAGAGATTCTGGCTTATAATACTGAATATTAAACATTTTTTACATGAAAGTAGCAAATGATTTTAATTTTAGATATCTAAAGTAGTAAAACCATATAATATTACTTGTTGTAAAAAGAATATACGTATATCTCTGTATTTCATGTATAAGTTTATGTTGACACAACATATTAATTATGTAAATAGATACCAATTATCAAGTTGACGATTTCTATTGGAAAATTCTGTAGTAGAGAACCACATCTGTTTAGATTCTCCGCTAGTTTTTGTATGAAACATTCTACACTGGCGAATACCTGTCATTATAGTATTAATATTCATGTCTCTATTCAGTTGCCCCGGGGGGCTGGTATGATGACATTCTGAAAATTCAAAGACCTCAAGTGTAGTTGCATCGGTATTTGGAAGCCACATATATGCAGGAAGCTGTCGGTTTAAGCGACGTAATTCAAACGATGCTTTACAGCGGCGAGACTGTAATCTACAAATTCACTCTGTGCTTGCAGTGTGTGTGTGTGTGTGTGTGTTCTTTGGTCCCACTTGAAAGATAGGCAGCTCGTTTTATTTGCGAGTGTTGCAATTTGCCGGCGTGTATAAGAGGGGGGTAGAAGAACACAGGGGAAAGTTAATAAAGTTTTTTTTAGTAGTCTGTCCTTGTCGACGCCCCACGCGTAGGTGGTGGACAACTTTTTTTAACCCTGTTTGAATGTGTTTTTGTCAGTGGGGTCAGTCAGTTAGTTAGTTAGTTTGTGAATGTGTTTGTATTGTTTGTTTGGAATCCCTGTGCACGTTCCAACAGTATATCACGAATGGGCATCGCTAAAGGTGTACCGAAATGTATAAACTTTAATAATGAGAACGAAACCGGTTCCGAACCCTTCGGAAAACCACTCCGGATGAAATAAAGCCACGTGCAAACGAGAAATAAATGAATAGCTTGTTTTCCCGCGGAATACTAAGAGGCTGCGCCCTCCTTTCGACATTAATTGGGTGCCAGTATTAGTGGCGACGGAGGATATTTTACAAAGGATCTCGTCACGAGATTTATGTGCGTACAATCTATGAAGCTTTTGTAGTAAATATTGAAATATATTATAAAAGTCTGTCACCGCTTACCATCAGTTTTATTTATTTAATGTAAGATCTCGGAATAAATACTGTTCAACTAAAATGTTTCTAATTTCCTAGGTTATTTTTCTTTCTTTTTAAATTAATTCCACGTTGTAATTTAACACAAATCTTCGGAAAGTAAATTAAAACCGTATGTCGTCTGATAGCAAATGACATTCTCCGGCATTTGACAATGGAGGAAAATGAAATTCTTATGCTTAAAAGTAAAATTATTGCGTACTGGTTTGAAAAGAGGTTGCACAAAGGTAACAAGTCTAACAAGGAACACAAATGTAATTTGAATTCAGTGTGCCCCGTTTCTAGCGCGGTTCATTAAGTTGCTTCTCTCTCATTAAAATTGATGTTCGGTTCGTAATAATGTAACATTGATTCAAAAGGAAGTAAAAGTCAATTAATTATTCCGGCATACAACGTTGTCGATATTTAGTTTCACGTGAATCCCCCGATTTAGATACTAGGACTATTATTCTAAATAATGATCCTGTCACAGTCATTATTTCAAATATAACTCTTATTTAAGCTTGTATACAAATTCACGTGTAAATAGACTTTGAATTAAATCGGTTTACATGCGTATACACTTAACTGATTAAGAATATTAGCATGGAATGTACATAATTGGAATATGTACTTTGAATAAAGATATTATTAAATCTGCAATGTTATAAAGGAACGTTCATATTGCTATACTGCAATACACATATTCGTAAAAGCTGCATCCTTGAATCTGACGTAGAATAACGTACAGACGTCTCATCCCTTTAATAATAAACTTCTTTTGATAAAAAAGGAAATCACTGAGCTACAAGCTTGGTAGCTTGTACGCGTCTCAAGCCAGTGCGGCTATAAGTTACACACAGATACGTACCCTATCTTGGTTTTTGCTTCCGCCAGCAAGAAGCAGCCGCGCACAGACTACGGACGGGAGACAGATTACTGGCTGTTCACTGAGTGAATTGATCAAGTACACCACTACCACTACCTCTACCACTGCTACCCTGCTCACTCTAGCTACAGAATACACCTACGGACCTGATATCAGAGCATTAGATCTGTGTGCCAAGAAAAACCCTCTTGCATACACCTCTTAGTAGATTATTGAGTATCATGTTGTTGTTTTTTGTTGATCTTTTTTTGCTTACCAGTGTTGTACAGTTCAACGAGGATGTATCGTAAGCAAGTAAAGTATGTTAAATACATGCAGTGTATGATTGTAGAGTTTTTATTCTGATACAGAATTAATCTTAGTTACATTAACTCTTGCCAAGGATAATGGACATAGTGTAACTGTAAAACAGAATCAGTAGAATGTTGGGTACACGTAATGTAATTTTAGGTTACAATTATCCTAGTTTCAGAATTAACCATAACGTTGCCTTGTCTCTATCTGTTTTAGGTTAGGTTAGATTGTTCGTCGTCAGCTATTCGGGGAAATCGCGAGATCCGTGACGACAAGCACGGTTCAACCATTCTGGCACCCGGCTCGTCATAAAGTGGACGTAATGACTAATAATACTAAGCCCTTATCAGCGGTAACTTATTCTTGCTACGCACGGTTACGTAGAACGGTTTTTTTTATTTGACACATTAACGCTACGTTCATACTGTTTTAATGTAACTTTGAAAGACAGTATATGTCCGGGTAAACGTATGTTTTTACTGGAATACTGAAATTATCAGCAACTTAATGTGTAACATACTGAGTATTTTGTTCCTCTTTAACACCCGTAGTGTAAAAGTTAGAAACTGAATTGTTCACGGGCAAGATGAAAGTATTGGGGGTTCGTTCGTTCCTGTTTTCAAGCAACCAGGAACTGTCAAACTTTCTTGTACATGAACACGATGTAAGTTTACGAAGACTTTATGACGTATAAATTAAACGATGTATTTCTTTTTTAGTTTTCTTTTAATGCTTTTAACGTTTTGTTACGAGAATTAGAGTCAGTTGTTGTTGGGTGAGTTTATTGTAGTGTTACGTACGTCTAACTTTTCTACTAATGAGCTTGAAAAGTTATAGTTTATTACCTAACAGTGTCATTAGTTCTTGATTTAAGTAATAATAAATTTATAATGTATACTGCATATACATGTACGTAAACACATACATTTCGTGTATATGTATCTATGTACCTAGCAGCTACTTGCATACCGTAAATTACTCGTCCGTGGTATGATATGTGTGTGTGTGTGAGGAGAGGGGTCAGGAAATGCAATGTCAAGTAACAGCCATGTTATGGTCACGGCTTGGACCTAACCTAACCTGGTAAAGAGTCGCTGAGCCACAAAAATGACGCGCGCCGTAGCATTTGATCTGAACCGTGAGCAGACATGCAGGTATGACCTGCCGTCGGAATTCCGCTATGAGAATTCTTCATCGTTGCGTGGCCACTCGCCGGAATTCTATCGTTCTTCGATTGTCATCCGATTTTCTGATGGCTTTTCGATGTCATATTTTTCTGTCGGCATCCGTGGCAAACAAATAAGTTAACTCCAGCACTCACAGATCGGAAACTACTGAATTCTACACAGTAAAATTCCCTGAAACTTATACTAGAATTATTTTTCTGTATTATAAACTGAATATAGTAATTTATTAATCAGTAACTACTAATGTAATCATCAATATTAAATAACTGGAGTAACTCTAGATTTTCATAATTTATTATTCATGTATAAAAGCTTGCTAGAATAATCAATAATCTAATAACTTGTACCATGTATTTTTCAATGGTGATATAATATTAAAATATTTTTTTCATATAACAGAAAATACAATATATGAATAGGTTATACATATCGTGTTAGATATCTTGATAGTTTTTTCCAACAAATATTTCTATATCAGACTTATTTCAAACTACTGCGATTAAAGATTAATTACGTAATATACATTGAATACAAGGTTTTTAATTAAGTAAAATGTTTTCATGGTAATGTCGGTGTAGGTGCTATTATAGAGATCTAGAAGAAAGATAAAATGCACTGATATTTAACTAAGGCAATTATATGGTAATGTTCGTAATAATTACATTGTGTATGCAGCAATTATAAATGAAACATAATTACGTATTTCTTAGTCTAATTACAAATGTGTCACTTTACAGTAATGATTTAATTGAACATTTGTAATATTTTTATGTGGAAATAAATTATATTAAAAAACACTTTACTTGCAAAGAACTTGTATTTTGGTTCTGTATGTTAGAACGTCGATATATACATATGTTTTTCTGTTTCACTAGTTATTTGTATATGGATGTGTAAAGCAAATGGAATGTTGCCACGTCATTTTCACACTATTGAGATCAATATCAGGATCTCGTGACTGTACGATTTTATCACCTTTTATGCTCAATCTTTTAAGAACCTCACACGCCATGACGTATGCCTGATAATAACCGTTATATTCTTCTTACAAATATAGTGCCTTCGAAAATATAAGCACCAACGAAATTCCATTTACTCACACCGAACTTGAAATTTTTCAGTTTAGTAAAAAGTGTCATATACTTAGAAATAGTCCTACACAAATTTTACATTGTGATCTAATTTTACGTTCATATTTTTATCTACTTTCCATATAACAGAAACAGACAGCAAATATAAAACCATAATATTTCCAATAGGCATTCACTTTTCTCTATCAAATCAGTTGTTTACAATTGTGGTTGAATTATAAAAGATAAATAAAATAATATTGTTTCAGTCTGTACGAAATGATTCTATTGTTTTCAGACTTGCATATTGCCAATGTTAATTTAATATTCTATACCTATAGAAATCAAAAACATTCTGACATAACCTTGTCAGAATATGAAATATACAATTTGTTGTTGTTTTATCAGATGACAGTATCACTGACAGGACTGAATATTGCCGCTAGTGGTATCAGCAGGTAAAAGGTATAATAACACCAAGTACAAAACTTAATTAAGCCGTGTGAAAACAGTGTTTAAAAGGGAGAAAGAAGTGTTTGTAGCAGTCCGTTTTGGCCACTATACATGGAAATGTGCGATGAAGTGCGCAAAGGAAGTGGAAGAACAGATAAAGGCTAGGAAATTACTTAGGATAAGAGTACAGTTTGGATAGAAGGGGAATGTGATAAGGTAGTACGATAATCGGCGGCTAGAGCGCAGCACCAGTGGTAGGATAACGTGGAAAATATTTGTATAAGAGGTGAAACATACGCGTGAACATAACATGATAGCATAATGTACCCCTCGCGCTATCAGCTGACTAAATACGGCTTTCACGCTAATGAAGTGCGACGAAATCGTACGTAATACTAGCGTTCCAGTTACCTAAACAGAGTGAGCATAAACACACACACACACACATGCACGCACATGTACACACCCGTGCAAATAGAGAATCGGTGTCACATAATTATTATACTCTGTATACATATGAATAATATATGTTTCGAAGAGATTAGAATTTAAAACAATGTAAAACACGCTAGGAATTTTGTCAAATTGTGTAATGCTATAATTTTCAGCCTATGTGACCTCGTAGTATTTTTTAGTAAATGGAATTTTGGTGACCTCAAAAGAATGATTAAAAGTTTGAGATTCGTCAAAGGAACTATATAAACCTGCCTAAATATAAATTCATTTCAGATTGAACTGAAAAAAAATTATTATA
>JAGJTL010000104.1:4768860-4822428 GCA_022063505.1 Calosoma granatense | reverse complement strand
AAATAAAAATTAAATAAAACATATACAATTAGTTGACAGTCATATGTTGGAATAATTTCATTTCCTTTATCCTCTTTAATAAACAAAATATTCCGGATATGAAATAGATTTAAATGTAAATTTGTTTTATTTACTTTTTTATCGATTAACAAACAAATACCGTCCGCATTGTAATGTGAAATATATGTATGAAAATGTAATTTGAAATTCAATTTATAATTTTACTGCTAGGCACATGTTCAGTTAATTACTTTGTTGAAAATTACATACCTATATGTATAACTAATTTAAAGTTAACAAAGCGGTCGAAATTTACACCTAGATTTATCTTCTCTCTCTCTCTCTCTCTGTGCGTGTATGTCTGTGGATGGGTGTGTGCATGAATTTTGTTTGTTAAATATTTTGCAGAAATTCAATTGTGTTGACTAACAGTATTATAGATCCATTACGTGTATTTAATTGCTCTCCTTTTATAATAAACTGAATCAAGCTGAAAGCTGAAAACTAACAACAAAAATAAACTTCAAAAGAAACTCCATTTAACTGGGATAATACGTACGCACAATAACGGATAATAGTACTCCAGAATTATTCTATATCTCAATAAAATAAACGTATATTAAAAATAATTATCTATATACATTAGACGTATCCGTAAATATACATGTTTTAGTAATGAAAATGTATGAAATATTAAACCCCTTTCGTACTTAATATGCATTAAAATATCCAGTTAAGCCGTGTCCTAAAGCAGTAATATTCACTGTAGAAATCTGCATTCAAAAAGATCTGAAAGTCAAGCATTTTCCTACGTCGAGAGCCTTTATGAAACGTAGATCACATCGAACTGGGACGCAGAGAACATAATGGACTAGTTAATAAAAAGTATTCACGGCTTCTCTAGCTATTCTAGCATTTCGTGCCGCTGTGGTGTGAATATCTCACTAGCAGATAGTGAAACGAGCATTGATGAACAACAAACAAGCAGGTAGATTGTTAGATGGCTGTGGCCAAATAGATAAGTTAGGTAATCGTCTCGAGTTTAGAGGTTAGAAGTTAGGTTAGGTACAAGTGTTGGCGGGAGGCGGCGGTGCACGAGTAGAGGACGTGTGAAAACGTGCCAATTCGACGCCGCTGGCAGTCGACAAAGGCGTGCGTCTGCTACCGCATAATGATGGCAAGTAAGCGGTCGGGCCGCAAACAGCCAGCGACGAGGGTTCAGATTACCAAGATATCCCACCCTCGCGCTTGCTGCTAAGGTACTTTACAACTACAAGCGCTAAGTACAAAAGCAATTATTTGAAACTCATGTATATAAACTGGTACAGCAGTGGGACCAAGTTCTCCGCTGGCTCGCTTCTGCTCTTTCTCTGTCTCGCACCGTGCGCTCTTCCGCACAGAACACTGTCGTTTGTTTTCTTAACTTATTTGTTAACTTTGTCGCTATTAAGATATTTGCTGTAACATTTAATGTAACTTGTACCACCATGTTGCACGGTACCGAACAAAAGGCGCGCATGGGAACAACTGAGTAGAAACACACTGGACCGAGAATTTCACCAGCAGAATCATTCATTCAACCAGTACCAGATTATCTACTTGCGCAAAAAATGTATTTCATATTTTAACAGTACCCACTACGGGTAATTTATAAACGCAAATATATTTCTTTATGTGTACTTGCGGTTAATTAACTTCTTTTTTATTGCACCGTGTTGAAAGATTTATTAGTCGAGACTCATAAATTCGCATACAAGTATGATAACCTCGGTTATATAAGATAAACACATGGCACATGGCCGAGAATAATATACAGTGTGAACAGTTGTATAATTTAATAGACAACGTGACTTTATATAATATAGATAAATATCCACAATACACTACCTCGTTGTACTGTTGTAAATAAATGTCTCACATTCACTTTAGAGAATTAATAAGAAAAATATGCCGAGGTATTTAATTTAATATTTGCTTTCTGATTTTCCTTTGTTCTTGAAACGTTTGCACTGCGTTCTGTTAACCGAAAGAAAGATGTTTGAAACAAAAGGTATGAAAAATATTCGAAACAGAATGAAAGTTTTAAGAAAGTTGGTAAGTGTTTTGCTGTGATATAGCTTATTCCATTTGCACCGGCACATCTACCATACCATACACCCTCCACTCTGCCGCACCACCCCCCGCCCCATCTGTCGCGCACCCCTCCTTGTCAGTTGCCAGCTCTAGCGCGTATTTCAAAACAATTGCATTCTTTATCAAGTGAAAAACAAAAATCCCTAGTAAGAATGGTACGGTTGTAAATAATTCTAGAATAGTTTACGTGAAGAACAATTTACACAGTATAGTTACAGATCGAACCTATTGACATATTTCCCGTATTCAACGGTCATACAACAGTGCTTACCGATCAATAAAAAAAACAACATACTCAACATTTCAAAAACAAAACAAACATCGAGGGGAAAATCGGCCATGGTCTGCACGAAATATAGATAGGTACTGTTTATATACCATGTACACATTATTACAAATGAACACCAGCTTCATTTTTGTATAATCGGTAAATCAAATTCTGATTATTTTACATAAATATGCATAGAAAATGTTGAACAATTTGCATAAAATGGATATATCTTCTCATATAGGTAGATACAGTACCGTACTGGTACTGTTTTACGTGTATGTATATGATAATGAACTGTACGTTCCTCTATATGAACGTATGTTATACATGTATGTGCTCTATCACAAGGATCACGGTGTTGGCATTGTGCGCATGCGTGCTATAACACACCAGTGACATCTCGCGTGTTACGAGCAAATATAGCCTACGTAAGAGGGTATCGGCACAGTGCAGTTCTTAATAAACATAGCCTACGTACACGTGCTACCACCATTAATATAAACTATCAATTTAACGCTTTTAAAATGAATGAGCCTTAATTGGGAGAATTGCGTTTTAAAGCAGGTAAACTTTCTCGGAATGAAACACATCGATAGGCTGGGTAATTTATGAGTTCCCTGTAACACCCACTCGTATGGTGAATATATGGTAATTAACGCGTAGCGCGTGTTTTAAGAAATTAAATTTCTTAGTATTTTTATTACGGCCTGATATAAAAATGTATAATATTACATTACGTGCGGTTCTTTTGAAACGGTTTTAAATATATTATACTTTTTTATATTGTGTGTTCTTTGTGCAAATAATTAAACTATATGCGTGTATTTTGACTTGTTCGAGTGTATTTATAATTTAATCATTATTTAATGTAATTAAATGTTTTATATAACTTGATTTATGTACAATATACTCAAATTTGTAATTTGTTCGAGAATAGATTTACTGAGTTTGAAAATATACGTAATATTTATTGAAAAGAACTAATCAACATACAGTATTTTAAAACGAATATGCATTTATGCAGTACGTACTGATGTTTAATTATTGACAATTGTTGGTATATACTCTTTATTTAATATAAATAGGTACTAAAGATATATACATATACATAGTGACAAGGATTATATATACATTTTTGACATTGCCCTTAACACAATTTCTACGCGAGCAAATATTCTTACAGCCTTCATGAATTTCAAAACTATGTGAATAGTATTAGCAGTCTGATGTCGTTTCTGGATAAACTAGACATTCAAAAAGGAGTTATTCAACTGTGCGAATTCCTCTTTTGCCGTCTTCTATAAAATGAGCAAGCATTTACAACGACGAATCACATACCGGGTGTTCAGCACTATACGGGACTATGCGTTGCATTTCTCAGTGTAAACCCGAGGAAACGATTTAATCGAATCGCTTTGGATAAATTACTGGTTTGAATATCGCACCGGAACCGGGACGAGTTAGCGTTCCTCTGCGCTTCGGCTATCGTACTGCACGTACAAGTACTGTCCACTATTTCACCGGAGGCATGTTACATAACCATGAGAAGGTCAGCTTCCGAGAACCGTGGATTCGCGAACGGCTTAGAATTCCACGAGTGTGGAATTACTGCACTGTCGCATGCACCACCAATGATATGGTCTTGATTTATCAATTGCCCCTTGCCGGTGAATGTAGATATTAGAATGTTTATTCTTACTCGATATGCAACGTAGCATGTAATAATGTTCATGATGAGATGAATTGAGGTTAATACATACGTATATTGATACACACATGAAATAATAAATACCAAAATCTGATTATCTGCATTCTATTACTTAATTCTAATTATGCTTTTATATATACACAAATATTGAACAAAATACAAACTACATGAAGATGATGTACTCTGCACAAACATTGTGTTGAGTACAGTAGTGAACTTGAAACCGCAAACAAGCGTGGAAAAACAATGTTTTTCCAGAAAATATAAAAATCATCAGAAAAGTCGTCTGCGTCCCCATAACAGTCTTGTGTAACAAGCATGACGTTCTTTTTGCGTGAAACTTTCTAAACTAACTAATACCATCCCGCCAGGAAGAAGATGTACGTTGAGAAATACGACAAGATGATTGCACTTGTTCGAGGGGTCAAGACACAGTGTGCAACTCACGCCCGCCCTCATACTCTAATACCACCTCACCCCATGGTGCGCCTCTATTCCGCACCCTCGTCAACCATCCCCGCAGCCGCGTCGGTGATTTATTATTCACGGAGAATGGTTTTATCGGGAGCCGTAATCAATGAGGAGCCAGCGGGTTGCCAGAGATGGGCGTATCATCGCGTGCCAAACGGCAGAATTTACACCGGCCCGAGTGTTGGTGAGGAGTGAAATGAAGAGGGGACAGTGTTAGTCTCGCTCTCTCACTCTCTCCCTCTCCCTCTCTCTAGTACGGATATCGTCGACCACTATACACCGTCCACAAATACATGCATGCTGCTGAGAAACTAACGGGTTTATATAGACGTGATTTCAGCACGACATTTGTTACGTTACACACGCGCCCCATGTTCTAACAGTATCTACACTATTCCCTATTACTGCTACACTATTCTATTCTCTATTCTATACGATTAGATATATAACGGAAATTACAGCCTAGCCTTTAACTGTTGAGAGTCACTGCTGCTTAACTTTATGATAACAACTGAATCCACTAAACAATGCCAGTTAAATACTGGGCTTCTCCCGACAATAATCTCAATGCTCTAGTTCTACAACTGATACAGCTACTCATCCGAGATAGTCATAATGATTTCATATTATATACCTTTCATTACGAATACATAATTTATTTAAATAATAATGTAGGTTAGTTAAACATGATGTAGAAGAGAATTTAAAATTCTTATACTTTGATGTGTGTACAGATATTAAAGTTGTTTCATTTTAAATGAGTTATATTGATCAGTTAGAAGTTAGAAAATCGTATAACAAATTTGATCAAATATTATGAATTACTCTTTTTTTTAGAAATACTTCATATCCTACATGAATTACAATTACACTTACAGTACTATAAAGAAAATAAAATTTTCTACCATAGATTCTGTAAGTGAAAAGTTTTTGTCAGATGGTTGCACACATATTTCTAATTTTATAAAAGGATTCCAACGAAAGAAAACAAAATATCAAACTTTCCTCAAAAATATTATTTTCTTAATTCCATCACATTTCTCCAAACTACACGTTGAACAAAAAAAATTCTACATATCCCGCGGAAAAACGAGAAAAAAAACACAACAAAAACGAAAAGTTTCTAACAACTTTACTGCGGCAAATTCCATTCAAACGTAAAGTTTTGAGCAGGGACACCGGAGAGCGGTGTGTAGGGCAAGGGGGCACCCGGCCACCTCTGGGTATAATACGTGTTGGTGGCTGGAGTTCTTGTTTAAGATCCTGTGTGTGTGTGTGTGTAGCGTGAGGCAGCAGGATGCAGGAATCCGTGCAAGATTCGGTACAGTAGAAGACGTGCGATGTCGGGGATGTTCTATAGTAGTAAAGTGGAATGAAGTAGTAGTTGAGAGTAGGTAGAGAGAGAATAGAGAGAAGAAACTGGCTGGTACTTGGGCGACGGCAGCAAGAACATAGAACAATCTAGCAAGCGTGAGAGAGACGCCATGTAATTAAGACAAATGCCTTCAACACATAAATGACTTGTTTTTGTCGATGTCGTCGCCGAGATAAACCTTCTAGATTACATGGAGGCCGGCGCCGATATAAATCAGAAACAGAACACAATCACCAATGCTAATTATCGCGCGAGCGAGCGAGCGTGTGCGCGCGCATTCACGTATACAGAACGAATTTGTTGCTTCAATTAATATGAAACGTTCAGGAGAAGGGGGGTGGGGGCGGGTCGCTCGGGTATAAACCACATCGCTAATTTTCAAACAGATCATAGAATTAAACGTTGCAGTTTAATGAGAGAACGTCTTTTGCGGTGATAACTGCGCGCGAGTCTGGAAATAAGCTCGGATAATTAGATGAGTAATCACGGTTGCTCAGTCTTCACCGGAGCATGATGAGAAAGAAGCTTTCTTCACCGCAAGACGTACGAAGAAGAACAGCATTAGTAGTGGAAGTGGCCTGCCTAGTGCGCTCCAGGCAAAGTGCCGCTTCGGGGCTCCAAAATTGGATTTTTCATAATTTCCTTCGTTAGACGTGGCTTTTCTGCTTCTCTGTTTTTATATTACAGACCCTAATTATATTACTTTAGATAACTAGTATAATCCTCTACATTTGTTATTAATTGGCAGTGGATCATAAATGTCAGTACAACACGACCAACAAGTATTAAATTACTAAATGAAATTATACATTGAATATATATGTAGATAATTGATATTAGTACAAGTACCTATATTGGGACAATAAAATAGTAAAGTTCTTTGGAAATTGGTTTAGTAAAAGTTAATACGAGTGTTAAGACGGCCGCGGATGATGTAAACGCAACCATAGACACTTTAGTCGATAGCAAGTTTATGATAAAGTGAACGACGGTAGTAAAATACAAACTGCTAAAAGTTTACGTTATCAATCGGTTTCAGTGTTGAATATCCGCCGTCGTAAACGCCATCTTCAGACAGATGAAAAATGTTGCAGAAACTGTCAACTCCCACAAATGTGTATTGGGAACGACGAGGATAATTGACAGAATGGAAAACGGATGCTTACGTGGCGTCGACGTCCCAACAACGTACGTACGTACGTACTCGCCGTCGCCGAGCCGGAACGAAACGGAAATGCTCGTTTCACCGTAGATATTAGGCGAATTTAAGGTGACGTTTGACGCGTATGACAATACAACAATTTTATGGTAATTTAAAAGCAGTATTCTTCGCCAAGCTTTACACTTCGACATCAGCACAGGAAAAAGAAAGATGATGTGATTTCCATACATGAATTGCATCATCTTCCTTCGTATATATATATGTAGAACTGTCATTTATTTTATACAATATGTTTAGATCATTTGATAAAACGACTATTGCATTGCGCCATGTGTATCAACAATATTCAAACTACCTGTATAACATATATTCTACAATTTACCTCGAGTATCATTTAAAATAAAAATGTGCATATCACATTACGAACTAATTGAATGTGCTTCTCTTTACTTATACAGAATGTTTTACTAATTCGACTCGAAATGTTTTTATATTGTAATAAATGTTCCGCTAAAGTTCAAGTATCATGATCCAAGTATGACAAATAAATTATTCCACGGAAATTAATTATAGATCGGAACGCAATGAGCTCATTAAAATCGTTCGGGTGTGTTTAATTGAAGGTTGTGAAGAGCCGTGTAACTACACTGTAACAGTGTGAAAATATCCTGGGACGATTTCCGAGTCCGCTTTATTTTCCACAAAATTAAAAGCTTTAAAAATGTGCATAGCCAACCAACGTACAGTCGATAACAACGAACCCATACTTCGGTTACGCGTCGTTCTGTTTCTGGCTTGTTTTTTTTGTATTTGCATGTTGTGAATAACAAACATATTTTTCTTCAGCGTAATGAATACGTTATGGCTTCCTTATACATTTTATAAACATTCCCAGGAAGAAAAATCGCTTGTAACACGTAGGTTGGGTTAGTAACTAACATCCAGCACGATCGATTAACAGCTACGTGTAAATGGTATTGTCAAGATGTGAACACAATAGATTCGGAAAAAATATGAATCATTAATAAACTCACTGCATATGTAAGTATTCAGTACTGATTGCAATATTCATAACTATACAATTCTGAACGTTCATTCACTGTGGATATCATATGAATTTTGTATTTATTTCACAGGCCATTTAATATTAAATCTCAAAACCACGTTGCTATTTTTTATATGCAATATATCCTAAAATTCTAATTCATTTTAACCGCTCTTGCAAATCTGTAAAGCAGTAAATTAAAACCGTCAGTAAATTTCAGGATGCTTACATTAGTAGATGTGTAGGGGATTGCTTGGGTACGGGTAAAGCATTGTTGTCGTCGTCTTCAACGTCTAGCGTCGACCGACCTCGTCATCGTAATGCTAATATCCTAGAGTATGCAATTCAAATTAGCCGGGAGTCTTGATTCGGTGTGTCGCTAACGACGCCGTGATTAGCGCGTGACGGAGAAAGCTCGTTGCGGTGGACCAATTACACCAACGGGTACACCATACCCATATATACACATGGAGTATGGTGGTGATGGTGGAGTGGTGGAAGGGTGGAAGGGTTAGGACGATCTAGTAACCGACCAGCCGACGCTGCTTGATGAAGAGTCGTGTGTGTTGTCGTTAACCCGCTGAAGATGCATGATGATGGATGCTTAACGAACAACTAGGGTCACACGCACACATGTACATCTAGATAATTTGCGTCTGAATCAAATTATGCCACCTTGCACTCACGTATCGGCAGACAAAGTTAGATGATAATACAGAGCAGGATTAGTAAGATTCTTTCTCGTAGTCTACTCTTTATCTGCACATTACGAAGTCAATTTAATTCCCTTGTTAATCTAATGTGTATGAAAATTTCAAATTCTTCTGATCAACTTTGTATAGATATCTATTACCATCAAGCACTTAGAATTATTATTAAAGATCACACCGCTCCATACTAAAGCCCCATCCCACTACTATATTCTCTTTTACACTAGCGAATAGCAAACCTCGCATGTCTAATGGATGTGACATATGCGACACACACACACAAACACATCAGCACAAGAAGTCACGCTGACGTACGCATAATATTAGCATATTAAATTCTTCATTAATAATATATGCCTAGCGTATAATTACTGGTTGAGTTACTTCTTAACCTCGCGTGACTCTGCGCTACCGAATTTCCATTTAATCCAGACAGCCGTACCGCACTCTTGACTATTTTTAATTACGTCATGCTGATTTCTTTACCGAATTAAATCGTTGCTAGACCTGACCCACATGTTAATTAACGTATATAACACCTGAGTGAATGATACACTAGTTAAAATGTTACCACGCACATGTAATATGATAGTCATAAATTATTTTCCACCCTTAGTTCTTACTGATTTGGATATTTGAACTATATACCTATATTCAAGTCTCGTTCATATTTGTATTATACAAAAAAAGATTCATAAATATTCTCGTGAAGGAAAAGATGTGTTAAGAGTAAACAAAAAAAAAATCTAAACCTAATACATTTAGGGCCAGTGTTAAACCGATTACTGTCTGAATGGTATTTCGGCGAAAGAAGGGACAAATAGGTATTTGAAAAATAACCATTTGTCCACGTCAACAAGCGAAAAGATCTAGCTCGGGCTCCGAAAAACAACAGGATAAAAAGCGAACAAGCTGAGTAATTGGCAGGAGTGGACAGTGGCCAATTATAAATCTATGCGTGCACCTGCGTCCCGACATTGCCAGGATATTTATCAAATGTAACCAGAGACGGACTGGCCATATAACTATCTGGTGCTATCATTTGATTAAACTGGCTGGGGACCGGTCTAGGGCGACCGCAATTTAGTAATTATTATTGTAAATTAAATTAAAAATCTTATGATGGAAAAACCAGTACCGATATAAATCCACGGATAGCACCAGTCTGCTTCTGAATGTAACATATAGCATTAATTTACAGATACTTCTTTTATTTTACCTATCATGACAATAAGTTAGGATACACAATTGTCACAATGATATCAGGTATGATATTATTCATAAATATTTATTGTTTGACATTTCATGCTTGCTGTACATAGTTTTACTCTGACTGACAGTAATGTGAAAAAGCTAAAGAACCAAGAGGAACTGGAGTGTATAGAGTGAGAACGGTGATGGTGGTATTGTGTTAACCGCGGAACACGGAATCAGCAGCGTGTGTGGTGGTCCTTCCGTGGTGGTAGCGGAGGTAATCTGTTATTCATGACGGTCACCTATTGTCTGTCCGTTTGTGCGTTTCGTAGGTCCGTCCATTCGTCCGGTGGAGTTGCGATCCGTGTCCTAGACACTCCGTACTCCATTAATTAATCACGACTAATTGATCAACGGATTTATTTTGTACGTACTACCAGCGACTAACGGACACGAGCTCAATCGAAATGTCAGTAAAATGAACAGAATACGATTGATTTCAGCGCACATACCAAACGAAATTAATACGTTCTATAAACTATATGTACACAACAAATTTCAATATGTTTATATGAAAAACACTGTTTTCATTTCATAATGAGTGGTAAATTTTGCTAATTAGTCAGCACTAAATGGAAAATGCAATTGCATCGTGTAATAAAGTTCACAGTATACAAATAATTAAATTTATATAATTCAAATGAATGCACATTTAATGCACTGTGTTCAATATTGATTATAGTAATAATAGTATTGTATGCGGTGAAAAGTATTTGCGTTTGATAATAAAACTCGTAAGTATTCTTATTATAATTTCATCATTTCCTTCCAGTTTAATTACCATAGTTTTATCATTTCTATCCCTCTTCATGACATGTAAAATAAGAATTTCATTGGTAATGATCGTGTCACGTATATAACAGTTGATATTTATGAAATTATATCCTTTCCATAACGAAGTTATCAAAATAATATTCAGTTTTTATTAACATACATCAGTCAGGTTTCAGTTTACATTTGCATTTGCTTCAAATAATGATAGAAATCTATGACAACGTTTTCTCTATTAGTTGCAGTGAATTTCATTACAGCTGCAGTATGATGACTCGACGATGCTCACCATTAAATAAACGTTTGATATGAGTGACATACATGTACCCACAGTGCCTAACATCGAATTCTACATAAAATTGTAGGTTAGCGTCTCGTCTCCACGAACCGCAGACGTGCTGTATTCATAGGAAAAAATTAAATCATGTTATCAATAGAATGAACTAGGGACACATCGGTGCGAGAACGGACAGGGGAACGGATGAGTGCATTGAATTGAGTACATTTCAATTTCACTCGGGCGAATACTTTATACACACACACACACACACACACACACACATGTACAGAAAAATAGGCACGTGCACATGTGCGCGCGCATATTGAATGTACACGCGTGCACCTACACATACAAAGCCAAACAGTGACAGGAGTGCGCACGCGCACGCGCGCACACACACACACACACACACACATGCACATGTAGTGAACTAGGAGTAATTGAGTTCGCCAACGTTTCCACGTGTGATTGGTTCGGCTCCCCATGAAACACTTGGCACCGTTCGCGGTCACTACGGCTAAATTAGATTCTAATCCAATTAAAAGTTGCCCTAGGTCTTTCCTAGTGGCACCACCTGACGTTTGGAATCACTCACTGCACCAGCACATTACTGACCCGGGTCTAATGTTAGTGCATTTCATTATTTTCTTACTGTCCATGTGTTTTGTACTAATGAAAAGTCGACACTACAAAAACAGTAGAATAGAGAACTGTGTCAGTAAATATTTCATATCCAAACACAGTAGTTCTATAATTTTATACGTCTTTACCACCTTTGTATCTATATGTTTTTTTCTATTCGTAATTTAGATGTTATGCTGACCAACAACACAGTTCTGTGTTGCGGGTTTGCATACAATACTTAATATTGCTTCAAATTTCCAGAAATAAAAATTTGCACTAGGAACAATGAATTTGTAGTATCTGTTTGTTGAAATTGAAAACAGACTAAGTAGCACAAACATTGTTAATGTAATTCCTATCATATTTTATATTAATTTCATAGTAGTTCATATGCATAAAATTTTATTAAAAATTTTCGCTTGCGTCATCCTCCTTGAGCCGACTCTTTGCACATAACTCTATAATTTTAGTAGAGCTCTGCCACATTGTACAAGATAAGTTGGTCGTAACATTTGATTTAGGGAAAATGCAGTCAGTGTTATATTTTAATTTATGGCTAAAATTTGTAATACCTCACACTACATTACATCTTCATATAAACAAATATTTAATGGCTGAACACATTTTTTACCTATAGATTAACAAGTATAAAATTAGGCTTCTGCTTGGAACTCTTAACCGAAATATTTTCTTAAATAATTTATAATGTAGATATTCTCGTATCTAGTAGTTAACGGCAAAATGGATTAGGTTATATCGTGATAGAATTAATATTTAATTTACCATCATGATACTTCCTGTTTGGAATAATCATTATTTAATAACTCAATAATTGTATTGGCATTTTAGATGATGGAATTATAATGTGTTTCAAGTAATAAGTCCTAGCATACTACACATACATATGTATTGTTGCATGCATAGCTTGTTATATTTTACTTGAATTTTAGCATATAATTTGAATTTGCATATAACGGCACAATCGTTCTGCATAATGTATGTTATACTATAAAATAATATTGGCTCAAATGAAATATTATACATATTAGCACTTATTCAACATAAATACCACGTAAGGACTGTGTCTGTAATGATAATTGAAAAGCGACAAATAATATTGAAAATCTATTCTCATTAATATTGCACGTCAATACAATCCTTAATAGGACTATCTTTTAGTTATAAAACAAATCAATTTTGGTAAAAAAGCACTTACATGAATTGTTTTCTATTTTGAGACTTATTTGTCATTAATGTTTTTTCGTTGATTGAATTCATGTTAACTATCGGTAATATGGAGTAGAACAAATTGATTTAACATGAATATAAGAGTATAAACTAATATAATTACATACATGTTTATCTGGGTATGGATATTAATTCAGATCATGCACAGTTATGTTTCAAAATCTTTAAACTAGCAGTAATAGTATCTTGCGAATGGCATTAGTTTGTGAAAAGTCATTTTGCTTAAATTGCTCCGAGGGAATGGCCATCGGAAGGAACTCCCTTCTATTTCTCCGTAACTACTGAACTTAACGTACACACTGGAAACTTCGAAATGAACGCGTACACCATTGATGAACTCTGAAGTGACTTGGAACTCTGGGATTCGCATCCCTGGAACGAGAAACCAATTTGGAAAGAAAAATAAAAGTGCCACTTACCTGGACGCCAGAATAATGTCCACTCCGGGTTTTCCTAGCAAACCACACAGCCTGGTTCTCGAACAAAGAACATTACTAGTCAGCTACACGAAATAACACGTTCGTTTAAATATTGTATCAAACTGTTACACACCACACAATTCACTGTAGTTAGTTGTTACATAAATATTTATCTAATATATATTTATCTACTAAACTATACTGTAAATACTGTAACACAAACATGAAAATATAATACCGGTATTTAATTATTATATTCCCATATTTATGAATTGTTTTTACCAATAAAGTTGTTACATACATTTTAATACAGTACGTTTAGTGTATTTTTAGAGTAACGCTTACAAATATGCGAAGATTCGGATGTCTTCTGTGAGAATAACATTCTGCATAATAACGTGCGGCTAATGCTGCGTTTTGTCTTGCTTCACCATACACTAATAAAACATCCACTAACTCACCGACACTGTATGCATTCATTTTTGCAATAATCACAATAAAACAGTAATAATGGTAGCAAAACTGAAATTTGAACTTGATTATAATCGTAATAATAATAATATCAGTTACAACACGTTGACACACTATCTGAAAGTGAACGAGTAGCACAATGCACAAGCCAACGAGATCTGATAATTAAATTAAACTAGGTATTGTATAACTTATTACTTGTAGATTAACAATTAAACACAATGTTAAAATCAATTCATACCAGTGGCCCAAAACAGTTCGTTTAAAAAACCGCAATATTAAATTTCCGCATTTTGAAAAAAATCTTTTTTTATCTTTACATTGTGAAATTTTAAATATTTGACAAGAAAATGTGTACGATACTAATTAATAAAATATATATATATATATGTATTATAGATTTACCGTAATGGAAAAATGATTTTGAACAGAGAATATAATTTTTAGTAATTCTATTTATGAAATAATGTTAACAGAATTAGTAATACTGCATGCAATATTTAGATTAATTTTTAAACGAATATTATTTCATGTAGTGGCGCAGTACAATTTACCATCAAATCCTACAAGTAAATAATGATACATTCACAAAACTTTGAAATGATATGTCACATAAAATAATAGTAGAACGTAACATTATTTTAATGGAAATGTACAGATGTTTCTTTTGGCCACTCTAATTCAGTTTGCGTTGTTTATTAATTATTTTTAAGTGAAAAAGATTAATCATTTGTAGTTATTAAAAACATATTGTTGGTAAAAATTCATAAAGCTGCAACATTGTCAATATACAACACACACACAATGGCCTCGAATGCTGTCTACACAGATTCCATAATTTTAATTATATTATTTGAAGTTGTATTTAATTAAAACTTACGAATGTATTATTTTTAATTAAAATACTCTCTTGCATTTTTTCGTTTTTACAATTAAATTCAAGTCTAGACAGTTTCTTTTTCTCTATGGAGAAAAATGAAAATATAAATCATAATATTTTTGTAACGCATGTATTTGTGTTTCTCGGACGGCATACATGCACACAAGATTTGTTGTAAAAAGTCAGTAACAGTTCGGCATTACTCCAGATTAAGTTAATCCGTTAAGCTCTGTGGTTTATTCCGTTTCGAGCATTCGCGTTTCGTTCGTCCGTCCTTCCGTTAGTCGGCCGGACATAACACGAAACGATACACCAGTACCCAAAAGCCGATTACATGAGCCCCCCAACAACTAGCTTCAGAGTATACAGAGTACAGTACATTACGGACAGCACTGGACTACTAGCGCTGGTCAACGAGCACGTTGGTGCAGGATATTACACGCTCAGCCATTTCCTGATGCCTTGTGTCTTCTTGCGTGCGGCTTCTCTATCAATCTGCTGGTCAAAGAGCGCCATTAGCGTAGGAAGCAAATCCTGCACAAAACTCTCCCCCCAATGCCCACACCCCACCGAAACACCTATTGTGAACCTGGCGACCCGTGAACGTACTTCAACAGTTACACACACGGACAACTAATTTAAATACAGACTAGCACTCATGTCCGAACATGATGTACCGCGACTCATCATGCACTCACTGTATAAGTTAATGTGTAACAGATCTACCAGCACATTTATCGAACACACACGCACACACGCACACGTATACAACTACACGTACAACATTGAGTCGTATTCAAGAGTATTACAATTGCACAGATTGGCTCGGATATGTAACATAATAGAATAGACAGACAGTTGAATAGATATTCAACGTTGTACAATTATTGGCATTGTTTCAACAAAGAATAAAGTTGGCCATTGTACGTTATACAAATGTTGAATATTGTATTGCAGAAAATTATCATATAATATTAATATTGCATAGGATAAATTTGATTTTTTTGTTTATTTCTATATATCTGAAAGTTTCCAATGCTTGTTGAATAAACTTGGTAATAATTTCATATAAATCTTTTACATTGAAAATATTATTAGATACAGATTGTGATGGAAACGAATTTAAACTAGTACGATTTGCTATGTATGTGTGTAGTTGGCTGTATGTATGATTTGTTAAACATATACATGCATAACCTTAGTACCAATGGAATGCGTGGTAAGCAATAGTAGTGGCGAAGCCTTCGGTTGGAAATAGTTGCAACCCGAGTTATTTAACAGCATAACTTTTCAATTTCAATCTGGAATCACATTGTATACACGGGGCCATACGTATTCTCCGCATCACCGGTGTGAAATATTTGAATTTCAAATTGAAATCAAATATGCAGGCGTCGTAGGTAGGTGTTGCATGACGTGCCAGAGTTAAAACATTTCAGTTCGACGACAGAGCGATGCGCATGTTCATACGAGCATGAACGAGGAACGAATAGCAGGAATATATACACATATACATACACACGCAGAGGATAGCGGGATGCAACTACAACGATACATAGATTCATAGTGACATACAGTCATATGAACATGGGAAGAACGATTGGATAGACGGACTGACGCCGAGCCGGGCTGCAATGAATGCAGAAAAACAAGCTTGTCGTAGAATTTATCGGAATCCAGCATCCAACATGAGGCAAAGAGCAAACGAGGGTAGACTGCTGGGTGAAATAGCAAATGCAACTATAACATGAGGGTACACATGAGTGGTGGATGGGAGAGAGAAGGATGCGTTAGACGTCGTGGCGCGGCCAGCAGCAGACGACAGTCAGTCGGGCGCCGATGTCACTACAACTTTAGCAAAGCCATTTGTAGCTAGTTTTTGTCTGTCTGCAATCCTCGGCGCCAAATCTCGGGAAAATGAATAAAAAGCGAAACAGCGTAGCGATGTGTATATCGTAGGAGGCGTCGGGCGTCCGCCACATGGCGCCACTGTTCCACTTCCACTTCCCTAATTCACCGCCCCTGCCCCCCCCCCCGTATTCCGTCCATTGCTCCATCCCATGGTCCTGTGTGTGTGTGCGTGTACAGTTGCCTAGTGCTCTTCTCCAAGAACAAGGGAAGCTGGACAGTAGAAATTCGGTTACTACGGCAGCCTTATAAACCCAAAATAGGGGGAGATTTTCGTGAGCTACGATGTTTTTTATTACCAACGTTTATTTTCTTCATATGAGTTTTGTTCTCGTTCTTCCATTCTCTCAGACGAGAATAAAATATAAATTTAATACCCCACACACGGTTATCGACAGATATTAATCCTGAACTAAACCCTATTCACAACTATGATTTTATGAAATCGTATAAAAAATCATAGTATTGAATATTTCATTGTTACAATTTATTTTTAAAAATATATAGAGAAAGAAATATTTGTTGGTTTTAAACGTTTCCATTACAGTTAACTTTGTTATGTTATTTTATGAAAAGAATATTGAACTTTGATGGTATTGTCAAAGGAGTGAAGCATGTTCATATCTGTCTGTTTATTTACAGATTATTGTATAGTGCAATATAAAACATATGAGTATTTCTGTTACAGCGGGATGCGACAATTGGCAGGACTGGTGGACGTACGACGGCATCTCGGGTGAGTGATTGCATTTGTTTGCCAAGATACGAACAATCTAATTTAGATTCCCCTGGCGCTGCGCTCGCCCTTTCTCAACTCTTCTAACGCACAACGTTGCATCGGCAGCGTTTCCAGCCGTACTCCTAGCAAACATAATTTATTCCACCGTGTTTCCAATTACTTTCTAACAGTAACTCATCAAATTTAATAAAGAGTTTACTTATTAAAATTACTCTATGTACTATAAATATATTCTACATTTCATCATCAACATGCACAGTATGCATATGCCAATTTCATAGATTGGCTCCAGAGTACGAGTACATTAATTCCATTGATGATCAGTGGTAGTAATATGACAGATAACATGTACATTTGTCACACAGTGGACAGTTGCTTACGTAAACACACGTATGTACTAGTTGTTGGTTGACACAAGTGTAGTACAAGGTTCAGACGTTATATTGTGTGTCCACTGTATTTGGTACACAGTCCACGTACTGCAGAATCGTAAACATTGAATCCGGGCGACTTTATAGAGAGATTTTTATAACTTTAGAGTAGGTTAATCGACACATAAATCGGGCATGACGCCTGTATTACATTGCTATTGTCGGTATGGGTGTGTGAGGTGACAGCTACCTAGTACTCCATCTGGGCGACGGGTGCCAGATGTTCACTTAAGGACTATATCAAATAGTGCCTTTATCGATAAGTAAATGTTCCTTTTTATCATTTTTTAATGCCGTCACACCTCGTGCCTGCAAACATAAATGTTTGACATTTACGCAAAATTGGTTTACTGACATTATACCTACTACTAGTCTTCTAAGAAATATTATCTTTAATAAACTAAAATTTATGATAAATCGACCAAACACTGAATGCTTCTAGGTAACATACAAACATTCATACACAAACAGACATTCAAAGATATTATACATTACATTTTTCATAACGATATTAAACGTTGCACTGAAATATAGTCAGCGGTTACATTCAGTTAAATAAATAATATCATTTAAATATTTGCTCTTTCAAATGCAATGAAATAATATCATTTAAATATTTGCTCTTTCAAATGCAATGAAACCAACAAATAAGATCAATTCTAGAAATGAAAAAGTTCATTAAACAGTTTAGAATAATAGTTTTGAATATGGTGTGCAAGACGAACACTTTCACATAATTGGAAATTCTAGAAAATCGTAAAAAAATATATGCTAAACTGGAAGTTAGTTTTAGTTTAATTTGAATGCAATTCACATATTTAGTGGGAGTGTGGGTGTCATTTAGTATCGTACAATAAAAGTCAGTAATGATATTGCTCCAGATCCTTTGACGGCTTAATTCCGTTATTTGCAGTAGGTCGTTGCTAAACGTAACAATTGCCAACTACACTCCAATCAGTGGGGGAATAACCGGTCTCGTATGCAGCAAGCATGAGGACCGCTGAAGGGGTTTGGAAGGGCGAGGTGTGTGTTTGGTGATGGTTAAGGAAAAAGAGGTGGCGTCGGTAGTTTGCCTTGTTAATACTAGAAGCACCAGCAGCCGAGGCGCTATCACCCGGAACCTATCGATGCGGCAAAGTAATGAACTCGACGGTATCGGTGGCGGTAGCGACGTTGCTGGTGGTGGTGGTGGTGGCGACCGCGACTCTGACTTCACAGAAAAGACCGTTAGTCATGCAACGTTTCGGTTTGGATTTATATCGGGTGGTAGGAAATTTTATAGCCTACGATTCTTTCGCAAATACCGTGTGATCGATTTCACATTACGCGTTCATGGCGTCGAACCCACGATCGGAAATGTGAAAATGCATTTTTAACTAAGTTACGAGACGTATAGTTCCGGCTAAAAATACACCGCAGTTAAGTATATTCCGCAATTTGGAAATCGTACCTACCTGGTCGGACTATGTACATATCTGATAGCAGTATTATCTGCTCATTTACTTCGTGCTATTCAATTATTCGTGCAACACTGATCACGTAGTGTGTTACGTAGGTAATTTACGCTCCGATGGAAAAATCCTACGGAAGGATTCACTAATTCCTATTAAACTTTGATACAATTATATTCCAATATGACGTACGTACGTTAGTTTCAGAAATAAAGACAAAAGTAGAAGCTGAAATATTTGAAAACTCTACTGTAATATTTATTATGTTGTCATAATTTTTATATTTCTATGTTCTACATTTATTTTTATTATTCTAACCTAATTACTTAAATCAATACACAACTTTAGATCGATATATCGGACGTATGTATGTATGTACGAGTAGGTGATGTAATGGAGGTGCTCAGTGAGTGTAGTTCGATTGAAAGGACATTATGCGGTACTTGGTGGTGACGATACGTCGTCTTATGTTTCAATAGCCACGTGTCAACTTGAAATGTCTGTATGCGGGCCACTTGTGTCAATCATCCTTGTCATAATAATAAGAGCCGGGGATAGACGTACCAGTATCGGTAGCAGCCGTGTAGGATCAGTCACAACGTAAGCTAACGTAACAGTAATCAAATATACAGGTACTTTGGAGGACTGCTCCTAGCCGTTTGGAATTTAGCTCTGCCATACTAGTACGTTGTAACAGAACAACAGGATATATACCTATCGGCTGTTACAAAGGATTATCAAGCTCGGATGACACTCTCAACAGATCGCGGTGTGTCAATTATTGTTAGATAGTTAATTTGTAATGGCGGTGTATATGATATAATAGACACTAGGAACTGAATTCAATCCTTCTGTGTAACGTGATCTCATTAATTCCCATACCACACTAATTATACAATATCAATATGTTTCATTTAATGATGTGAACTTGATGTAAAAATTTGATCTCTGAATGTATGCACTAATACAGGATGAGTTTTACACTTGTAATTAATTGAATATAATTAATATGAATATACTCATTGAACAGTATATTATAGGCAATAGTTTGCTGCTACTAATGATTAGTATTTATAATACACATTTCTATTATAACAGGATAATGTTAAAATTGTACAAAAACTAACAATAATACAAAACATTTTAATTTACATAATATTATGACATTGGTTAATGATCGTCTTTTTTCCGTAATGCTATTTAATCGTATTTAATCAAGTACATACATATTACGAACTGGATAAAGTTCTATTGAAATAGCGAAATATCTATAATCGCTAACGTTCAACATGAGTAAAACGTTAATTCAAATCTACACGGAAACACGCAACTAACAAATGCATTGCATAGCACGTATGTATGCACATTGGTTACATATGTATGTATGTATGCACATGTGTACACAGGTACGTACAAATGGTTTAGTGTATACAGTTGGTGTACAGTATAGTAGCCGTAATGCTACAGCCATTAATGGGTGGTCGTTGTGAAAAACCGCAGAGGTGCCGGTGTAGAATCCGCAATCAAATTCGTGCCCGTACACACACACGTATCTGTTAAACAAGCCAGCAATACTAGGCGACTATATAACAATGTTTACCATACAGCAATCGCTTGTAATGGGCGTTCAAATAATCACGCACGCAACAAACCGACACGTATTATGTTCCGACGGCTACGTTTACACTGGTTAACTCAACCGAACTAGCATTTCCATCCAGTCTGTAAATCGAACGTTCACTATTACTACAGATATACATATGTATATGTGTAGTAATAGTGAATAATACCAATAGTATATTGTAGTTTCCTCTCTTGGTTAGTTTTATCTTTAGTTTCAATCTAATCATGTTTACAGTACTGAACGATCAATGGCCCAATAGGTTTATGGATGTTTTCACCAACATAATCTAAAGCCAGTAATCCGACAAAGTCACGTAGTATATTTAGATACATTTTCTGCTGATGTTTCTTAGAACATTCTCCATGTGATATTTACAAGCAGCTTATACACAGTTGAAAGGCGTCTTCGCAATTCTTAGAAGCCCGAATTAGTTCTTGTTAACGCGATTACCGGGTGTAAACGTAATCGATGATTCTTTTAGCGGTGCCTCGGCGTTAACCGAGTTGGCCATTAATTACATTTTCAGTTACAAAAACTTTTAAAACACGGAATGTCGTGTGGCATCGCCAGCGTCAAACTTCTCTCGACAGGCCGTAGATATGAGTAAGTAGAGTGAAGAAGGGTAGACTAGAAAAAAGCCAAGTTTTCTTCAAACATATCTACGACACCAGTGTCTCAGTGTTAGGGAAGAGACGACCGCTACTGCTATACTAGTAGTAGCAGTGGTAGTGGTGGTGGTGGATATTTTAGTAAATATTGAATGGAGTTGGCGATTCGATATACATTTCGACTTCGGAAGAAGTTTATGTCTGGAGGTAGAAAGCAGATTTAGTAATGCTATCGGTAGAGAGGCTGCCTCGTTCCGTTCGCGTTGTTAATTTAGTAGAGAGCTTTTTATGGGAAACGAAACGGCGGATTGAAATCAGTGGCGTGCATCCTGGGGGATTCCTCGCTCGACCAGTGGAAAATTTTACAATTTTACCACTAAATGTTTATAGTCACATTAAAAATATGAGAACGACTCATCAATTGCTTTTTCATATGACGAAATACCATAGAACATTTTATGGTATTAGCACAAAATTATGATTTTGTTTGAGTGTTTTCCACTCTGTTCATAATAATTTTTCTCGGTAAGCTCACCAAGTATTAGAACAATAACAAAATTAACTATTTATTCACAGAAGTAAGTACTTGTATAAATGTAAATAGACTAGTGTAGTACAACTAATATTAGTTAATTTAAGTTAAGGGAGACGTTTGTGTGTTAGTTATAACTGGCACGCCACCACTGGACAGGATGACGTATTGAAGACATTTTCAGTCAACTCACGGAAACCATGGCTTCGCGCATATCCTATTCGGGTAAGCCAGAGGAACATGAAAATATATATTAACCTTACGACGATCAGTAACAGAAGCTATTAAACATCCTATAAGATTCAGTCGTGGTTTTTCAAAGAACTTTCCATATTTTCATATTTGCATACACGGTGTACGCTACTCCTCGGTGAAAAGAGTACAGATAACTATGTAACCGGCTGCTTTTCTCGTATCATAACAGCAACAGCAACGGTAGGAGTAGTAGTAGTAGTAGTACGATGATACAGCCGACGGCATGGCACACTGAAAAAGAAGAATACCAAGATAGAAAGAACGCGAAAGAAACGATGAAAAAAAGCAAAGAGGATTATGGTTAGGCATCAGTAGAAAGATACGTTATTCAATCAACTTATTGTGCCCAATAGCGGTGTAACGTAGTGTAGTGTTACCTAAGGCACACATACATACGTAGATATCAGTGCTACCGTAGCTACTGGTAACGGTCTTATATATTGCTTACGGCATCTGAGGAAATTGATTTTTCCATAGAGTGTACTCTCCATGCTTTGCGTGAGTAGCAACCGAGTGAAGGAAGAGAGGAAACGGATATTTAATCCTAGCTCTCCAATAGAACTACACACAAACATACACACACATGCATCATTTCAGCGGGGGAATATGTAATTCAACTAGTGACCAACTTTATGCGACATATTAGTCTGTACCGCATAGCGACAGTGAATAATTCAATTTACAACGTAATTCTATAACTGAAAAATGAAATCAAATCTAGATGATCTATCACATAACATGAGTATGCTGTCAAACAGAAAAAGTGACATTAATACTTCTATTCTGTGAAACAAAAATTTTTTTCGCTGCTACTTTTTGTTCTGATTGTCCTTCCTCGTGACAAAGGTTTATATCGAGTCTAAAACAGAAAATATTTATGTAGAATCGAATTCGTTTGGCATGTTCGTGCTACATCATCACGCTACGATTGTTTTGAAGAACATAAGGTGACAATATCAAAAGATGTAAAATACTACCGACAGTATTATAATGATCATAATCCGTTCACAACCTGATAATGACATATATAATTATACAATGTGTACGTGCAGAAGTTATAATCGTGATCTCGCAAAGTGCAACATTCAATCTACAAAAGTGGAATGTTCTGAAGATTTGTCACAATGGCGCGCGCGCGCGCATGAAAAAGACGTCGTCACGATGAATGAGTGTGACAAAGATAGAAGCGCGAAGGATCGGTTGCGAAAAGACGAACGAACGAACGGATGGTGAGGAGATCGGCGAGCAGCATTTCGGAACCCGATTACTCTGAGAATGGCTTTGTTTCAGGCTTGGACACGCAGCCATGAAACTCGTCGCGATTGAATTGGAAAGCAGAACCAGAGAGGAAATTGTGTGTGTGAGTGAGAATTGCCCATAATATATTTACAAGGGTAATCTCGAGAACGAACAATTCCAGGGTCGCGCTTGCGGCCAGTCTCATTCGCTACTTGCAGTCTACTTCCCCCCTCGCCGCTGTCAGAAGTACGAGTGCGCGAGTTCCAAGGAAAAGGAGGAGGAAGGGTGTTTCGGATTCAGACGTTACTGGTTTATGCATGCGGGAGACGAAGAACCGATGTTCCTTCTGTCTGTTTGTGTGTTTTTCTTCTTCTTCTACTTTCTTCTGTACACCTCTACTTCCCCTGCCCGACATCGTTCTGTATTGCCTTCACTGTTCTGTGTTAGTTTGTTGTTTTGTTGTTCTTCTTTATAGCTTCCGAGCAACGTCTCACGCGACCCAACTAGCCGAGACTGGAACCGACCAGAGTTCAGTTCCAGTTCTATGTTGTACAGCGGGCAGATAAGTTAAGAGCAGAGTTGTAGAACGCGCATTGGGTTTAACATCGGTTTTATTCGAGTACGTTACGGCACTTAGACCATTTGAAATTCCTGCTAATTTCCATGATAGAAACAGCGGATGCGGCTTTGCCCTGAATAGCTTCGAATAATGCATGAACTGGACAAACGGCTTCTGCACGATCACATCCGTCGTTTTAGTGCGGTAGCCATTCTGTTAGTAGCCACTACTGGCCGTGGCCTTCCGTCGCCAACGTCAATGTCGAATGTATGCATACGAAATGTTCTAGCGATAAACTAGAAAATATAACCTCGTACACCCATTATCAACCATTACAATTACATGTATGTATATTTTCTCTTACTTCTTCATTGAATACTAAATGACTAGTTTCTTGTAATGTACTTGAACAACGTGATTCATCATATGCAAGTATTGTCTGTAATGTTTTACTCAACAGTTCTACCGTGCTTGTTTGAAACATTTTTCCGATATTGTTGATAGACCAAGTTTAATATTAGAACAGTAATTCGTACCGATTTAACTTCTTGAAACCATACATAACATTGATCTATTTTTAAATGTATTGGTTATGATATCTCATCTAAGATTTACGCTGAGTTTCAAATCGCACAGATAATAATCCTTGTTTAAAACGTGATTTTGGAATTCAAAATTGAGCATCACATTGGGTACGTGATACACATACATTATTTATGTAGTTCGAATAGTGGCAGAGAGGAAATAGTTGTCTGGTGCATGGGTGCATGGTGCACTCATAATATAGTTTCGTACAACATTCCGTCAAAGTTACGGTTAAAGAATACTGTCGAGTAGCGCACCTGGTACTGATGAGCGACCAGGCAAACTCGCTGTGACTTGCGGTTAGATACAAGTTGAACCGCAGCTTACTGTACAGTTATTGTTTTGCATTAATAAATTACGTATACATGGAGGACAGGTGCGGATTGTTTTCGATAGGTTAATTAATTAATTGCGCGGATGCCAGGAAAGTTATGAAACTATGTGGGGGAAACTGTGTCGTTCGCGCCATGTAATATTCAGTGAAATTCATTTCAGCATTGCAGCATGTAAACTATCTATCGATACATACTTCAATCGGTATTTACCAATTACAGTTGGCACAACATAACCTAATAACATAAATACTCCTAGGAATATACGTACATTTAGTTCATTATAGATAAACATGTTACTCATGATATTACAGATACAGTCTACATACCAATCCTTTTATCATGAACAGTGTTCATTTACTTTCACTCCATCACCACTACCAGAATGAACCGAATTATCTGCACAATGAGACGTGGATAGATGCATCATTCATTGTGAATATGAATATTTTATTATGCTCCATCGCCTTGAGTCTGTAAATCGAATTGTATTCCCAGAGATCCACTGAATTATTTACACAAATAAATTCATCTTGCTTCGCGCAATTTATCACTGGAGGTAAAAAGCTCGATCGAGTAAACAACGACACCTTTAGCGAGCTGGCTCGTAAAGGCAGAGATTTACCACTACGAGACGTAGCAGGATTATCTCAGGCTTGCATATGAAGATCAAGTGTAGAGGCAACGCCACGACACAGGCACATAACCAGTAAAAGGGGGAGCACGTGCCCACGAGCGAGTGGTGGATCGCGAGGAATGCTTATCTGAAGAACGTGAGGCACGCTGTACGTCACAACATCCACTTTTCATTTCCTTCGTTAAGTGACTGTGGAGCCAAGCAATGATGTCAGATGAGATTGCAACTGACGGCGTGGCGACGTGGGGAGTCTCGAGTTCTTCTCTTATTCGCCCCGTCCTCTCGTGTCTGAGCGAACGTAAACCAGCGCCGCTTGGCGAAAACAGAGTGTGCAGCTCAATCTTTTCCAGTTAACAAGAAGCCGAAAGTTCGCGACCGCATATACAAGAAAAAAGTTACGTTCCGTTACAAGTAAGTACTTGACGGTATTACTCACTTTCGCCACTGTCGACATTCACAAATGATAGCGAGAAATAAATGCACCCCCGGACCTTACAATTAAAAATGCACTACACTCCACCAACTTTGCACGTTAATTAATACCAGTTCTACGTCAAGCTATTAGCTTAATTTTATTCAAATAAAGAAGAACGTATTTAAATTTTAACAGACATGTTTACTTAGTGAAATGATATTTATACTTTGACAGTTCTTATGGGAGTGTAAATTCTATTTGAAACAGTACACTACAATGGATTCTAATTGAACGTGTCTAATGTGCACTGTACTGTAAATGATCAAAGATTATACATATGTATATAGTCTTCATGAGATACAAACATCACACATAGCACAACAAAGCGACAAAAGTTAGTCGGTTTTATTTAGCACATTATCATATTGTGTTAATATGGTAAGCCGGTGACATTTACATATGGCGATAGTGGCGGAGACAAGAGACGTCACGAGATATTTCACAAAGTTTATTGACACGACAGACATGAAGTGATGTAAACAGCCACCGTAAAAGAGTAAATTCTGTGTGAATCCTGGCACCCCTTTCAGCACTAAACCACACGTGAACAATAGCATACAAAGAGACAACGATGACGCACACGTAATCGCATCCAGAACAACGATCCTTAGATGTAAATGTTTCACAAGCACTGACGGTGTGCTTTCACTCATCCCCTCTCCCCGTCAGCCTTTTCTAACCCAACCAAGCGCGCACACACACACACACACACCGTGGGTTTGGTTTTGTAAAGTAAAGCGACCGTAGTAGCAGTAGCAATAGCAGTAGTAGTATTAGTAGTAGCAGCCACACTCTGTAAGATCCCACGTGTCAAAGTAAACTGGGTGGAAAGGTTATATAACGGGTTAAGAAACACGGGTAGTGTCAACATGCCGACGCACAAAGGCGCGGCGGCGCTCAGAAATTCAAACCCTGAAAGGATTTTAGTATTGCAGAACTATGCTTTGCGTTGTATGTACTTTGCCTAAAGGAAGAGGACGTACGCTCTCTCGGCCCCTGACTCCTGCCGCTATCAGCCAAGCAAGTGAGCACGCGTGCTTTTTGGATTCTCATTGTTCGTGCCTAAGCTACTGTGACGCGAACCTGCATCTTTTACTCGGAGTTCGTGGTCGTTTTAACAATTCGAGATATGCGCTGTTTTGAAAGTTTCATAGCCTGTTTCATGCTGTTTTCACCCCGTAAGGTAATAAAATTGTTAAGGAAATTTATAACGCCATAATTATATTCACCGCAAAATGGCAGATTAAAATCTTATCAGGGATTAAATATCTTACGAACCTGTATTAGCATATTTCACATCAAATTCCGACAAATAATAGCGGTTTTGTTTTATGCTATAATTAACAAATTAATTTATCGCTTTTTATTAAACTGTTTCACCGTTAACACGATGTTATGGATTCATTAATTTCAGTTTTATCTGTCTGTTATTGTTCTTCTGTACTATTTACTAATTCCATTCGTTGCACTATTGCACTAGAGTCTTGAGAAATAATATAAGAATTCTACAGTGTTATTAAGAAACTTACCAATGGGAGAATAATTGTTTCTGCTTTTTTAATGTTCCAACAAGCAAGTCTTTTCAATTTACCAACAATTAATTGAAACAGGACTAGCATTACGCGACGCACAAAGTACGAAATCCCTGGAGCGTAATATGGTAATAGTTTCCTGCATAAAATTAGTTCGTGTATACAGAACACCATTGCACCGGTCAGGTAACACAGCTTGCTGTATGTCGCCAGACAGTCAACTTGCTGCAGTAAAAACAAATTGCTGCAAACAAGCAACGTGTTCCTCGGTCTATTGTCAATTTATTTTTATTTTCTCGATATGAAAACATTCTTTGTGATATTCAGGCCGGCTGACGTAGTTTTCCATCGAAATGGATTGAGTGTTTTCGATTTTATTTATTTATATACAATATTATATAATCAATGCATGAAACGTGGATGTTCAAAGAAAGAAGAACAAAGAACCAACTTCAGTGATTTATGTATATGCAATATTAACCATCATTATTATTACATTTTATAAAATGTTTACTATTAAATGGAAGCAAATTAATTTTGCTCTCTTCATTACTATATATGCCAGAGTCAGTTGTAACGTATATACATTTCTGAAAGTTTAATATGCAGTTGAAAACTTGTCAAAAATATATATGATTTTAAAAAATACACATACATATTTACTGTAACAGTTATGAAATTTCATTCTAAAAATAACTTTTCATTTACCATTTTGANNNCTCATTTATTGAACGAAATAAGAAAACACTATAACATAATAATAACGAACATGCTAATTAGGAAATGAATGCCAAACGTCACAGTGTACAGTGTATTCGTATATACGTAGGTTTATACATACAGTGGGCGGGGGGGGGGATGTATTTCGAGTTATTTCATTTGGTTCGCAGCTCGATAAACATGTAAGAAGAAATTACGATCCAGTTACCTGATATCCCGCCGTTAATTTGAGTTTAAATTACAACCAAATCGATTAGCACCTTCGCAAATCACGCGAAATGAAATCTGGAATTTCATTAGAGAGTTAACAGGGTTCGCATCGCTTGGCGCACTCACGGCAAGTTTCGTCGATAGACACATTCTTCATAATAACAATTATACGGAAGCGGATATGATCTCAATTCTCTCGACGTGACAACGAATCAGTTTGCGCGTGTTCCGCTCATTCACCCATATACTGCTGCTGTGTCAGCACCAGTACCACTGGTACCATCATCATATAGAATCTACTAGCTTTTTCTAACACACACACTACCAATATCACATCCTCTCCGTCTTCCCTATACGTACAAGCGGATCTAGTAAAAGCGCAGGAACGGATGCACATCGTAACAAGAATAAATCCCCGTGCAAAATATCAATTTTGTAATTTGCGCACATCGGTTTTTTAACGGATATGGCCCCGAGGGAAAAGTTAGTAAATATCAATTTATGATATGGTGTGTTTGTTAATACAGAGGAATCATGTTTAATTTTGTTGAAATTATCCCTATTTCTGTTTAAGTAAAATTATAAATATATACGAAGGTAACTGTAAGAATCTATTATTTGCGTAATGTTACATTAGGATTCTAACTGGGAAGCACTGATCTAATCTAAATTGTACAATGTTCATAAAGAATGTTAGCAATTATATAATAGAATTACGGAACAATGTTATTATTCACAGTGCTGTACATACTCGGGTGGTAACGTTGCCTAGTTTCTGAGTTTGGGAAAGTAGAAGGGGCCGGGCTGAAAGTCCTGTGAACTTTCAAGGTAAAATGGAACGTGCCCTGTGCACTGTTCGTTTACCTTGCAAGTGAATTCTGTCTGATGGATAACTACGGACGGATTAAATGTGTAAAGCAAAAGTAAAATGCTTTATTTGCGTGTTTAAACTGACATATATTTACGTTTCTAGTATGCGTTAATTTTGCAATTCAGCTAACCTTTACTTCAAAGTGGTTACGGCTTTGATATTATTTTACCGAAATTAAAGACGTCTCTGAACAAATTTGATATCACTCAGAGGTTATTTAATTTAGAAAATGAAGTTAGGCAAAGGGAAAGCTTTATTACTGTGCCGTATCATCTCTATAATAATAAATTTGTTTCTCTGTAGGATGATGCATTTATTACTCTGTGTAAGAAATGTGTTTCTTCATCATCAACATCATCTTCATGTTTGCGGTTACAAACGAGAAATCACGGTACGACCGTCACGTAAATCTATTTACATCGTTTGATCCAAGCTTTGGGACGATTTTAAACCTGTTTCAGACTCTACACTACACAATAATTATATTCCATTATATAATATAAAAATAAATTAGCCCTGATTACAACGACAAATTATCTGTATATACACGAGGACAGCAATAAATTAAGTAAGCCATAAAATTAATTACTTTCCTTTGTAATGATAAATTACCAGCTCACGCCAGCGGTAACTCTACTAAGGTTTATATGGATGAAGACCATTATGTAAAATAATCTGCCACACAATTTACGAGATTTTCCAATTTTCCGATAAAATCTCTGTATTGTAGTGAACGCATGGATTTGGTCAATAATTAATTTAATATTTCAGCAATGATATATAAAAAACACCAGTCTAAGGATTAATTTACATGATACCAGTACCAATATTTCACAAAAACCTTGTTTTAGATTACATATTGTCTGCAAATGCAGAATAACACTCAACATTGTCATTAACATCCAAGCATATCTACATCGTTATGCAGTATTTACAACATTCTATTAATGTGGTTTGTAAAACATTAGTAATAATATATAAATGGACAAGTATCTAGTGAATATTAACAAATTTAATATTTTACTGAACAACAGCAGCCAAATGAAAACAGTATTAATTTTGCAGATAATTATTTACTTCGATAAATTTTCAGTACACAAATATCACGTTGTTACTAATTCGAAATAATTGAGAGCTGTCATTACGCTAAAAATAACAAATATGACTGTCAGATAAATATCATCAATACCGGTTAATACACAAATCAAAACCTACGTAGATACAAATATCAGCGCACTCTCAACCTGTATATTACATCATTCGTCAGTGGGCAGATTCATCATGTGACACCAACAAATACTCATACAAATACGAACCGTCAAATTTTACAATACACAACAGAAAACAGTTACACAATTCATAAATAACAGTGCTGATTCCGAATGTACACGCATGCGCGGTTACAAATAGTTTTGTTTTGCCATAATTGGGCACTCTGGTATAAGTTTACTTAGTTTACATGTGCGTGTGTGTGGACATATTTGAATCAATCCATGATATGATAGAGGCGTGTGGAGAGAAGCTAGAGGTATGTATGGTTAGCACTGCATGTGCGTGTGTCAGCTGGATGCGAGGGTGTATAACGGGTGGATGGAGAGTATATCAACGACAACACGTTTTGATTAACGGCGATCTGCATGGAGAACAGGAACAATGAACACAGGAATAAAACAAACAATGATGGACGCACACTCTAAATGAATTCCGGTACTAGAATCGGCCTGTTCGTTCAGAGCGCTTCAGTGACGTCATCGTTTCCATTTCGATTTCATGTTTGTGCATAAAAACATTTCTACATCCTGTATTTTGCTGTACTCTTTATTGTATTTTTGTAATTCATTCTTCTGAAAATATCTTAACGGATTTTTAAACAAATTTGTAGGATATTTTGTACAATGTATTAATTTTTATATAAATATATATTAAAAAATATAATACGTAGTAAAACAAAGTAATTTTTTAATATATATTTATATAAAATGAATTACTACGAAATAAATGAAAAAACTATTTCATACTTATTAATTTTTATATTATAAGAATTTACTTATTGAAAGAATTACTTGCCTTATTACCGGTCATCTTTCACCGAAATGGAATAGAAAGACTATGATGAATGTTCGAAAATAAAAGTTGTTATTGGATTGTGCATCGTGACCGCTAGATACGTTTATATATAAGATATAAAGATATCAGGTTCGTTTTTCTCCGACCGGTTAGAGAATGTTAACAATTGCCCCATGGCATTTTATCAGAAGCAGACGTATCTGCGTTTGAACGAACTAGACTACCCGGGATTCACTAAAAGAGGCATGATAAACTCGGAGGGCTTTACTCTCGGAAAACAATAAAAAATGTAGTCCCATCTATCGTACGGTCGGTCGCTCGTGTGTATAACGTTCGAACCGCGCCCGCACTCTCCTGCTCTACCGCAAGACTTTCTGTTGTTTTGGGTCTGTAGTGGTACCCCTGGGGAGCCTCGTACCATGGTGGCGCAAGCAGTTGGGGATGATTTCATCACCCTGCTACATCCACAGTTCCTACTGCCCTGTTTCCCAACTTCTCCGGTTCCATTTCCATTCAAAGCAAGACTGACATGAAATTGTTCACTATCTTATTTTGCTTTCCATTTCCTTACAAAATTTATTATTGTGTATTCACTTATTGACGATGGATTTCATTTACTAGAGATGATGTATTTACAGCGATCCTCAAACAATACTTGATATGTATGTATTCCAAGTCTAAAGTAAGATGATTTGTTTGGAATTGAAATTTAGCTTTATTGAAAACTTTATGAGTAAACAGTAAAATAATGTAAAATAGCAGTGCTATTATTTTTTGTTGATTTCTTTATTTATTCGTTTACCATTTAACAATGAACTCTTTTTTGAATGAATTAAATAATTATTTAATTTACTCAAACTGTAAATAAAATTATGTATAATGAATAAACATTTTGTAAGTATACATTATTTCATTATGAATGCATCAGCAGGAAAAGAGAAAAAAAACTTTATTACGTGTATGTTATATGAAGAGAATATGCTATTTCAGTGAAAGCAGTGGTATACTTGTGTGTTTATATTTATACAATCCCCTTTGTAACAGTGTTTCTGTGTGTGTGATACACACTGAAACAGTTTCAAACCTAATCGCACGCGTACAAATATACATACATACACGCAACTGGTCTTGTCAGTCAATCGCATTGCGGCGGCGGCAACGCACCCGGCCACAGGAAACCGCATGAAACCACCACTCTAACACTGCGGCATATTCTAAATTAATTGAGAACATTTAATTCACGAACATACTGGGTTTTTGGTGGACGTTCATTACACATAAGTGTATGACCTAAAATATTTTTCATTCCATTTCACTCAGTTTAATCTGGTTTCAAAATAATTTTCTTTGTAAAACAGTATATCTCATAACAGTTTAATAGAAATTTGTTCTTCACGTAATATATTATTTCTTTTAAATGTTTGAAAAGAAAAACATATCGGCAAGGAATATATTTTTGTTGGTAAAGGAATGCAATTAAACGATGTTTAAACGTTCCGGTTTTAATAAATACGAATGCAACTGTAAAAAATCCGGGGTAGCAAGCTTTAAACGGACGATACATGGTGCAAAACGTGCACGACGCTCAAGCGAGCGTTTTACGAGTCTAATTTATTTACTAACCAGCTCCGGTCTCTCATACGATTATCATGCGACGCGCGTACGTACGTATATTTAGCAGGAGTAGTGTAGTGCTATGGTATGTAGCTACACACTGCCTCACAGACACACACACACACACACATACACATATGCTGACGTGAGATGGGTAAAGTGTGCGGAAACGCACTCGCACACGCGGGCACCGGACGTTGCCCTTCCGCAACAGTGTCCAGTCAGCGAGCGCGCTTCGCCGCACCACTAACTAGATATGATTTGTTAGCCGTAATTGGTCACGTGACGAATGACCAGAGTCCCAGATGGCACGATAAATCATCCCACTCTCACAGTCGCATGGAAACCGCTAGTTAATTTTCCGACCACCGAATCCCCTACAATTATACGTAGATTTTTGTTAAAATATTAAATTCGGATACACGGCAACACACAATTACTATAGTCATAATAATAATAATAACATAACAGCGGCATTCGTACATATATGTATGTATACAAAGGTTGTATAACTGTACCTTTATCAAATTGGATACATGCGTGTGTGCGTGTGTGCGTTAATCCCAGAGAGTGTGCAGGTGTGTAGAACGAACGACCCGAAGCGCACCCTCGCGACCAACTGATTCGTATTCAAAACGTCGTTCCTCCGTACGACTGTTTGTCTATCTCTTCTCTAACTTCTTTTGTCGGGTTATCGTTCAGAATTCTCTGCTCGAACGTAACTAATTCAACTTTGAGACCATTGTTTAGTACGCGGCGTTCAGTTCGCTTCCGACAGCGGTCGCGCGCCCGCGGAATCGCTAACACGGAAGTCGTACGCGCACACACCCCAGCTAACTGTTAGCTACAACCAACTATATAAGATCTTAGTGGGGTAAATCAAGAGATCGGGCTTGTGGCTGTTGTTACAACTGTACACACACATATCTATACACAATGTATAGAGATATAACTGGGAATATACGTCCCCTGTACCACATAGTAGCTTTGCCAGTGGAGGCAGACTATTTATTTGCGAACGCGTCCGATAAACCGAAGACGTCGGTCTCGAACCTCAATTTACTTAACCCACATCCTGGCCAAAGGGAGAAACGCCTCTCGCGCGCACACCCATAAAGATAAACGGACCGAGATGCAAAATGGACTGCGAGGAGATGACGGCCGGTTCGGAAACGACGCCACTTTCAACTCAGCGCCGCACAGATCTGAAGGACTCGTACAGTCTTGTGTAGTGTTGTCGCCCGCGCGCACGGTCCCAACTCTGCATCTCTATATGTATGTATGTATGTATGTAAGCCATGATGGTGTAATGGTGGTGAGGAGACTCTTGCTCAAAGCTTGGCTCTGATTTTATCGGGTAGCGTTGAGCGGCAACGAGCGACTGAAATGGCATATAGCTTGCCTGATAACCCGTGAAGACATTTGTGTAATGGTGGAGTGAGTCGGGAGCGTTACACCAGTCAGCTCTAGCAACCCCGGGGCCATGCACGAACTCACGTGATTGTTGTGTTAAATAGTTGTTTCCGTGTTCTTTACACACGCCCTGAGAAAGTAATCCCTTCACGCTTCGTCGCCTTCGTTACACCCATCCACCGACACACATACTACTACCTCCCTCCCTACCGTCGCCCTTGCCGTGTCGACATGAGATATTTGAAGTGAAATAACTGTACACCATTCTGGCACTCGTTTACAGTCAAGGACCTGCACCAGCAACGAACTAAAATTAGTTTTTAAATTACAATTTTAGAAACCAATTTAGCTTAGCTAAAAAGTCATGTCAAGCAGAAGATTTTACTTGTAAAGAAATTACATATCTAGGTATCAAATTACATATAAAAATTTAGAAAAACCAAATCTTATTTAAATAAAACCATCTTGGTTGTGTTCTGCAGAATAATACTAGATGAAAATATTTTGCATTAAGTATAATAACATCTATTTCCATTAGATTCAATTATATTTCTCTTAGGTTTCATGAGTCATCTTATAAAAAAATCTTGAAATGTTGTTCATATTTCAATGTATATTTCATACATACATAATTCATCATGAGAATTGAATATTCTCGCCATAATTTTAGACTGTTGATTTTTTCTACTTTTTCTACGTTTACCCACACGCTACTCACTACAGATTTGTATCTTCAACTAGTTCTTTCGAATATCATCGTTGACCTCGTTACTGAATATAACCCAGATATAGAATCTATATCATATGTGTGCATGTATGTACAGTACGTGTATGTTTGTTTCATGCATTGTTATTGCTGATATAACATAACCAATGTGTTGTTATGTTATTTTAGATACAAGTATGTTATTTTAACGAGTTACTCAGTTGCTATCCTCGTGCAGGCCATTCCTGAGTACATGCATATATATCTCTGTTGTCTCGTCTCTTCCTTAGTTACTAGTGCGTATCGTGTCGGTGTGTGTGTGTGTGTGTCTTCGTTGCTCTGACACAAGCACGACACGCCAGGATGTATAGAGACCGTTGACGGTGTTTAGTTGGTAAACAGAGCAGTGGATCACTGTCGCTCCCTTGTTAAGACGACATCTTCATCATGAAACGATAAACAACCAGACTTGTATTGAACATTCGCAGCTCCACCCGACCAACATGTAATATTCATCCATCTTCCATGATGATGACGATACGCTTCCCTAGATTAATATTAACGTTATCAATTACTACCGAGTCGGTTATAATGAAATATAAACTTTTCCGTAATTCAACTAGCACATGTGTAATGTGAGATTCATTCTCACTATTGATTACGTCCTCAATTGTCTTTTAAATAATCAATTATTCATTCGGTATTACTATATCCATCTAAAACTAGCGTCTATATTTAGAATACATATGTAAGCTTAGTTGTTAATAGATTATCATTATTTATGCATTGTTAATAATATACCCATGGGATTTTCAATTACTCGATTGAATAAAATATGGGACAACTTAATTGAGTCTGTGACCAATTGCATTACACTAAATTGTTAATGTTGGAATATATTACCGAATGGCTATAATAGCACTGCTGTGACTCTCTCTTACAATGTATGAATAGTATTAAAATCAGTAAGTTTTTCACAAGAAAAATGTCATGTTTTGAATAAAATATAAGATAAAACATTTTCCGTGCCTGAAACCATTAAAATGCTAAATAACTGCACGCGGTTATGGAGGCGTAAGAGAATGAAACGATGTTTTCCATTTCTTACCGATTACTTGAAGAAGCCCGAGGTGAATGCCGACTCTACTCACTTGGAGGCAAGTGATCTGCTCTCTGTGCAGGGAGTAGTTAACGAGCTACTTAACTGTTCCTCGACAAGGACGCACCAGTAACCTGAATTAGAAACACAAAAGCATCCATTTGTTGACCCTCTGTACAGAAGATAACTGGATTTGTCGAAAGGACAACAGTCATTCGGCTGTCATTACGTGTAGATATGGACTTTATTATTACTTTCATGCTGAAAACAATATCTAGGATTCCATCAACACCATATTTTTGCAGTTGTTCAATAAATATATTGGCAGAAAGTACAATTGTATATATAGTTATTTCTCCAGAGAACTGTATACTCATATCTTGATTCGGTAAAACGAGTATGTTCTGGAAAATTCAAACGGCATCGTATATCGTGTTTTATTGGGGGGAAAAGAGAAAACCAGAGTTTAGGAAATACAGTGAATAGTACGGGCTAGATTTACTGAGTGCTACTGGCGGGGGAGCTTGTGCTTGTAAGCACATAAACACAGTCAATTTCTTCGATTGTTCGACAAGTTATAGACTTCCAGCTCATTGTCTGGATCAATAAAATAAACCGACTTGAAAGCAATATACCGTGAAACCTTACGCAAACGTTATTTTAACCTGTATTTCCAGAAGTGAAGCTTTACTTGTTATTGGCCCGTGTGCTAACCAATTACATACAGCAGGCTTCACATTGCAAAATAATAATACTACAAACAAGCTCGTCAACATTTGCCCTTCCTAAACTTATTACCTCACCTCACCTCATCACATCCAGCACCCCGTAGCTAGTTCAATCATCAGCTTCAATCAAACCAATTATATATGTGTGCATGTATAATTGATTCAGAATTATTCACATTGCAATATCAACTAGTCCATTCCTTAAATATTACTAATTAATTATGTCGCATGAAATTATTCCATTTTAGTTCTAGCTGGAATAAGTAATGTTCTATAATAATCTAGAATATTGTTCATAATTTCACGGGATCCCTCAACGTGGATTAACGTCAGATTTCATAAGCACTACTGAAATTTGTTTGCAAATTACGACTGAAGATAAGTGGGTTTTCAATATATGAACAAAGGAATCATAAATATGTTATTAGAAAAACACAGAGACTACTTAAAGAGCATGGACCTACCACAAGTGGGTCTTTAGTTCAAAGTGAATTTTAAGTCGAGCTGTGCCGACAGATCGATATGCTGCATAAGCTGGGGGCGTAATTTGAAGTTTCATACTTAGACTGTAGAGTCGTGCGGATGATTTCATTTTGTAATGCAAAGTCGCAAAGGAAAATTGGGAACACTATAGGGGTAACTCCGGGGGCACAGAGTGCACGTACCGATGGTGGAAGCAGCCGACATGTGTGGAGAATTGCCCAATTAAGTCACTTCCTGTCTTCGAGAGATAAACATATCTAGGCTGGCAGGTGCGGGATAGGTCGAGTTTAGCTTGTCTTATAAACTTCACCAACATCTCCATCAAAACGTGCACACCAACACCGGTAAATCTACCACTACCAACTACCACTAATACTATATGAAACACAACATGATATAAAAAACGATGACGATGATGTAGAGAGGAACAAAGCACACACAGAGTGAATGATTGCGTTATTGAAAGAAAGCAACCCATAGATAGATAGATAGCTATACCGTCGACACATTTGTCTCTTTCGTCACTGAATTCATCATATAAAACTTTTTTGATCTTTATTTGCGTCAACAGCCTTTTATCAAGTTGTCCCAACATCCACTTCATTTTTCAAGATCCCGCGTCATTTGTCAGTAAGTTGGCCGAGCACGGCGTAATGAGTTTGAGAACAAGAGACAGGCGTGACAGCGCACCGACGCTAGAATGACCCTTCCGTCCGTTGCTCTATTGCTCGGCTCGGCTACTGGTGGATGCGCTCGCTTCAGCCAGTGTTTCAGCACGCTGCCACTCGCTCACTCACCGCTCTGACTTTCCCCGTTACCGACACAGACACTGTACACACCGCGCTTCCCCAAACTTCTTGGCTTGTACACCGGTCGGTCACCATCATTTTTCTTCTTGCTGACGAGCGAGCAGCAGCTCGTTTGAACAAGACAAAATGGAGCGCGAAGTCAGATCACGAAGTGCGTCATTGTCTCAGCGCGATGTTCTTTTTTCTCTTCCTGTTAGAAGGACGACACCCATTAAACAAAGACACCGAGTGACTGGCGCCAGTGAACCGAAAGGAACATCCCCTGCTACTTGGTTGCCGCAACTCAATTTCCCAAATCCAAAATTTACGAGTGTCTTATTTCTAGGCTCATAGTCAATAATGTAGGATTTTCTTGTAATCTATTTCCCTTTCTCTGCCACTATGGGGGATGTAATATACTTACACGCAGATATATCCGATTTATCTATATATATTTCATTAAATAGACAAAGAAACTATGAGAAATGCTTCATCTCTTCAGGGAAATTTCATTATGAACTGCATTTTGATTAGTTGTCTCATAGATGTGTACATAATGAACAACATAAGCTTCTGTACATTACATGTATTTGTGTGTGTGTCTGAAATCCCTCGAGTGACAACAAGAGAATGAGATGGTGCGATGTGATGTGGCGCGCTGGTGTGTAAGATGTGAACGTCTTTTGACTGTTCCTTGCGAGTTCATTACCGCTGTATAACGACCGGTGTTCCACAACGAAAGTTTGGTCGAGTGCGCCGAGCCATTTAGCTGATTGAAGCATTGTTTCCGCGCGATATTGTATAAACATTGTCACTGTTGGTGGGTTTTATAAGCGCCTAGCACCTCTTTACAGACACAACACAATGGATGCTTACATTTAATCGCTCCTCCGCAACTATTACCCTCGTTCTACTAGCGCGCGCGGCGTACGTACATTCGTAACACCGCGGATCTGCCACGTAAACTCTACGAACTCTGGCCCAAACGTAAACTTCATCACAACCCACACAACTACCACCACCAGCACCTTCAGCACCAATGCTTTGTATACACCCACACACACTATACCAACTATATAACGTCTACTTGTGTACATACAGATATACACCAGTGCCGTGATAATACAAACAACGATTATTTCCATATTTGTACGCGCGGTTTTAACGTCAGGCTTTCATGTACGCGCAGCCATGAAAAATACATAACAACACTCACCTTAACAATGTTCGTGCTCTCTAACGCTTTTCTAAAGAATTTAAATTGCGCTCTGGCGGCTGTCATTATACTGAATTGTTACTAACATTACCTGCACCGTACAACGGTTAAATGTTAAACATATTCATAAATTCGTGTATTTAAAAGTGAGCAGAATGCTCGTTAAGCGTACAATCATATCTGCAATAACTGATATGATTATTGTTATTGTTTTGTTCATACTTTTACATCGATCCATCATTTAGCAGCCAGTTCATTTTCTTATACTTTTTCCCTCCTCATCCATCTCAGTTGATTAATTAGAAAAGTTTCATTAAAATCGATGGAATCCATGTAGTGACGGATATTTGAAGCTCACATATCGAATTCTCAATCAAATGTTTATTAATAGCGATAAAGAGCGAAGAGAGAGAAAGAAGAAATTGGAAATCTGTAAAGGAAATGAACGAACAAAGAAAACATTTCATAATATGTATCATGAATTCGCATTGGTGAAACCAGATCCTATACCCTATGTCCATCGATATCTTCTGGTATCAGATACCTCCTTGACAGCAGTGTAGTGGAGAAACCATGACAACAAGACGTGACAAAATTCAGCTGCAACCACTGGTTTCTTAATTAGAAATTACATCCTGTGTGCGGATTCGATTAAAGTCAGTGGCGTGTCTCGCGTTATTAAGCCAAGTAAAGTGTTAATTTCAGTTACTTGTGTCCCCGTTACCGCTGACGAGAGCTCAATATATAACGTATAGATAACACGACACCCAACCACCAACACAACTTCTACGTTTACGAGATGCAGGCACGGATTAACTACGAAAACGTATAAAACTTTTATTGTTTTGTTTAACACCAGTGTCCCGGAAATTGCTTCACATTGTTTTATTTCCAACTGTGGAATAGTTCTCGCATATTTCATATAGTACTAAACTAACTTGTTCTATCTAGTTATTCCAAATAGTCTTACATATGGGAATGTAAAAACTATAAAATGTATTGGCTTTAGTAATAATAACTGTTATATATATTAGAATGTAGTTAACTGTACTATTACTTTGCAAATCTTTATGTTCCTGTAAAATGTAATATAATCTTTCCTTGGGATCTGTCACATACTTGATCCATATTCTACTAGATATATTGATAACTTTCTACAAATATAACTCACTATTACTAAACGCGTTTACTCAGGTTTTCCCTGATAATACATAACGGTATATGTTTCCTTAATGTAAATATGTTCGTATATGTAGGTACTTTTATATTCTTGCGAGTCCTGACCTGTGCAATCACTTCAAATGAAGGACGGTGGGCGAGCAGTGGCGGTACCTGAAGCATCCCGACACCAAACACGCGTAAGGTTCATCGTAATTTGAATGTTTATTACCAAGCGAGGATATGATATACCTTTGCCGCGCGTACGTGTACATCATTACAAGTTCTGCTGTTAATGAACGTAGTTTACGACGACGGACTGCAACCACCTCCCTCCCCCGCCACCATTTCCACTAACATGCACACACATACAGCCTGCCATCAAAATATTTTAATATCTCAACATTATATAAATATGTAAGACACCACAGACGAAACTTAGATCAAGTGCACGCGTACCGTGCAAAGTACTAAGAATATTCATGTATGAAAAGGCAATTCGTAACATATTTATGTGAAACGATGTTCATATGAATATTCATATTCTTGGGGTTATAAAAGTTCACTAATGAAACCTGTCTTAGTTTATTTACAAATGAGCTTAGAAGTCACAAGAGATATTTATATGTAATACCTATTGAGTTATCATGGTCTAAAGAAAATAAAATGAATTTTCTGCAGTATGAATACAAACTACAGTAAAATAATTTGGACTTACTTTAGATTTCCAGATATTGAATAAATATATTTTCTCACTTGTTATTTCTTCCATTGCTTCCGATTGAGTACGGATGCAAATAATTCAATGTTTCATCTAGCGTGAAGAAAGAACAAAATCGAAATGTGAAATCTCAACTATATAAATCTGCAAAGCTCGTTGACGGGTCCATAAAAGCAAGCGTTCGAGGTGGTTACAGGGTATAAAATGTCGGTTATGCAGAGAATAGATTTAATTCACATTCGGTTCTTGACGCGTGAATCTCGTATAAAACAAAATGGCGCACGACACAAGACCTAGGTGTACAGAGGTACATAAACAAGTGCCCGAGACGTTCAGATATATTGGCACTAAAGTAAAATAAAGTCACTATCCTTATTATAGTCTAGCTCGGTTCTACAGGTCTGTATTAACAATATTCTTGTGTAATGGTAAAAATATTGGACCGAATCTAAAGTATAATATGCCTTTACATGGTATCTTATTAAAATAAAGTTTTGTACCTCATTAGGTGAATGAAATTATAATTTGCAAGCTATAGCAGGTTGTTAAATGTTTACTTTTTTCATAAGCCGGGCCTGTAGTAGTGTAGCTGCGAGTCAATATAACATGGAATGACTGGGACAAGCTCCTGTATATCTAGGAGTTATATACTTTAAACGCTGAAATAAATGTACTGCCGAGTTATATACACATATTGTTATATGAAATACTAACTCAGGTCGTGCGACGCTGTCACACTGAAGTGCTCTTTCGAAAAATTGCTTTCATTCTTCGCAAAACCTGACGATACTATTAACTTTATATATATTTTCACTTAGTTTAGCAACGGTTTACATATTTTACATATCGATTCAATTCAAATTAACGTAATGCATTACTTTGACAAGATATGTATAAAAAATTGATGAAAAAACACTTACAGTACATTAACTGTTCACATTCAACTGTTCATTACAATGGATTTGAATGATTACTGAACTAAAATTATTATGCAGGGATATTTTACTTCTAGTTAATAGCTACATATTTAATATTAGTCAACTCATAGTGAACGAAATATAAGTTTATATAAATATTTATTTACTTAACTAGGCGGTACTCCTAAATGAAATAAATTGGCTGTTACATAATATTTCAGTCATCAGAAAGCAAGGTACGTACGTACGTAGGTGTGTATTTGAAATGTTCTGCGCAAGGTGCTCTATAATTATTTCAGAATAAATAATTAAAGAAAATCCGATAACAGCCAGTACAGGCAAGAAAGCGGAATAATTATATATTAATGAAAGGAAAGCCACATGAAATATAATAAGATAATACTACCGGTGTTTCCAGAAAGGGTTACTTTGAAATAATGCTAATTACTTACCATTATCTACAATAATAAATGCCTATGTGACGCTGTACAGGTACTTAGCACTGACTCTCTTAAATAATACATATTGATTTTGCCGATTAGTCGTTTCAAATAATACCTTTCTCTTCTTACCAAAGTACTTTTTCACACGCCTTGTTCAGAAGTGAATTTTAAAAGGACCGGCTGCAAAGGTTAAACGGAGAATATTGTATCAACCATTAGCAGCGATTCAATGGCCACAAACTTTCTAGTCTTTTCAAATTTTTAACAAATATTTTACATTAACCATTTTTTCATTTACGTTCTGCTCACAAGGTTTTCAAGATCCTAGTCGCGTATGAAAACTCTTGTTAAAAGTTTGTTATTATATTTTTTTCTCTAAAACAAATAACATAACTCTGTATAAATTCCAGACAGGAATTTATTTTCATAAAAATGTCTTTCTACCGAGATTCCGAAAATATTAGAGCGCATTCGGGACGCCGCAAAATATTTCTCGTCTCGAAGGAAAAATGTGCACGTTGTATTTCAATAAACCAACCGACATCACGATCTTCGGGAACTATTAAATATTTTCTTTCCAAGCAAAAATTCAATAAAACGCACAATAAACAAATTTTTCTCCATATTATATTTACAACAGCACCCTTGAGAACTGACGAAATGAAATAAAAAGAAACATTTCAAATCAATTTTGTCAACAACATGCGCACGTACGTACGTAGATTACAAATTAATGTAATGTTATTGGATTTCATTTCTGATGTCTTAATACCAATGACGTATGACGAGAAGAAGAAAAAGAAAAATCAAATTCTGTATAAAGTTATAGAACTGCATTTCTTGATTGAACTGTTGATGTAATTGAACGAATAGATACAGGTAATCGAATAAAGTAAATTCTTACAATTTACAATGTTATTTCTGTGTGGAGAAACGTACAGAAATGAAATGCTGTTCGTTATTAAAGTGGATGAACGGTAGATAATAAGGTATGAATGCTTATGCGGTGTATTATTTTATCTGGAAATTATATATAACGTTCCCTAGCGGCAATTCTAACAGTGAAACCGTCAAAACAAACCCTAATTAAATAAGAGGAGAAAGCTAGAAGCAAGCAATACGAGTATTATTTATTTAAGAGAAGAGTGCCACAAATTGGAATCAATATTAGTGTTCCCGGGAGCTATAAAGAAACGCGATATTTATATTTCATAAAGCACAAGTTACCTCTTTTTCACCGTAAAACAAGCCATCACCACAATATATACCTATATATCTATCGTTCTCTCTCTCTCTCACTCTCTCCCTCTTCCACTGAATTGCGAGATCACGATCCAGAAATTGTCATGAAAGGTTTTTCAATTGAATTTTATGATACACGGTCGGCTAAGATAAATCACAGAAATAAAAAGTAACTTCTAGTGAGGCAAGCAAGGGTTACGGAGAAGGGCTAACGGGAGCGAGGGGTGGAGGAGAGAGAGGGGTAATGTTTTTATTTCACCCGGTTGTTTGTGTGTGGATGGTAGCTTGGTACAGCTTCGAATACAACTCACGTACATCCAACAAACTTCTATAATAACATCGCAGAATATATAAATAATGTTATGTAATACGTGCGGTCATTTACATAAGGAACTATTAACCGTTTCACTCAAACGTATCTTTCAATTCATGGAATTTATTGTATTTGGATCTGTATAAAGGTAACAGTACTCGGTAATAAATACATATGAAACATATACACACATATATTTTTTAACCATAGTTTCTAGATTTACTTTACATGTTCGTATAATGACACTTGCTAAAGAACAAATGACAAATGTGAATCCCTGCAACTGTAGATACATTAGCACAGCAAACAAACAGACACGTATGTGTATGTACAATAATATCTATGTACAAATATATTCGTGCAGGAAATCTAAACAAGCATTAAGCACAGATGTGCGTATGTATATGTACGAGTATGTGTGGCGCGCGTTACAGAATATGATATAGTTGTAGACAGATGCACATAGACAAGAACTGTGTCATTAATATTCATATGTAAGCGGGGCGCGTTTCAATGGTTGACTTGCTATGTGTATGTTTACATTAACGTGATAGGTGATGTCTACAGGGTGACGTGTACCCCAAGTCTACTACGATTTAGGTTCGTGCCTTTCATATGGCTTTTGTGTCTGGCTAATGCGGCATGAACCACGACTAAATATCTCGCACATCCCTGAATCTCATCACTGAGACGCGCCACCGTCGTCGCGACGTATCAGGGCCGAGATCAAGTGTGTTGTTTCTAAAATTATACAAATATAAACCTACTAAGACAAAGCAGCTAAAGAAAAATCACGTAACTGTTTCCGGACAGTGTCTGAGATTCATGTACATTATATGTATATTACTGTCCTGCATTAATTATGTATTCAAAGAAAAAAAAATTAGGTAATTTTTTATTCGTAAATTAACACATGATAAGACATGAAAGAAAAGCTTATTCATTGTAAGACCCTGACTTACGAGCGTATTAATGAGCTAGAAATAACTACTAGCAAAATCTCTTGTACAAGTCGAAATAATGCAAAGTTATAAAATATGAACGTTGAGAGTGCACTAAATTAAAAGCGTATAAAACCAGCACTTCTTTTCCGCTTTCATGCGACAACAGTGGAAAATATTAAATATTAGAAGCAACAATGTCTGTTGTCAACGAGTTGCAGTGTTCAAAGAGTTTCCGTCATGCCTTTGTTCCGTTCAATTAGGAAAAATCTGCACGTTCATACGAAGAAGAAATCATATGCAATGCGGTGAGATGAGAAATTATAATACAAAAGTTCGTTCTTTATGAAATATTGAGCTACAAATAGTTTCTGAAAACTTTTTCGATCAAAGAGAGACTGTATAATTTGGAAATCAGTATCACGTCTCTCGTACCAATAGTTTCTGTTTCTTTCTACAAGTTTTTGCATTTATAATGAAAAGAAGACTTGATAAAAATGTGTCAGAAGTAAAATTATAATTCTGCGGGAAGTAAGATGTTTTTTTAATAGGAAAAAAATTGTAACAAATATATACGTAAAACTTTAGCGATATTAAAATCTAATAAATGACACATTATTATATAAAATAATAAATTGAAGGAATACTTTATAATTTATGGTTTTATGCGATAAATAAATCGGCAATAATACTGGTTGTCAACTACAAATACAACTTGAACAATCATGTTACAGAGTTAAAAATATTTATTATTTGATATAATATTTTATTTATCTAAATAATAACCAACAAGGAAATTCTGCTGATGTTATACTTTCAGTGTATATCTACAGGATTTTTACAGCTGTCAGGAAGTTTTCTTCCGTTGATTGTAATTAAAATTCAAAACACAAACAGCATAAATAATTAAAGAAATTTCCATCTCGGGCGAAAGAAATAAATAGGGAACGCAGACAAACCCCACATTTCATTCATGACATTAACTGACACATGACAGACATATCGGAAAGAAAAAGATTTTTTTCTCACTCAACATAATTGAGTTACATTATGCTGGAGGCAAAGTTTTAATACCTCCTAGTAGGTATAATAGAACGGCGCAAAACTCTATGGCCAAATACGGTTGTAAATAAAACACACCGAATGTGCTACCTAACTTTTCTCTTAAAACTCATATTAAGGGAATTTATTAAAAACAACTTGTGAACGAACATATTCGCACACCACACACAAAGTGATGCCACAAAATCAGAACTTATGTATCGTTTTCACAAACTTTATGTTCCATCCTGCCCCCCCAACCCTTGAAACCTGAAACCAACAATATTTTAAGACAACTTTTTCTTTGTCAAGTACAGTTGTTAAGCTGTATGCTATGCCGATGAATAATTGTGAATATACTAGTCTCATTATGTTAAAACGAAAGTTTACACCAAAATGGCTGTATCTAATCATGGAAAAAAATTCTGAAGTGAAAATACATATCATTAATTTACAAATATAAGAAAGAAATATCAAATTGCTATTTTCATTACCGTTGCAATTAGATGTGTTATTGGTTCATTTTAATTAAATGTTTTCCTTGACACAAATTTATTTTTTTCGTAATGATTTTAATTTCAGTTATAAGCATTTCTAAAACATCTGTTAGTTATTATTAAATAAATATATTTTTGAAATATAAATTCTAGTTACAAACCTTTCTTTGTTTTACAAAATCATTAAATGTAACAAGTACTTCCCTTACTAAACTATTACTAAAATACGTTAGTTGAGATTGCATAGAACATATTGATTAACCTTCCCTTAATTGAAATTAATGATACCTTCAAGTAAAAACACACTTTGACATTCATATACGTAATTACTTGATATGACCTGAATTACATTTTAAATTAACTTGCAATTTACGTAACAACATTAAAGAATCGTTGTTTGAATTAAGTTTAAACAAATATTGCATATTGAATTTAATTTCATTAACATTTAAATGTTTTCTTCATTCAATTACGGAATATTGTAATGCAAATCAAATATAGTTCTGCTTTTAAAATATGCGAGACATCTGTATGTACAACATACATGTTGATTGATTTTCGAAATGAAAGTATTTGTGAATTTGGTCAGTTCATGAGTATTCAAGTTTCAATCGACGTGTTTCATCCCCAGGTCTATAATTACAAAATTCTTTAATTTATATCTCGAAAGAAAATGAAACATTCCGCGCCTAATCTTGCACATCAAAGCTTTTATAAAGAAGTAATTTCCGACGACTAATTATTTAGAGCGTTCATTATTCTATATCAGTCGTTTGATCCGCATACGAAAATCATCGCAAAACTGACAGCAAATTTATTTCAGTGTAAATATTAAAATTAAACATTTCGCTTAACTAAATCCAGTGACACGATGAAAATATTACCAATTTTAAACGTATTTGTTCAAACAAAATTTTAAATTAATTTCTGCTTTAGAACGAATCAAGCAAAAATACATGAACACTGAATTATATAAATCTATACAGATCTTACAAACTTGATCAATTAAATATTTAATGATCTCGTTAGTACAAATAAATATACAAATAACAAATTTTACACTCATTTGGTTGTAATAAATATATAATTTAATATTTCTTTTCTTAACTCGCACATTTAAATACTAAGTGAATACTAAATAAATACTTTGTTGTACAATGTAAGGTACATTTACATTTGTGTAATGAAATATGAATGTAGCTTTAGCAGTATACAGGTACTAGTACTCTGGCCGTGATTTTTTTAACTGCTTCAGACGGAAGTAGCATCTAATTAGAAGATGAGAGAGTGATAATCTGAGAGGGAATTATGCATAAAGAGCATACAAAGTGTAAGAAATAACAAACGAGTAGAGGACGTCGCGACAAGAGTAGCGTAGTGTATTAAACATGAAATATGAATGAGTTGTTTGTTCCAGGACCAAACTTCTGGGGACTCATGAATCCCCAATGGAACATGTGCACAAAGGGCCGTCGCCAGTCCCCGATCAACGTGGAGCCGCACCGACTCCTCTACGACCCCAATCTTATGGCCTTGCAACTTGACAAGCACAAGGTAAGTAAGTACCATACAAATGTAGGTACTACCACTGTACCCATAAATTATTTCCATTCATTTCTCACAACATTGTAATACAAGAAACATACATAACTACATGTAAACTTGCTGTTCATAAATTACATGTAACTATACCAGTCGCATATTTTCATGTAATATCACTCAATACATTCTAATAGTAACAATATTTTCTTACCTGTACAAACATTTCTATATATCACAACTCACAGCTATATACATATATGTGTGTGTGTGTGTCACGTAGACTATAATTTATTTCCCAGACATCATTTACAAAATAAAATATATATAATTCAATATACGTGTTGTCTGCAGGTGACTGTCAACTCCAGATTTATACAGACAATATAAACATGCCGACACAAACATGCACACGTCACATTGCATCTATAAATATCTATTCTGATAATTCAATTTTCTCTTTACATTACTGTGCAACTTAATACAAGATGTCAAGAATAATAAATAATTAAACGTGTAACGTGTAACGTTACGTAAAACACTTCTTTGTTCTGTATTATTATGTTGAAAATTCCGTAATTTTTTCACTGATCGTCAGAAAATGTGAGATTTGCATTAGATGAAACATAAACACAGTACAAAGGAATGCATAAAGAAGAGGAGACAAAGAGAGAAGGCATTTAAAAACAAGAAGCTGTTTCTTCAAGCCGCGAATAATAATACAATTTCTCATTTCTTTGTTTTGAATAATTCTTAGTTGGAATTATAGAAGCCACTTCTGTTATTTTTAACAGAATGTAGAGCTCGTTACAATATAATAGCATTCTTTCATTTAAAATCTCATTTTGAATACTGCCCTTATAAATCAGATCAAAAGCGACAAAAATAAATAATAGAATACAAAAAGATAAGGAAAAATCCCGATTCAAGAGAATAATAAATGAGTTACAAAATTTACATTTACAATTATAATGTAGCCCAAAGGAAAGTATATTTTCGACTGACTGACTGACTTGCCTTGCTGGATAGCTGACGGGCATACGGCCGTCTGAAAATATAGTTTTGATTAAATATTTACACCATTTCCATATTTCGCACGGCTACTGGTGCCGAGAGTGACGGGAAGCAAGCGTGAAACAAAACAAGAGTTAAAGCAACACTATGCAACGTCAGCCAGGCCAGCCAGCGAGTCGGCCAGTCTAAACTCTCATCCTTGCGACACAACAATTCTACTTATTTCCTCGACAACATTTATTTTATTTATGTATGCAGTTAATTTACACTAATATTGTTGCTTATCTTCCTGCAATGTATACATGTAAATATGTAAAATTGCACTAGCAATTGTCTGAATATTAATTTTAAAAAACTTGGAGCATGAAAAGGCGTGGATGGTCGTCAGAGCAAATAAGTACACTCTCTAATAAAACTACTTTTATCTCCATTTATAATACTCCAGTCGTAAATCTGCCTGGGTGTAAGATATAGCTATACGGTGTTAATTAAAGTGAGGCTTTCTTTCTCTTGTCCAAAGAGCGATTGTCACGCGAATGACGACGTTGTTTTAGTTAATTATATAGTGTGACCTACACAGATATGAATATCCACACGAAATGTATTCCATATGATACGGGTACATGTGAACAAACCCGAAATAACACGGCTTATAATTCCCACTAGGACATATCTGCAATATGCTAATCTACAGATTTACTCTTGTCATTAGTGATACAGTTCATTGTGTTGTCATTAGATTCAGACCTAGTTACATTCATAAATCCTAATGACATTTCACCGATTACACAGCATTCATATCAATAAAAACTGTTACATGTTAAGTTTTTACAGCGATATACTTCTATTTCTGCGAATACTAATTGTTTATATTTGTAAAATAATTTGATCTTTCTATTATGGTTTACATATAAGATATATTAATAACAATGACACCAGCATAACAGATACTTTATCAGATAATAAGAAAGCTAGAGGTTATGCAGATAATTGTTTGACGAACACGCCTCAATGTATCAAAGCCTTTCGAATTAATAGCTTAGACAATTATAGCACTTTCGATTAATATGCACACTAATGGATATTAATAACCCTCCCGCCCACAGCACAGAGAAAACATGAACATCTTTCAAGGCGATACCCACTCACATCAGAGTTGTATTTTTCTGACTTTGGCCGGGGAAAAAGCACCGACTGACTTTAGTAGCCACGCCGGTAATTTATCTTGATTTGTCTTTGTTATTTCGGTGTATTCGCGTGAGATTAGTAATTACATTTGGAATTAATTATTAGAAATACCATCTACCATACTACCAACTAAACATACGGCTTCTTCCAACCGTATGTGCTTCGTGTCGGATTCATATTAGTTTCAATTATGTCTAGCAAACTAATTCACTATTGATCCATGGAAACCACTACTACATGCCACACTTCCATCATATTTGTCGGCATACTAACGGGGAAATGTAAAATTATTAATACAATCACGTAAATCACATCGGTACATATTTGAAAAGATTCATCGAGGATTTAAGAAAAGTTCAAACTCCATTAAATGTAAATGAAAAAAGTTAGCTGAATTGAGATGTTCAGTTTTTTTTTGTATTCGACAATTTTAAGGGTGGTGTCGCCATGAAAGTACAGTATAGGTGCTATTGTCACCGTTTTTGGTGGCGGTGTAATTCAGGTGGAGTGCCCTGCCCTCTGAGGGGGCGGGGGCGGGAAGGAAGAATCCCATGGTGAGGGAACAATGGTACGTACACAGTGTTTGACGGTGGTTAGGTGAGATGTTGGGGGAGTTCCTGTAGCGGTGATCCATCACTCAATCACGGTCAGGGGGCTCGCGGGACACCGCTAATGAACAAACCCATTACGGAATCCCGAACCCAGTGCAACCGAGGTCAGAAATTTAAAATTGTACGTTTTTCAGATGAATTTCTTACAAAAATTAAATCTCCGAGGGGTTGGAATTTTATTTGCAGTATCCGATTAATCCCGAGATTAAATCTGTACTTGGAGTTTTCAAGTCAGAACCACATTAAGCGATCAAACTACTAAACACGCAAACTCAACCGTCTGTACAATAAAGCTCATATACTCCATGTTGTTTGTGAAAAATTTCAAATCTTGCACATTCGAATATATTGACTATACGTTTATTTTAAATCGTATTAGAGTTAATTCAAAACCACTATGCTAGTAATAAAATTCTCTAGATGGTATTTATCTACATGAAATTCGCATATAAGGAAGATGTAAGATAAATCTTTAACTTTCGTATACTTGACGTAGAAATCAACGTGAAAGTTTCAAGTTGTAAACATACATTGGTTGACTCAGTTTGCCCATATAGACAACTTTATGATGCAAATATAATTTTCTTCTTCTTCTTCAATAAATTTTATTGAAATCAAAGAATTTTCATTGTAATATTTTCAAATTTCATGTTTCAAGTCCTAAATGAAATCTATCATGTAGTGTTAGTTTTGTATTAAAACTAATATAAGCTTATATAATTTACTCTTGCGTCATGCATACCATGTATTAAATATCTACGTATTAGTTCTTAAAAAAACGAGTAATAAGTTATTAACTAATGGACCATGTATATAAATTACATTCTTTTGTCTAGATTTAATTATTTCCATGTTGTTTGATGTTTGAAAGCAGTGATATCCGCAAGGAAAATATGTTTTTTGTTGGGATTCAGTTAGAAATTAGATACATTGAAACGACAAAAAATGTATAATTAATCAGATACTTTTATTACAGGTTAGCGGCACATTGCATAATACAGGACAATCGCTCGTCTTTCGCGTGGACAAAGATACGAAGCACCACGTGAACATATCTGGTGGTCCACTCGCATACAGATATCAGTTCGAAGAAATCTACATCCATTACGGTACTGATAATCAACAAGGCAGTGAACATCAGATTCACGGATACTCATTCCCTGGCGAAGTAAGTACATAACCTTATTTTCTACCTCTATTTGCTAGTCCGTTATATCACCAGGAAATAGACACGTTATTATGACAACTAAATTGCCATCCGAAACTTACAATTTCAAAGTATACAAATCGAAATAATGTACATCATTATAACAGCTACAATGGAACCGTTTTTTTGCACCATTGCGTCCATTACAGTGCTGATAAAATACCTGTAATTTTCTATAAGACAAACATATGATTATTTAAGAATATGTAAGTAAACATTTCGAATAATTTATTGCGCGTTCCTCACTTTGATTTATTCACGAGAAACACGTTTCGTGTTGGCTATTTATCTAAGTCGACAATGCACGGTTAGATAAGAAATGTATTTTGAAATGTTCCTTAGTATATTTTTAAATAAATACGTCTGTTTCCACTTTAAAACGCTATGTTTTGTACAAAGTATAATATCATTAGCTAATTATATATGTTAATACAGGACCGGATTGGCACTGTCCAGGCAGCTTGGACGTTTTTCATTTTTACCGGCCTTCTTTTTCTTTCAATGTAGGTTAAGGTATAAATGAAAGAAAACATAATAATTTTAATGTCACTTTACTGTGCTTGGCCATGCAACACTTAATCATTCCTTTTATAAAAAAACGTATGTAGCTAACCGATAATACTGAATTATATGGATATAAAGCCTATTTAACACGATGTACAAAATTAAGTTCAGAATTTTATATATCGTTGCATAATGAAAATTGTCGTAAATTCCGCACAGAAAAAATATTCTACTTTATGCAGAATTTTGTAAAAATGCACAGTAAACACATAACCTTTGACATTTATAATTTTTTACTTGCGTTATCAATATTAAATATTAAATACTATATATTGTGCATGAAAATATTGTCATTTTATTTCCACTAATCTGCCAATAACTAAAAATCATTTTTGCTAGAATCCATTTGTGTTTGATTAGTTTGAAAAATAGTTGATCTCATTGTCAAATTCAAAATCTAGTTAACAACACATGTTACAAATTAAACATCTTGTATAGGTTGGATATACGTAGGTTAAAATAATATATATGTACATATTTTAATTATTACACCAGACAGTCATATGGCCAGTTCGGCCCTGTGTTCGT